>OX401405.1:27370436-27780436 GCA_947846245.1 Cerastoderma edule
AAGATTTGGCGTACTATTTGATCAATCCTTAAGGTAGATCGATAGAGATCGAACTGGATTGTATCTGGGTTTAACGTTATGCTGCACAGTTTACAGTAACATCGCCTCTGTCTGTGCATATACCGATTTTTATCCTCTAACCTTTTACCAAACGCCGAATTTTCGAAAGTCCCAAATTGAAAGAGTTTTCAGACAACATTTCTAAATATGATGAAATTGAAAATAATCTTCTGAGCAAATTCTCCTTTTCCCACAATGTTTTCGGAGTGGTCTGCAACGAACCGGTCAAATGTCGTTATTGTTCGGCAAATGATTAAATATATATCTTAACTAGCAATATCTCCTTTTCCACAATGTTTTCTAGGGTCATCTGCAACAAACTGGTCAATATCGTTATTGTTTGGTAATGGGTTAAATTTTGCTTTCGCCTTCACTGCTATCCCCAGAAAGTCGATATTCAATGACATGGGGTAGAAAAGACTTGTCTAAACTCGAATGAAATCATAACAGTGTCCGATCACTTCGTCGTCTTTCACTAATCTGAACTACTCGGGTACTTCCGTGAGCTGAGATATACATTTTCATGAGATAAACTCGATGTGTTCAGATTTTTTTTTTTTTGACATAACCCCGTCCTCTAAACGACGACATCAGTTCGGCATATTTCCACGATTGTCGAATATTCCCGAAGATTTAGGATCACTTCCGAACTTTGTTTTTAAATGTTTCTTCATCACAGTCTAACCCGTGTAAATATGGTCAAATATGTTAGTTCATCCAAACAATACTCTTGAAGATTACATTTACATCATTATGCTTAAGTAATAGAAACCATTACGAAAATAATAGTTAAGAATAGAATAGATATAAAAAGGACAAATTCGAATATTTTAATACCAAACAGTTTATCTTAATGTAAAATGTTCAAGGTCAGTTTGACATAGTTTTGTGATTATCAAACAATAGCGAAGAGACAGGATCATACCCGGGACTTATTTTTTTAGTTGTTTTAATCATTGCACAGATACATGAAGCCAAATTCGAAATTTTGATAAGCGGACACTTCACCTTAATAACAAAATTTTCAACAAAAAAAAACACAAATACAACCGGATCGACTAAAAAACGGACGCAACTTCTTCAAGTATATTTGTAACAGTTTATTTCCGCCTGTTTCACTAAACGGTCCTATTTCCTTTCACTTAATGACGAGAAAATGGGGATGATTTATGACCAGATCTCGGATAAAATGTTTCACGCGTTTCACGAAGATATATAGTATTCGTCCTTCTAGAACACTTTCCCGCTTACTCGCTTTAACACACACCTGCAGAAGTTGGCTTCAGACACCATTATGATAAGATGATATATAAACTTAGCTCGTAGTAAGCAAATACAGCCAAGTTGTATTGCGTCGAACTGGTAATGCGGTTGCCACAGATTTGATTATTGTGGCTGGCGCTAAATGAAAACGTTGTAATTGTGAATATTGATATATTCAAAGACTATACAGTGATGTCTCGTTAATCCGAACATCTCCGTTCCCAACAAAATGTCCGGTTTACCGAATAATCCGGACTAATGAAGCAGAGCATGTTCTTATACACATTAACGGTCTGTATGCACGTGTATACTTTTAACCCTTTAGCAAACGCCAAATTGTCGATCGTCCCAAATTGAAAGGGTTTGAAGACGACATATCAAAACGTGATGAAATTCAAAGATAATCTTCTGATATGGCAGAAAACATTGTGGGAAAAGGAGAAATTGCTCGTCACGAGCAATTTCTCCTTTACCCACAGTGTTGTCAAAAGTCGTCTGCAACAAACTGGTCAAATAATTCCGTTCCCTTACAATTTCGTTCGGATTGCGAGACATCCGGATAATCGGGGTCCGCATAAACGAGGCTTCACTGTATATGTATTTTGCATATTGCGTTGCTGATCAGGTTTGTCCCATGGAAAATCAGGCAGGGAATACCATAGAAACAAGTTTAGGTCAAACACATCGAATTCCGCGTATGTTCTAGTCCTAATGATCGAGACGTAGACATATACGGCTTTGATCATCTGAGTTACGTATGTTCATGGGGCCCGTTTTACTAAACAACTTACGGAAAATGTTTGCGTAAGTCAAAACTAATAAACATTGATAGTATCTTCAATGAAAGGACAATGTTGCAATGTGACACGTTATTGGAAGCGTCTCGGAGAGACGATTCCAATGATGTGTTACTTTGCAATATTGCTTGGCCAAATATTGAAATAAAAGGACTTGTTGTTTTAGACTTACGCAAATCTTAAGCGTAAACTGTTTATTAAAACGGGCCCATGGACAATCCACACGTTAAAGTAAGTGAATCAGGGAAAGTCGTACTGTACTGTTGAGGTAATGATTAACATAAAGAGTGACGTGGATGTGCTAGAATATGTCCACTGACCGCCGCAATTGAATTAAAAAACCTGCTGAAAACGGCTTAAAACTCACATTAGATAATAATTAATTCGCATATTCAATCCTTGCCTGCATTTACCACATTGAACAGTCTGGTGTATCCTGGGGTCCTGGGTACCGGTTACCTCTTATTTCAATATCGGGCGAAGCAATATTGCAAAGTAACACATCATCGGATTTGTCTCACCGAGCCGCTTCCAACAACGTGTCACATTGCACTATTGTACTTTCATTTAAGATACTATCCATGTTTATCAGTTATGGCTTACGCAACTATTTTCCATAAGTGGTTTAGTAAAACGGTACCCTAGTCCTTTCGTATACCCCGTACTAGGGGTATACCCACAGATCAGGGTTCTGTTTTACTAAACAATTTAAGGAAAATAGTTGCGTAAGTCAAAATTAATAATCGTCGATAGTATCTTCAATGAAAGTATAATATTGCAAAGTAACACATCATTGGAAGCGTCTCGGAGAGACGATTCCAATGATGTGTTACTTTGCAATATTACTTTCCCAAATATTGAAATAAGAGGGAATGCTGTTTTAGACTTACGCAAATCTTAAGCGTAAACTGTTAAGTAACACGGTACCCAGTACCCCAGACTGATACTGATTCGAGATACATGTGGGAGACGTTAGATACAGGAGCAACATGGACTGGCGTTTATCAGGGATGGCGAAATTAATCAGACAAGCCTGTATAAAAGCCTTAGAAGACTAGTGAGTCTTTACCGAAATTTTCTTTTGTTACAATTATAGGAACAAGTACAGGAAAACATTTTGCACTTACGGACACAATCGGAACTACTCGGGTATTTCCGTGAGCTGTGAAATACGCCTCGGATATAAGTGCAGGGTTACAATTTTTCGGGCAAATCGGCATCCGCCAATTAACACATTTTCTAAGCTTGCACGTTAAGTAGTTCAATGTGTATGGAAGTGTTGGACATCCTTTTTAATCATTTTCTATCAGTAACTCATACCAAATGGCGAAATTGTTGTTGTGACATGTATATTTGTTTCCTCAATCAAATTTAACGACTTTTTAGAATTGACATTTAAGATCTATTTTTAAAAACGAAAGTAAAGTGACGTCATTGTCGCGGGAAACAATATGGCGTCATCCCTATTATTTCAGAGATGTTTTCTATTGGATAAACCCGATGTGTTCAGATTGTTACAGACAAGTAAATCAAAATCAGATTTCGCTACCCCTGGTTTTCGAGATATCTCGAACGATAACATATCGCCCCAAGTAACCAATCCCCTCGTATAGGACGGAATGACTGGTCCAAAGTGTAAACATAAACAAACGACAAGTATGATGAACGAAAGATGTACGGTTGACGTAATGGGCTTTATCATAAACCCTCTGCTGTCGGTGACGAGAATGTATGGTCATTTCTGTCATTATATACGTATTTAAACCATCTAAAAATAAACGTGACAAAAGAAGGAGTGATATAAAATAAGCATTTCTTCCTTGTAAGTTTCAATAGACTATACACAGTGACACAAACGAAAAACAACTTTTCATACAATTCAATCACTTACTTTCTGGACATCTCCTCCATTCTTACCTTTAAGCCTTTTCTAAATGCCAAATTCTAGCAGAGACATAGATGTTATCTATGTCTCTGATTCTAGACTGTCTCAAATTCAAAGAGTTTGCAGACGACGTTTCCAAATGTGATGTAATTGAAAAGAAATCTTCTAATAGGGCAGAAAACATTGTGGGAAAATGAGAAATTGCTCGTTAAAAACAATGTCTCCTTTTCAAACAGTGTTTTACAGGGTCGTCTGCAACAAACTGGTCAAATGTCTTTTATTGCTTGGCAATGGGTCAAATCTATATCACAAGTGCAATATGATTTACCATTTAATCACCATGATATGTTGCCTACGACCTAGACCATTCTAACATCCCGTACGACAGGATGGGTTAAGATGAAAGGGTTTATTTTTAAAAATAAGAAAGTGGGTGATTGTCCGCCCCTAAGGTTAACACCTGTTGGTATCGACACGTTTGACTAAGGGTATTTAATTATCGCCTTACACAAGTCACCTGCGGGCCGTCATACGGTAAAACACAACTTACGAACCCAGGTGTCTCATTATGACTCGTCAATTTCACTTTCATTTAACATCCCGTTCTTTTCTTTATTTTGTCAAAATAAGTAAAGTATTAGTAGTAATCCTTATTAACATCTCATCATTGTACTGTCATAAAACACGTTTACAACATAAGATTACATTTCATATAAGATACCATGCCACTCCATTATGGATTTATAAGAGATGAGTCTAAATGCGATAAGATTCAAGACTAAAGCATCTTAATGAAAGGTTTAAAGGAATCGACCCTTTTAGAACATGAGATCATTAAAAATAGTAATTATAAACAAAAGATACAAAAACATAAAAAGCATATCATTAAATCATAAAGTTATCTCTTCAAGTAATAATGAGATAAAAAAGGAAACGATTCTAAATGAACAGCAAAGATGGCATACTTAAAAGGAAAAACAAACACGATATAAAAAATTTTGTGATTATACAATAAAACTATCAGGTGAGATAATAGCCTAATTAACTGTAGAAACCTTATTTCATATCATTTATTTACAATTAAACTAGCTATAAAGTAAAAACATACATGTTTGTTAGATTTCGAAACAGGTCTTGGCACAAGTTCTTATCTTATCCTGTCACTAGTGTCATTTTGGGACGTATAACTAGGTGCCGTATAACATTTGTGATATCCGGCACTAACCATATAACACGTGCACGTGACGATTCATGACGTCATAAGAACGAAATGACGTCATGTTTACATCATTCTCTACATATTTTTCATTCTTTCTCGTGTTTTATTTGTATATTATTTGTTTGAAAGAATACATAAAGGTAACAGGATAAATAGAATAGATGGTTGGTGTCTTTGAATGGGAAAAGTTATCGGGCTCGGCATCGGAATATTATCCGTTTCGCCTTCGGCTCACCGGATAATATTCCTACGCCTTGCCCGATAACATTTCCGATTCACGACACCAACCATCTATTCTCTATATATTTTGGTTGTAAAATAGAAACCGAAAGTTGTCATGGTTAGACATAGTAGAGTATGTATACCACCAGGGCTCCTTCTCATGCCTTTCATAGATATAGAGAATAGATGGTTGGTGTCGTGAATCGGAAATGTTATCGGGCAAGGCGTAGGAATATTATCCGGTGAGCCGAAGGCGAAACGGATAATATTCTGATGCCGAGCCCGATAACTTATCCTATTCAAAGACACCAATCATCTATTCTATTTATCCTGTTACCTCCATGGAGTATTATTAACAAACACACTGAAAACAAAATACAAAATAAAGGAAACAAAAGACAGAAAACGAGTAGAGAATGATGCACAAATGACGTCATATGCCATGACGTATATATGACGTCATTATTTTGCACGTGAATGTGTGATATATAGTTAGTGCCGGATATCACAAATGTTATACGGCACCTCGTTATCGGTCCCAAAATGATACTAGTGACAGGATAAATAGAGAATAGATGGTTGGTGTCGTGAATCGGAAATGTTATCGGGCAAGGCGTAGGAATATTATCCGGTGAGCCGAAGGCGAAACGGATAATATTTCGATGCCGAGCCCGATATCTTTTCCTATTCAAAGACACCAATCATCTATTCTATTTATCCTGTTACCTTTATCTATTCTTTCAAACAAACAAAATGTAAATAAAACACGAGAAAAACGGAAAAAATAAGTAGAGAATGATGTAAACATGACGTCATATCGTTCTTATGACGTCATGAATCGTCGCGTGCATGTATTATATGGTTAGTGCCGGATATCACAAATGTTATACGGCACCTAGTTATCTGTCCCGAAATGGCACTAGTGACAGGATAAATGTTGATACCTTTCTGTGAGACGTCATATGGGTCAAAATACCACAATTTTTCTTAGTTGTTTAGTTTTCTTGTTCTTGTTATTATCATCATCATGGACTTTCTAAATAATAGTTTAACCCTTAAATGCTGGGTAATTTTCAAAAAATATATTTTTGTGTCATCTTCTTTCCAAACCCTTGTATATCTTTCTCATTTTGATAAGGAAAGATATTCAGAGTAGCGAACGGGTTAGATCACAGGCCAGACGCCAATTTACTTGGCGACTGACCTCGATCTAACCTGTTTCGATAAGCATGAAGCCGGTCCCAGTGCTAACAGGGTCCATGCAGTTTTCAAGCTTAGTTGAATATAACATAAAACTTTCTAGGAACTTTATCAGTACCGGTGCGTATAAACGGAAAATTATATATAAGAGGCAATGAAAAGTTATTATAAGTCACCGGAAATCGGATGTCGAATACAGTGATCCGGGTGTAGAGCGTCGGCGTCAAGACACGATGGTCGCGGGTTCGAATCCTGCGAGCAGTTCCACCTTGCGACATTATTTATCGACATTCGGCATGAGTACTGGTTGTGTATCATGAAGGAGAATGGAGAGTGATTAATACAAGTTGTAAGAACTCGTATCACAATAGATGTAAACTACGGTTCAACCTAAATCGAATCCGAACCTACCGCCTCAAATACAAATTGAAATGTTCAAGCGTAAGATGTAAAATTGAATACCTTTTGCACAAGTTTTAAAAAAACTTGCCAATTTTTACTTGAAATTTCGTTTACTCCATTGGAGTAGGATACATTGCTCAGAAAGGGGGTACATGTATATTCATTCAATCTTAGTTCGTACCGTTTATTTCTGCTTTTAAAGGCACATCAAAGGAGAGGAATACAAATAAATTACTGAAAAAAATATATGGAATTCTTTTATTATGTTCATAAAAGTAATGAGAATTAGTTTAGGAATGCACTGAGTCCATATTTAATAGACTCATTTGAAATAAGTTATTTTGTGCTTGAAATATAGTTGTCTCCAAATCAATCATGTTTATCAACAACCTATTTGTTTACATATTCAAAATAACGAATTCTGATTGGTCGATTCAAAAATGTGTGTATCAACTGTCAAGGTCAGAGATGTAGAATCAGGAAATCTGAATTACAAAACTTGCTAATCTGGGTTATTTCTGGTTTACTTTCACATTAAAGTTGTGCTGATGGTTTTTTTCTGGTGATAACTATTTGAATCTGTCCAAAATTTTACCAAATAATATAGTTTGATATAGCATTAATCTCCTTTAATGGGCCTTTAATAAGGAACTGTTTCGAAATATCAACCGAGAGAAAAGTTAAATAAACATTTTTGTCTTGGTTACACGAACACACACATTCTTAACAAACACTCGATTAATTAAACACGACATATCTCACAACACTTGATCAAGTGTGATCAATGGGTGTCTTCAAAATTACTCATAGGCTGTTGCTGGATGAACCATTTGTAAAATGACACACTATAGAAACCGTTGTCACAAAAGAAGAAGTTTGTCGCCTTAAGCGAAATGTGTGTTTGTAAGTTGGGTATGTCAACTGATGGATTTGACTGGGGCGACATGAATCATTAAAATGACACCGTGAATTATTCTCTTTGGTTACCCAACATGGAATAACCCATAACCAATCAATAAAGACATTTAAGCACTTTGTTGCAGACGACTCTGGAAAAAATTGTGGGAAAAGGAGAAATTGCACGTAACGAGCATTTTTTTTTCTTTTCCCACAATGTTTTCTGTCCTATCAGAAGATCATTTTCCAATTTCATTTCATTGGGCGACAGTAGTACAGTGGTAGAGCGTCGGCCTCTTGTACCGAACGGGGTTCGAATCCCCGTTAGGCGAGGTGAGAATTACCGGGGCTAACCCATTAATCGGCGCGAGTACTGGTCCAGTATCCAGGAACCAGTCATCGAGAGTGAATTTGATAAGCTTCAAGCTTCCGTTACAATCGATGTAAAATAAATAAGTTCAAATTTCATTTCATTTTGAAATGTCGTCTGCAAACTCTTTCACGTCGGGACAGTCGAAATTTTGCGTTTGGTAGAGGGATAACTCAAATAGATGTTTTGGGGAAGGAACAACACCAGCAACAGCAGCAACACATATATAAGTCCTTTACAAACATTAGGGCATAATAGTGGTCCTGCACCAAGTCTGTGCTCAGTCTAAAATACAATTGCGGCTCTTTAAAGACGATCCAGCTCACTTATACACTAACTGTCGTTATAACTGTTCGCCTACTGTTTAAAGGGAGACAAATCTGATAAATAAAGATACGTAGATAAACAGATTTGTTTCCCTTTATAAAAGTTCATCGCTTTGTTCAAGCCGATTGTGAGCGAATAGTTTAATTCAATCTTATGATTAGGTTGTTTTTGTTTTACGCACATGCTTAATGAAATTTCAATTAAATAGTTTTGTATAAAGTTAATTTAGATGAATGGATTGCCGTATGGCAATTGGATAAGAAAAAACAAAATTCACAGGTCCGTTTTTAGAGCAAATACTTAAATAGGGGTTATATTCAAGTTATTGGTCTGGGGCCCTGGGTGCCTTTGATAAAATGGCCCCCAGAGCACTAAATTTACCATGGTGTTCGTTCTTTCTTTGTAAGAGTATAGGCAGATATGTCCATCACTGAAGGCGTCTTACGTCGTTTTAAACGGCTTGTTAATTATGCTACGGCGATGTATCCCGTATGCGTGCTTCCTGTGTAATCTATCTTGGAAAATGTGCCTTGACCAACGACATTGAAGAATCTTATTGAACTCTTTGTATGTTTCGCCTGCTATCTACTTATCACACAATTCATACATTGTATATTTTCATTTTTATGCAGTTAACTGTATCTTGAAGAACAATGAGCTAGTGTGCTTTAGTTCTAATAAGATATAGTATGTTCTGTTCTGTTCTATATCTACCCTTTACACGTGTTACTTACCAATGTTATCAATATATGATCAGTGAAGTCGACTTGGGATAAAACTTGATAGCGGGTGCCTTAAATAAAAAGGCTTTGTTTTAACTTTTTGCCGATGGGCTTGGGATATCTGTCAGAAAATAAAAACGATTTCAAATCGATGATATACGATATGTCCTTAAGATAAGTACAATACCGTTCTTGAGATATGATATTATTTTGTCACATCTTATCAAACGCTTACAGGCAAGTGCGTTGATGGGAGATAAATAGCGACCATTGTTCTTCGATAACATTGTTGTTAGCGTCACGATATCTGAGGCATAACAAAATTATACAACAGGAGAAAGCTGTATGAATGATATCAAATGATTAAATGAAGGTAGCATATTTTTCCCTTTTTTCCTGTTGGTTTTGTAAACATCGCGACAATATTTTTCTGTATATTGTGATGACGACACATTACGGGTAGAGAAAAGCCCTTTATTTAAAGGTTTATTTATAGTTATAGTTAAAGCAAGTTACTGACACAGGTCCCATATGGGTCCTATTCGTCAGAGCCGTATACCTACATTTTCAGTTTTATACGAGCTTCACTGGATACACTAGTACTAGGCTATGGCTCCGAAGTGACTTTCCTAATGCCACTCCCCCCAAGCCAGAGTTCTCGGTGGGCTCGACTCCGAGACCCCAATGAAGACTGATCGAGCCGTGTAGAACCCTCGCCTTTTAGGAAACAACTTTTCGTTAAAATTCAAATCTACCGCTACCGTAATTTAACACGGAGGAGGACTTTATTACTCCTAACACTAAGACACGAAGGTCCCTAAATACTTATGTCCACTATAACATTGATAATAAGCGATCCTTTTTCATATTCTTATTTTGCAATGTGGACATATGGTCTCACACAGTTTTATCATAACATATGACTGTGGCAAGGTGGACAAAACATCGCATATAATCACCTGGTCAGCGAAGTATGCGATTTCCCATTAACCCTTTACCAAACACCACATTTTCAACTGTCCCAAATTGAACGAGTTTGCAGACGATAATGCGAAATGTGATAAAATTGGAATGTTCTGATAGGGAAGAAAACATTTTGGAAAAAGAAAAAATTGCTTGTTACGAGCAATTTCTCCTTTTCCCACAATGTTTTCCAAAGTCGTTTGCGACAGAGTGGTTAAATGTCGTTATTGTTTGGTAAAGGGTTGATAAGATGATGTTGTGATTTTACCTATTTTTGAGTGTTAATATTATCCATAAGACATTTGTTTAATAGATGAAATTAAACAGGTTAAATAGAATATGTAATAAACTGTGTGCTTTGTCGAATAAATGACCCAATGGTAAAACCAATTAACAGTTTGGTATAAAATGAATTCGAAAATAAGTCTTACAATGTTTGCTCAACAATGAGAATTATGGCAAAACTGACAGAAAACATTTTGTCCATCTAGTCAATTTTATATGGGATGTTTTGTCTACATTAGTACCATTTGTGGGATATTTCTTCTTTACTGTAAACACTGGTATTTAAGTATTTGTCAATGGTACCTTTTTGTCGCTTATAGGCAGGACACATATCAGTAGTAAACCGATACAATGCAGTTAGTGTCGACACGGTAAAGGGAAAGGATAGATCTGTCAACATGTTAAAGTTTCTCGCACCTGTAGCTTAAGTGTTCTAAATATAGCCAACATATGACATAGAAAACACACTGATGTTATTAATATATTTGGGACGAAAACAACGACTGGAAAAATATTTCAAAGGTATGTTTATGTTATTCAAATTCAATCTTTATTCGCTACATAATGTTTTATTAATACTTGCCGAATGCTGCTACTTTATGAAGATTAATAACTGATAAATACCTTGACAAATGGGTTCTGTTGTACGATCGTCGATTCGTCACAACATGTTTCGCTACACAATTAAGAAAACAGGTAGGGTTTATAGTCTCATATCTATGCTAGGCGACTCTTACACTATATGTTACGCCTCTGATCACTGGTTGAAAAACCGGCCGTTTACATATGGCGCAAATGCAGCCACGGCACATTGGTTTATTCCCTCACATGTACCCATTTATACACCTGGGTGGAGAGGAGCAACGTGGAATGCATTTTTTGCTCAGGAAAATTCCGATGATCCAACCGGGATACGAATCCGGGACCCTGATGACGGCGCAGACGCCCAACCACTGGACCACGGTTACCACTTGATTATAGCAAAATAGGTGTAGACCAACTGTCCCTTACATTGTATACTTTACGCTACCTAGATATGCATTTTTCGACATTTTTTACATGTCCTTTAATTCAAAATTTTTAAAATAAATGGGTTTTTTATGAGAATTTGCAAACGGTTAATTAGTTTCCATTTAGTCATATCTTTTTCAGAGCCTAACTAATGTACTTGAAGGGAGACACGCTTGCTATGTATACAACCATCGCATTGTCAGTTCTGGTTTGATATGTTTTAGACCCTGATGATTTGAAGACAAATGATAATCAAGCAATATCTGTGTGACAGAGCTTACTTATATCTATATATGGCAACGAGCACACATTGAATGTACATTGCCATAGGGCCAAACCAGAGACATAGATAACACATTATCTATGTCTCTGGCCATACTAAAAGACTAGGCATATGTCAATATATGTATGTATCAACTATACCCTAAATGACGCTCTCCAAAATCTATTGCAGGAACGAAGTGGTCTGCAAGCAAATCCAAAGATCACGCAAGGACATGTAGTTAAAGCTACTCAGAATAAGGCAACCAACATATTAACATCGTCTAATTTCACAAGAGGACCGAACCCAGAGAAGACAATCTACAATCACGAGTTTATCTCCCTGATATTATTGTCAATCTAACAATTTTTGAAGCATGCTTTAGTAGTGTATTCTCTTCATAACAAGACTGTCATGAAGGCGGTGTGTTTTTAGACGAGACATGGTGACGCATGGTACATATGATGCGAAGACATCCATTCTGGAGGAAGGCCGTCATTGTTATATGTGGCTTTATTGTACTAAAGGTCATGCTGAATTTCTTCTCATCCCCTTCGACAGTTCTCGAAACGCCAACTTTAACGGAGAGGGATTACGTTCTAGATTATAATCAGCAACAGTCGCCATACGATAAACATTCATTGGCGAAAAAGAAAACAGAGACTGCTAAAGAATACACCAGTATCAATGTATTTGACGTGAGAGATCGCCGTATCGAGCATTCAGACGTAGACCATATTGCTTCTCTCAGAACCTGGAACGGAAACGTCTCCATGTTTATTCATAAACCGGAAACGGATATGATCTCATCATACGTGCGGGATTATGGGACATGGGAAGAGGATTTTTTAACGCAGATTGGACACGTGTTTCTTAAATATAAAGATGTCACCTTTGTAGATGCAGGATGTAACATTGGCGTTTATACGTTATTCATGTCTAAATTGGGCGCAAAGGCTATTGCAATCGATGCTGTTCAAGAAAATTTAAAATTGTTGTCGAAGACTCTGCACAAAGCTTACCTATCGGATCACGTGACCGTAATCTGGAACGCGTTATCGGACACCCATAAAACCGTATATCTGCGAATACCAACCGGAAACATGGGTGGGGCGCATATTGACTCTAACAACAATTCCGTGACGGACACCCAAATCGAGAAAGTGAACACAATTGTTTTAGATGATCTTGTCGTCCCACCAAACGGTCGTCCAGGCACCGATGCGTTGATAAAGAAAGACGAAAAGGTGTTTATGAAGTTAGACATAGAGGGAGGTGAAGACAAGGCGCTGATCTCGAGCCAGGCGTTTTTCCAGACTACGAATGTTGTGGGTATATTTATGGAGTGGATGCACCATAGATATTCTACTGGTGGTCAGACAATCGTGGACATTCTTATCAAGGAAGGATTTCTGCCATACGAATCAACTGACATGTCTAGGTTTCTTAATCCGGACTCTTACTACACGTGGCCTGAAAATGTGTTCTGGATGAAAAGGTAACATCTGTGATAAGAGTTCGTGATGACGAAGATTCTGTTGGAAAAAGAACACAAACTAAGATAAAGCTTATCAACTTATTTCCCGAAAATGTGTTCTTGGTGTAAAGAAAGGGTCAGTGGTGACACTTGTGGTCGATGTCGAAGAATGTGTTAGAGTTGCAATAGATATTTCATGCAAAGAGTCTACTTGTGGCAGGAAGATATTTTCCATGTGAATAAGTTGCCAAGCGTTTGCATGCTGCTGAAATTTGATGTCAAAGATTGGAATGGTTATTCGAGGAATAAAATCTACGATGACGTCTGATCTTCTTGGTCTTGTAGCAAAAAAAGAAGGTACTCATATCGCTGAAAATGAGCAATTTCATGCTTGGTTCAGGTTATAATGACTCGGATATGCGATAATGTTCACCACGTGCCTATCAACTATCATTAGTTTGTGCATATTCAATAATCGGGTCTTAAAGCCATGCGCTCCACATTGCAGTAAACGCATAGCCGGTCAATTTATATCGTCCAAATTTGATATTATGATATATAACAAAGTAAAATCATAATTATAACAACCAAAAAGTCAAAAATGAAGATCGAACTCAAGTGGTACAGACCAAACCTAGCCTTGGGTTCTGACCAATGTGTAAACCCCGCACTAGCCTAGTGCGGGGTATACGAATTGGTCAGGACCCCAGGCTAGACAAAACTCCGCCGAGGAGTACTTTCCATTGCTACTCTGCAGTAGAGTCTTAACATACTGAAAGCTGTAGATCACTCCGTAAGAGAATTGGTTTAGACAAGGCGTTGCTGTCGAGCCAGGCGTTTTTCCAGACTGTGAACGTTGTGGGTATATTTATGGAGTGGATGCATCGCCGATATTCGACTGGTGGTCAGACGATCGCGGACATTCTTGTTAAGGAGGGATTTCTGCCATACGAGTCAGCCGCCATGTCTAAATTTCTTAATCCGGACTCGTACTAAACGTGGCCTGAAAATGTGTTCTGGGTGAAAAGGCATTTCTCGTTAGCCAAATGTTTGCCTATGAGTATGTTGTTGTGGTTTAATGAAATACTTAATAACATTGTATTTTATCATTTTGTTTCATGTGTTTTTAACTAGCCGAATACATTTATATTCTATTGAACATTTTTTTTGTTTTAGCATATGTCTTCATTACACTCGAAAATAAGTGGCAATTATAGTCAAGCATGGTCTTTGACTCCGAAAATAGTGTATTTCATTTAATTAGTTATTTATCTCGTTGCCATTTGCTGCACATTCAATCATGCCAATGTGAACCAAGATGAGAAAAATATGCAGCAAAACCGGGATTCGAAACCGGGACCTCCGCATACTTTTCCAATTATCTACCGACTGGGGTACCCGGCTCGCTATCACAGATAACTTTATCTTGCAAGTCGTGAGCCTTTCTTCACGAACAAATTTGATAACTGATTAGAATGCATGAAGTTTTAAATGATAATCTACAGATGACTTTTTGGCACAAAGTTATTGGATTTGGCTCCATTCTTTTTAATTTGGCTCCAACCTTTTGAATTTGGCGCAAGTGTTGTGGCAAAGACAATTTTATCCAGAGAAAACCCTGTGATTGCACCTAGATAATTCAATATGTAAGGGTACATAATTCGTCTCGGCGGTTCCTTGTGATTATGATATTTTGATTCAGTTCAAAAACGACAAACGTTGGAAAGACTAACCGAAGTAAAGGTTGCAAGGGGGGCCTCCGTGGCCCAGTGGTTAGAGTACAGAACTTGGAATCACATGGCCCCTCTCCGCGTGGGTTCAAATCCTGAGAGGGATGTGGATTTTCATGAGAGGCAGTCTCCCGACTGACTTACGGAATGCCGATGGTTCTACCCACCTTCACCAGCCCTTATGGGCAGTTGAGTATGGGGTCTTCCTCCATCATTAAGAGTTGGGCATCGCTACATAACTGAAATAATGTTGATGTGATGTAAAACCCATATAAAAAAAAGGTTGCAAGACGATTAACGACAATGTTAATTTAGATAGCATGACAAAGTATAACCCATTACCAAACAATAACGTCATTTGACCAGTGTGTCCAGATGACTCTGGAAAGAATTGCGTGAAAAGGAGAAATTGTTCATGATCAAAAATTTCTCCTTTTCCCACAATAATTTTTGCCCAACCAAAAGATTTATTTCTATTTCATCACATTTTGAAATGTCGTCTGCAAACTCTTTCAATTTGGGACAGTCGAAAATTTGGCGTTTGGTAAAGGGTTAAAGAAGAGTTGTGGACACGTTGTAGGGTATCATAATATTGCCGATTTCACAACGAACAGATGAACAAATTAACGGAATAGACATGTTTTTGAAAAATAATTCGGTCTTTATAACCCATTGTTAAATATTATCTGTGAAGTAAGGAGTTAAATAATATTTTATAATAAAATGACCATTTTACCGAATTAGAGTATGTTCAATGGTTTTGCGATCTTCTAGTTTTAAAACCTCACCACGTACACTAGCCTTGCCAAGTAAAACTTTTTGTGTTGTTGCGGTGACCAGGGATGCAGACTTCTCGTCATGGACGACGTTGGATAACAGAAGGTGACAACTCTGAGAAATGAAACGATGACGTAAATCTTACTCTGAGAAATGAAACGATGACGTAAATCTTTCTCAGCTTTATGGTCAAAAACTATTACTTCCGCGTCGTAGTATCTACCATTGGATATAGTAATACATTTGGAAAAGCTTGACTTCCGACTTCCAGTGCATAAATTTGCTAGTAAGTAGATACCAAGTTGCATACTGACTATTGCAATGCGCTCAAAGTTTGGGTTAATTGCTTCAGGTGCCTCTGTGAAATTCGACAGTTTGTGTATTGCTTTCCGTGCGGGAGCCCACTTGGCTCTGCAAAAAAAGAGACGATCGAGATACATTTATCTGATAAGCCTTCTGATAATTTATTAAGAAGAGCAACTTGGTGATTCAGGATATAGGTATAGGTCTGGAATACGCGATTCTTCGTTCTGCAAAGTCTTGGAAAAACAAAAGTTAACTTTGGTGTCAATGGGAGTTTGATATCACGAAAGACGAACGTTGTGAAGCCATTAAAGTCTCAGACCGACGGAACCATTTTTTAACGATTTCAACGTAAACAAAGATGTTGAACGACCCTATTTAGTGTTAAGTAATGTTTCAACGGTTGAAAAAAAACAACGTGGAAGGAACGGTTACATTAAAGCTGAAAGGACATTGTATTTATACGTGGTAATGTCCTTGTGACAATCTCCATGTGGATTTACATGTAAACGATTTATGAACCTCTCCTCTGTCCTCCATGGCTTCCCCTCATTCAAGAGTAATGTCAATCCTCACAAGTATGCAAATGTTTTGTAAAGATCGAACTATTTTTCTCGACATGACTGAGTAGTGGCAGAGACATTGATACCGTTGATACCGTTGGTACAGGATACAGTCCTAAGCCTGTGACTCCCGGTCTGGTCTTCTTTGAGAAACACTCATCGCATGCGTGGGGCGAGTGTAATATTTTCTGTTTTTCCAGTGTTTGTCAATATTTTGATTTTTTCCCTGCTTGCAAATGTACATTTGATGATGCCAAGGACCCCCTGGTTAACATGCTGGTGGAATGTCAGCTTATTGACTATGTGGAGACCCAGGTCCTTCTCAATCTCTGTTACATCGAGTTGTCTCTAGTGTCGCTCATTGTCCCTCATGACATACTTGTGGTATGGGTTGTTTTGACCAAGGTGCATTACGCTACACTTACTTGTGTTGAATTTCAACTGCCAAGTATTTGACCAGTCAGAGAGTCTCTCTATATCCTCTTGGATGATAGCTCTGTCTTCTGTACTTGATACCCTTCCAAAGAGCTTGGTGTCGTCTGCAAATATGCGTGTGACACTGTGCACAACGTCTTGCAGATCATTGATGAAGAGTACGAAGAGTACTGGACCCAACACGCTGCCCTGTGGTATACCGCTTGTGACATCTGCCCATTTAGAGGTGTGGCCATTCACTGAAACACGCTGAGTTCTACCTTGAAGAAAACTGTATATCCAAGAACCAATGTGACCCTTTATCCCATAACTGCCCAGTTTGCTCGCTAGTCTTTCGTGTGGAACCGTTTCAAAAGCTTTTTTAAAGTCGAGGTACAAAGTGTCAAGAGGCTCCCCCTGTCCAGGGCTTCTGTCCATTCGTCAAGGCACAATTTCAGTTGGGTCATACATGATCGTCCTGGCACAAACTCGTGTTGCTGATCACAGAACAAACTCTTGTCAGTCATGTGGTCCATTACAACTTTTCTAACTAGGACTCGAGGATTTTACAGGGCACCGACTAACTGGTCTGTAGTTGCCCGGTGTACTTCTATCCCCCTTTTTGAAGGTTGGAGTGACTTGTCCCTGTTTCCATTAATGAGGTAATTCACCAGACTCTAGAGATTTGGAGTAAATTATCCTGAGAGGTGTACAAATGCTGGTCGCTTTTTCTTTCAGGACCCTTGGATGGAAACCGTCAGGGCCTGCGGACTTGCTCGGCTTCAGACTACTTAGCTGCATAAGAATGTCTTCATCCGTTATACTCATGTCAGACAATTCGGCATCACTGGATCGATCCTCCATAACCGACACACTAGTTTTGTCCTCATTTGTGAACACACTACAAAAGAATGAATTTAAAAGTTCAGCTTTTGCCCCATCTTCACAGTAGACTTCCCCATCGCTGTCTTTAATAGCATTTACACCCGTCTTGACCGTCAGTTTTGATTTGGTGTATCTCCAGAATCCTTTTGGGTTTGTCTTTGCTTCACTTGCTATAGCTTGTTCAAACTCTCTCCTTGCATTCTTGTGTGTGACCGCAGTTTGTTTCTTGCTTGGCTGTCATAGTAGTCTTGTGTCTCTATACTGTTGCCATGTTCGCTGTTTTGTTTTGAGTAATCTCATTCCTAATCTATCCATATATGCTTGTCGCTTTTTGATGGGTTTTTTGTTCACAGTATGGGTAGGTATATGTTCTTCCATAGGGGGGCGTGTACTCGTCAACTTTTCACTGAAAATATCCCAAGCTCGCTGAGTGTCTGTACGGTTTACAGTTAGAACGTCCCACTGTCAAAACGTCCCGTTGTTAGAACGTCCCAATATTTGTCAAAACGTCCCAGTAGGGGTAGAAAAAACTGTCAAAACGTCCCAATACAACGTCCCACTTAATTGAGTATAAGTTTGATAGTGGTAAGTAGGTTAAATAAGTATATCTAGTTTAAATATTCCATAAATATATGTTATACCAAAGACCTTATGTTTATTAGGTCTTTGGTTTTACGTAACTGATTCTATTAAGAGAGTTTGATAGCAATATAGGAATTTGGAAAAGGATATATTAATATTTTGATATTATTTTTAATTAATTTGAGTAATTAAATACCAGTTTCACCAATGATATTTATTTACACAGGATACTCTGATGTAGTGTGAATTAATCTTTATGTATGAAATGTCATTTCATAACTGTATAACTGGTGTGTAATACGGTACACGCGTCGATGATTAAATCAATTACTAATGAAAGGTCTCGCACGCGTCACTGACTGCGTGTTTGTGTAACGGCACATTATGGAATCAGTTAGTGTAAAGGTTCAATTAAAGTACATTTGTTATACAATTAATAACGTTTGTAAGATCTTAATCACTCTACTCCATTTATATCTCTATTCGTATTTTCTCATATAGCTTTGAGGGAAAAAATAAACAACAGGCGCATATATTCAATATAAATGTTGTATTTATTTTATTGTTAAACAGTTTACATTCAATACTGTTTTATTTACACAAATATACATAATATTTGATTGCCATTAATCAGTGTCTTCCTGCCCACCGTCAACGGGTGTTGTATGCGTATATATAGAGGAAACGGTATTCAGTAGGGCTGTAGTTGAAAGTGAACCTTCTCTGTAGCTGCAAATATATAAGGGAAAAGTTATGCCCAATTATTACTTTTAACAATAATCACATATGGCTTATGACATTATGCATCAATAAAGTATCTAATAACTTAATTGTTATTTGTGATTTTCAGTTCCACATCGCTTCACAACAAAATCAGTAATGATTAAACAGGAATATGTTTTTGGTTACCTGTCCCATGCCGCAAACAGCTTGGCCTGTGCCTCCCTGTGCGTCTTCCTCTGCATGCGGCGCAGGCACATCTCCCCGACCAAGTAAACCTGTTCCGTCACGTCGCGGGCTTCCTGGTGCAGGATCCTCAACAGGACGTAGAAGGATGGGGACACACCGGTGATGTTATTAAGCCGTCGATGCCATCCTAAAATATAAACGTACAGTCTCGTATATAAAATTGATAAATAAATGAAACTATGTTAAGTTATATTCTTTTTTTTTTAACTTTGGTACATGTATGTCTTTTTAGCGAGTTTTATGAATGAAATTAAAAAAGAGCTGAAATCATAGTGTGTTGTTGTAGCCGGAAAAGTGAACTATATCGGAAAATAAAACATATAGCAGAAACAAAAAGCACTATCCGAAATGCACGTGCTCATTCTATGCAGGAGTAATTATGGGAACTCGCTGTGAACGTAGAAGTCGTGTCTTTTAAAGCGACTTTACACTATCGAAACCCCTACTCAATCTTAATGAAGGGCTTCAAATTGTTTTGTCGTTTTAATGCAACCATCTAATTCATGCGTTAAAAATACAGACTACATCCTCCATGAAATGTCTATTAAAGCATGCATTTCTCCCAAATATAAAACTTACTACTTGCACATTTGATTCCCTTTAAGATGTGGCTATGTGTTATGTACATTTTGAAATAACTTCTATACGCAAATGACTTGAGCTTAAATGTCTAATGACTATTAAATTGGATATGTGAGTTTGACGTCTAATATAGTATCTCAAAGTCAGTTTTATAGAATGAGTGCAAATACGTTCACGGAGATGAAACCTGAATCATTATGTTCAATGCTGTTCAATCTTTAAGATGCAGTTAAAATTGAGACTTACCTGAATTGCACGTGCGATGTTGCCATCGCTCGCAGTCGCACTGCATGGCGTGCTGCCTCCTCCTCACTTCCTTCTTACAAACGACACAGATGGGCTCCATCATACACAAAATTAACATGTATCACAAAAATCTATAATATTTAGTTAAACTTTGTATCCAAAATACACTCTCCTTGATCTAAATGCTCACGCGATTTGATATCAAATGATTGGAAACGCAAAAAAACGTACCATTATATAGTACTGCATGTTTTTTACACATTGATATTAGTCGAAACCGACATTTATGATCATTAGAAAGTTTGACGAAATTGTAATTAATTAATTGGACATCAAATGTCGGCCAGTAGGCCTACACTGTCATCCTTTAATCTGGTTTCCTCACCTCGAATTAGCTTCGATTATGTAAACTAAGGACGTCCAATTACTGCGTGATAATTGGAGAGTTCATAATTGGAGATTAACATAAAAATAAAACAATTTCGAATTACGATCTTTTATTTTCACATGTTTATACAAGTTAATATAGTATAAATATAATATAGATACATTATTTGAAAAAGAAATTGAGTTTATATATCAATTAATTTGTTGGCTTGGCATAACAAAATAATTGTGGGACGTTTTGACAAATATTTTTAATGAATGGGACGTTTTGACAAATATACTGGGACGTTTTGACAAATACTGGGACGTTCTAACAACGGGACGTTTTGACATTGGGACGTTCTGACTGTAAACCGTCTGTACCATCGAGCTCACTCTCCCAGTCTATACCTGCCATAACATCGCGCATTCCAATAAAGTTGCCCTTGTCATATCTGTACTTTGTAGTTTTACTGCTTACCACATCAGGCTTGCATGTATATTCAAAGGACAATGCGCAGTGGTCGCTATTCCCGAGTGGTGCCAAATATTTCAAATCCTTGATAACATTTTCTTCACTAGTTAGTACAAGATCAAGGAGATGTGGTTTTTGTTCACCACGGTGTCGGGTAGGGTGATCTACATGCTGTAATAGGAAGCAGTCACGTACACATTCCATAAACTGATCGCTGTCAGAACCCTGACAGTTATCTATGTCTCTGGTTGTGGTTTACCCTGTTACGATTGCTTGGTCTTTGCCAAGGTGTTCATGTACCACTTGTCTTCAATGTATCTCGATACTTCAATATTATCCTTGAGCATGTTGAGGATATTGGTGATGACAATAGTCATGTTGAAATTAGAAATATGTTTCTTTTTTATTTTCTATAGATTTGTTTCTTATAATTCCGTCATACAACAGGAACAACATCCACAAACAACAACAACAACATCAAAAAGTGACAACAACAACCCTCTGACGATTACAGGTTGTGTTTTTCATTGAAAATAACACTTTTTCCCAAACTAATTCCGCTGAACTGGTAATATAAGGTACATTAACATTTACTCTAGATGAATGAATAATTTTGAGGTATATTGAGATCAAGAAACGGCTAGGACGAGGGTCAGACCTGTTTAGTTAAAACTAGATGCATATCGGATGTGTACATATATTCGGACGAAGACACCATTTTCAATGTTAGGACTTCTGCTTGGTCATATGTGAATAATGGATCTTACAATAAAAGGATATTTTATATTAATAAAACAAAAAACGGATAAAAAGATAATCAGTATATAATAAGGGATTATATCGATATGCGCAGTATGCAGATATGGATTATGGACTAAGTTCTATTCTAAAGTCAAACAAATTTGACGCGATCTGAAAATATTGAGAATTTTTTAGATTGGGCAATATCTCCCATCACATTAAACTTTTGAACCATTCACTCAATGAAGGACAAATGCGAGAAAAATTGGCGCAACATTTGAAGACCCATATTGCCATTGTATGTTGTTATTGAAAACTATCAAATTATTTTATCTATTTTCCGATGATGTCAAACCCCTTGCGGGGACTCAGACATTTTCCGTGGTAGCCTACCAGTACTAGGCTAGGAAGCCTACCAGTACTAGGCTAGGATATGTGTTTCGCCCAAGAACACTCTACGGTGACATACATGGTTGCCTTCGGGATCGAACCCGGCTTGCCCGGTCTCTAGTCGCCGACGCTATCCACTACACCACCGCAGATCCTTTTACTCACAGTTGTGAATTAATCCTTTTTAAATTGATCCATGCAATTAACATGTCTGTGTTCCACATATTAACTTTGATTTGATTTTTTAAACACTAGGTGACGATTTTTTGCTCCCGATAAATTTTCCTCCGCACTGGAATGTGAGAAACCTATTAAGCTTTTTTTTTTATTTATTGTTTATTGGCATTTGATGCCATTATTTGGTGGTATATAGGTTTATTTTACATATTTTGTCTTATCAATCTATTATGAATGGCCATTTTGTGCTTTAAATCCGTAAATCAAAATTTCAAAAGTCTGACACTATGTGGATCCTTTGAACTTTCGACGTTAGATTGCCCCATCAGAAAATAAAAGCAATCTTCATGTCGAATTATTTTGACTAATTTTGGGCTACATTTTAATCCCATAAGACTGTTGAATTATGGTTATATTTGTTGCGAAAAAGGTTAAATCAAGCTGTAATTTTTGCCTATCTTTCAGATGTATACACTCCTGTCTGGTCTTTGGAAGTATTTGTTCCAAAAAGATGAATATAATGTATTGATTCTTGGGTTAGACAATGCTGGCAAAACCGTAAGTACATGAATAGTCTGATTAATTAAAAATCTTCCCTTTATTACTATCATGATATTTTTGCAAATCTATTGTCAATTTTTATCATAAATAAATCAATTTCAAACTATTAATTTTCTGCTTTAAATGAATGAGTAAATTTTAGGATGTAAGTGATTAATGTTAGGTTGTCTTAAGGCAGCCAGAAATCAAATGAGTGTCATTTTTGCTTAATGCTACAATGAATGTGTTATATTACAATGTGTAGTTGTACTATTCAGCAACTGTAAACACAGATGATAACTACCATGTTAATCTGAATGATTGATTATGCATATTTTGATGAGAGATGATGTCAAATTTGTTCTGTACTTCTTGAAATAATCTTAAGAATACAAAGCATTGTCTGATTGTGTAAAAGAAATTTGATTGATTGAGTGGTAAGGTATTGCCATCCTTTTGCATGATGTATACTATGACTATTGTACATAAAATTGAAAAATATTAAATAATGAAATGATGTCATTTTCATTGTGAAATTGAATGTAGAAGATAGTTACAAAAAGAATATATTAATTGACTCAGAATTTTTACTTTCAGTTCAAATGTGAATTTGATTTGAACTGAGCATATCCCTAATTGCTCATGTTTCTTTCTTTTACTTAGACATACTTGGAGCAGACTAAAATGAAGTTTAAGAAAAACTATCAGGGGATGACCATGTCAAAAATCACCACAACAGTTGGATTAAACAGTAAGTTGTTACTGATTAAAATCAAATATTTAGTCATTACTTAACTTTGGTGGTCCCTTTGGCCTCTACTAAATACTCTTTGATAAGATCAATATTCTTATAAATATACTAGTTTGGTCAAATGTTTTATGCATACAAAAAGTTCAAGTTTGAGCATATTTTTATCAAACAAGGAAATTCTTGATAAAGGCAATTTCTTTTGCAACATCTCTCGTATCTTTTGTATTGCAGTCTACCAGTATTTCTGAATTTTAAAATTTATCTGTTCTTACATTATGTTTGTTTTACAATTTATATTGAAGTTAATACAGAATGATAACTGATAATATCTAACTTGTTATATTTCGTTTATTTCATTTCAGTTGGAACCATAGACACAGGAAATGTAAGGTTGAACTTCTGGGATCTCGGTGGGCAGGAAGAATTGCAGTCACTCTGGGATAAGGTATAATATTCTGTTCAATAACAAATTTAATATCATTTCTTAGAGTTAGGGTTGGGATGGGTGCTCAATTATTAGTCAATTGGGTAGGGAAACACAACTTACCATGCGATGAATTTCTACACGGATTCTCTGTCTATTATTGCAACAATATATTTGAAAAGGTTTCCTACTTTCACTTAATTACCATGTAGATTTGTACAATTTTCACTCATTATTTATTAAGGTTTTTTTCCTAATTGACTGAACTGGGTCTATAAGCAGACATGTTCAGCAGAGACCTTTATCAGGCGGGGGAATCACATGACAAATCTTTACAATATAATGTCTGAACAAGATGGCCAGAGAGAATTGGCAGTTGACAGGTACGAATGACTTAGAACATCACCTGTCTTTTTTGATTTCTCTGTCAAGTGCTAGACTTAACACCATTATAAGCTGAAATAATGGATTATCATATACCATCAGAACCTGAAAGTGGATGGTAAACTCATGTGGGGTAGACAATGTGGCTATCATTGGCAAAGTAGGTGAAAAAAGGAAAGATACCTGTAGGGTGGCCTTCTTGTTCAAACATAAGATTGTAAACGTTGGTTATGTCTTTCCCCGCCTATTTATGAAATGTTACATGTACTCCTTAAACTCACTGCTTATCTCATTTAACACGCTTTTCAGGTCATTACTCACATTCAATATAACATTTCTTTTACACCTGGTAGGCATAGTAAAGACAGATTCCAAAAGTCTTCAACGTAGCTTGTAAGGGTGCATTCCTTTCTAATATTCTATTTACAGTATTATTCTGAGTCCCATGCCATCATATATGTAGTCGATTCATCTGACAAAGAAAGAATGGATGAATCCAAAGATGCTTTTGGTAAGTAGTACTGCAATTGACTTAGTTGATGGTTTCATTTCAATAAACATGTTAGGACCAAGGGTTTCATGTTTCAATCTCAGTTAATTGTTATATACTGTATGCCCCTAACAGACAAGTTAGCAAAGATATTATTTCCATATTTATTACTTGTTTTTACCCTACCTGCTTCAAAACATTTAAGAAACTATTGTGAAATAATGAGCAATTTCTCCATATTTCAATATGTTTGTTTGCCAATATTGTTTACCACCTTCACCCCTGAATTGGTATGCAAATTTTTTAATACACCAATCTGAATTCTTTAGCTTGAATTACCCAAACGTGATTTGGAATATGCAGGGAAATGTTTATAAATAATTTTTCTAAAATCATTGTTTTGACTTCTATATACCTATTATAAGAATGTCTACATTTTCCAGTTGTTTCTATGTATTCACCTAATTCATGGCTTTTCTTCCATTTCCACATGTGTTCTGGTTCAAATGCATCTCGGGAAGAGTTTTAAGAAGACCCATTTGAACAATAAATAGTCATTTCGCCTGTTTTCAAAACATTATTTAGCTTACACACATCATGACCACAAAATGTTTATTAGGTTTGACAATTACTCTCTGCCTTTGCCATACATTTTGATCAGTATCCATGATAATGGAAGGGTATAAACATTGACTTATGTACTAGTATAGAGGAAGGGGCCTCCGTGGCCAAGTGGTTAGAGTACAGAACTTGAAATCACATGGCCCCTCTCCGCGTGGGTTCAAATCCTGAGAGGGATATGGATTTTTATGAGAGGCACTCCCCTGACTGACTTACGGAATGCTGATGGTTCTACCAGCCTTGACCAGCCCTTATGGGCAGTTGAATATGGGGTCTTCCTTCATCATTGATAGTCGGGCATCGCTACATAACTGAAATAATGTTGATTTGATGTAAAACCCATATAAAAAAAAAAAAAAGTATAGAGGAAATGTATTGTGATATAATATCTCTCTTCTTTATTGTTTTTCCAGACAAGATGATTGTCAATGAAAGTTTACAGGGTGTTCCTCTATTACTTCTAGCCAATAAACAAGACCTGGAGGTGAGTTAAAAAAAAAAAACACCCTTGAAATAAAAGACAATGGTGTATGCCAACCATTTTACCAAACAAGAACATTTAAGCATGACTTGCCATTGTCTCACACTGCACCGTTAATGAAACAATTGTTTGTTTTTGATCTACCAGTATATTGATTAATAATTGTTTTCTAAGAATGCACGCTTAGAATTGTGCACCAGGGAAAGGGAATCCTTATGATAAAAAAATTCATTGTAAAATCCTTTGTGTTCATGCTCGTTGACATTCATAATTGATTGAAGTATAGTGATAAAAGAAAAAATTAATTTGGTAAATGTTAAAAAGAATTAAGACAAAAGAAGAACTTTTATGAATAATGCCCTGCTGATGATAAGTTAATGTACATATAAAGGAACTTGAGCATCTCAAAATATTAGTTTTCTTTTTCTTTCAGCAAGTCATCACAGTAGGGGATATAAAATCTATTTTTAACAACAGCCGTGAATTCATAGGCCATAGGGATTGTCGAGTAAATGGGGTGTCAGCATTGAAAGGGTAAATATATCCATCCATACTAATTATTCATCATTAATTCATGCTTAATTAAGGCTGTATGAATGAAAATGAAAAGAGGGAATAAAAATGTTATGTTAAGAGTTTCCAGCCACATTTGATTAGAGTTGAAACAATATTGTGCAAACATATTACTGTTAAGAATATAAAGGTAGCTGTTCAGAGAGCTATGCCTTAACCCATTATCAAACAATAACGACATTTAATCTGTTTGTGGCAGACGACTCTTGGAAACATTGTGGGTCAAGGAAAAATTGCTTGTGACGAGCATTTTTTCCTTTTCCCACAATGTTTTCTGCCCTTTCAGAAGCTTATTTTCGATTTCCTCACATTTTGAAATGGCGTTTGGTAAAGGGTTAACTGCAGTGGTGAGGAATGTAGTATGACAATTATGGACTGGAAATATAACTGTTGAATGGTGTAAACCCTTTACAAACAAACAGTCAGACATGAGTTAATTAAAGATTTGAGGGACCTTTGTTGCCAAGTGGTTAAGGTTAGTGTCTTAGAACAAGAGGCTCCAGGTTCAAGTCCCATAGGTACCCCTGGTTTCACGGGAATGTCCTTTGGCAAGACAGTTCTAGCCAAGTACGGGTGTATCAAACAAAGTAAACCATAAAATACAAAAACCTATGTAAACAAATAAAATATTTCAACTGGGTCTTTTTAAGGAGAACAAAACTTATGATTCAAATTCCACAAGGGTTTTAATGAGTTAAGGTATTAGGTAAGGTTTATTTTTCCTCCAGGGACGGTGTAATGGACGGTATAGAGTGGATGGTACAATGTATAACGCGGAACAATTTGAATCGGGCTCCTATACAGAAAGACATCACTTGAAGGCTTATGATTCACGTTTAAAAGCTGGTGTTATAAAGTGGTTCCAAAAAGTACTGTTCTGAGTTAAAAGACTTTTTCAGGCGCGTAGCTAGCCCTCCATGGATGTGGATTCAGGATTAAGATAGGAGGTCCAGGGTTATTTTATAGATAACAGTCCAATCTTGGTCATTCCACGCCATTTCAGGGTCAAATATAATACATAAAGGCATCAAGGGTTTATACCTTTATAAATTGTAGTTTTTTGTGCTTTTAACAAATTCCATGAATTGTTTTGTCAGAATCGTGTGGATTCAGTCGCATTCTTGTGTATAGACAGCTACACGCCTGGTTTTAATGGATTTCAAAGCTGGCTTCTAGATTGGTCAGAACAGTATGTGACAAATAACCAGTTTGAAGGACAGCTTCAGAAATGTATTATGTGAGGGTCATTGAGATTTTTGTACAGGCTGGGTTTTTTATATTTGCTGAAATGTTTATAGAATACAGTGAACCTTTGTAAAGTGACCTCTTCATCATTTCCTAAAAATCTGTATAAAATGTTTTTTCCCCTAAGAATAGGGCATAAAGCATGCAGTTAGCATGACAGCTCATGAATAATATCCTCTTTTAGTCTATTAGTCGTGGAATAGGCTTTATTTATGGGTCAAAATAAGTGTATAAGAGGCTTTTACATTTAACAATTTAGAATCTATTAGATAAGTGTTTATTTTTTATGCTTATTAAATTATCTTGATTTGATGGTTCTAATGTAGACAAACAATAGAAGGTTTAAATAAGAAATTAGCGCTTTGTACATATCTGTGTCATCATTAAGGGGGTAGCTTAATAAATAATGTTGACTGATGTTCTTGTCAAGAAATTGTTTTGTTTGAAAAGCTCCCCAAAAGGTCATGGGCAAAACTATTAATGTGTGTGTGGGGGGGGCGGGGGGGGGATTGTGTCAGATTTGTAAAAATCAACAGGAAACATACTTTTCTTCATAATACGGATGGAAATCGCCTAAGACAGAGATTCTTAATAAGGCCACATCTGAGGTTTTTAGCATGAAATGTCTAAAAAAAAAAATGCAGAAAATATCTGTTCCAACAAAGTTATGTTCTCAGAAACAATAACAACGGAAGCAATGGTAAAAAGCATATACATGTATATGAGGATATCTGATAATATCTACCGAGTTTTAAACTCTTTAATATTGTTTGTTCGATATTACATTTACATGAAAACATTTGGAATTAGATCAAACCCTTCATTTAGAAAATAAGTTTGTGAACCAATGAATGCATGTATTCTAGTGTTAGGATACACAGCATTTCATGTTGATATAACTGGAAAGGACGACTGAGATGAGCACTGTAGTGTATAAAGAGGGGGAGAATGTGATATGTTCATATTATGTACAAAGAATGATTTATTTATTTTACAACTAGGCCTGTCTTTCACACAGCATTTCAAATTGAGGACGCCCTTATCCTCAGTTATCACTTTTTTCCCTCCTTTATCTTAATTCCTTACAAGTGTGGTACTATCAATGGTCCGTATTGCCCAGCTTGTCCAAAGGCCTGAATGGACAAGCAACTGATTACTGAAATCTTCTATATAACCATTATACAAACAAGTGCAGAACAAGATTTTGCACTTATGGACAAGTAAATCAAAATTTGCCTGTGTGCCCTGTAAAAGAGCTTAAAATTCTTCTACTTCCAAGGACTTTTCTGTCGGAGGAAAAAGTTTTTCATGAATGCTAGGTGAATTTCTGACTAGATTTTTGTGTCGTCCTCTTTCCAAACCTTAGATATATCTGCTTAATTTTAATGAGGAATGATACACAGAATAGCAAACAGGTTAGATCACAGGCCAGCTACCAATTTACTTGGTGGCTGGCCTGGATCTAACCTGTTTGCATAAGCATGAAGTTGGATCCAGCACTATAAGGGTTAAGTATACAAACTTGTGAACATTCTTCAGATGAGATGTTATGTGAAACATGGACCAGTTAAAAAGTGCATGGGGACTTTATTGGATTCACAAAGTTTTATGTTGTACAACTACAACTAGTGGCTATTGGATACATCACGGTAATGTTGTTATGTGGTATTGTTACATATTTTTTGTTTCGACAATAAATTTCATATACATGGTCTCACAATGTTTTCATTTTTACCTTAATTTTATCCCCGATACTCTTTAAGCATGTACAGTCAATTTGTTTTAAGTGACCCTAGTAATAGGAAACAGTCTTGTGGTGTTAAAGATGTCTTAAAGTTTAACCCATTACCAAACAATAACAACATTTGACCAGTTTGTTGCAGACGAATTTCGAAAACAGTTTGGGAAAAGAAGAAATTGCTCCTTATGAGTGTTACACAATGTGGCTATGATGGGTAAAAAGCAAAAATGCCTTTGGGCTGCCATCTTGTTTGGACATAACGTAAATGTTGGTCATGTGATTCACTCACCTGATATACAGGCTCACAGTATGTTGGAATTCATGTTTTAATCTCTTCTTGTCCAAATGGTTTCTGAGTCTTAAAATTCGGGTACACCAATAACAAGTGAGTACTCTGTCTCCAAGTGGTTGGTGTACATAACTTGAAATCACATGGTCCTTCTTCATATGAGTTCAAATCTTCATTTGATGTACATGTACATGGGTGAAAGTTTTCAGTTTTAAAACTGATTTCCGTTTTATGAAAATCTCCAGGGGTCCATCCAAGAATATTAAACCTGTTGATTTTTTAAAAAAGAACTTGAGTTTTAATGTTGTTGTTTTACCCTTCATTAGGGCCATTTCAACACCTTAAAATGGCTTGTTGCAAGAACTTCCGGGGGCTACGCCCCCCTGGTCCCACCACCAGGGCTCTACCCCGCTACAGTTTCAGTTGTTTTACTTTTTACAACTTTCACCCTTGCATGTAGTCTATCTGTTGACTTACTGAATGACAATGGTTCTACCTGGCTTGAAAAGACCCTATGAGAAGTTGTGTATGGAGTCTTCCTCGATCATTACAAATTGGGTATGATCACAACATATCTGAAGGACTTTTGAAACAATGTAAAAGCTTATTGTTATAAAACCAATAAAGACTTCATTGGAAGTAATAAGATTTAAGCATTTAGAGCCTTTAGTCAATGACTAAATATGTATTCAAATCCGAAAGCATTGCAATGGTTCTGAAATCCATCCCATGTATTCTGTATATACTTAGATACACTGTATATTGAAATGTTTTGAATAAACTTTGCGTTCAGTAGCTATTTTTGATTGTTTAACATGCCACAAAACAAAACTTTCATTGTTTAGATGACATTTTACTTAGAGTTGCAAGTTGTCTCATGTGTGACCAGTCACATTCTAAATATTTATTCTTGCATTTGTTAGATTTAGCAGAAAGACACATTGGCTGCAGGGGATCTCTTTTTTTTTGTATGGGTTTTACATCACATCAACATTATTTCAGTTATGTAGCGATGCCCGACTCTTAATGATGGAGGAAGACCCCATACTCAACTGTCCCATAAAGTCTTGTCAAGGCGGGAAGAACCATCGGCATTCCGTAAGTCAGTCAGGAGACTGCCTCTCATGAAAATCCATATCCCTCTCAGGATTTTGACCCACGCGGAGAGGGGCCATGTGATTTCAAGTTCTGTACTCTAACCACTAGGCCACAGAGGCCTCTAGGGGAACACTAAAAAGTCTTGTTGTTCCAGAGAGAATCAAAGGTTCAAATCGACGCTGCTACATTACGAGAGTTTAGCGCATTACTATAGTAGGTGCTTCACGTTTGTGTTGCGCTGAATCCTTGATTTCATGAGGGCCTGGTAATTGATAGATTTCCTAAATTTTGTAAACTGTGATTACGGGTTTTCACTCACAAGGAGAATTAAGTGAATAATCCTCAGAAATGGAATATTTTGGGATAAACAATAAAAGACGGAGTCATGTATTGGTAAATATAATCTTTATTTCTATCTTTTGTCTGGAGTTCGGAAATAAATGAAGGAAAACGAATTCTTCTAAGAATGAAAGAATTTTTTTGTTTTAAACATAACTCCTTAATATCTCATTTTTCGATGCATATGATAAAAAAGTCAAAGAATCCAGTGTAACAAAACAATTTGTTACTCTTATGAAGCAATTTATCCTTTTATTACAATAGTTTCTACAAATATCATACAATGATTTTTTTCATCATCTTTTTTGTCCTTGGCTGTTGATTTCATTTGGACACCAGTCAAATACTCCCATAAGAGGAAATGGGTTAAAAGAAAATCTGGAAAAAGTATAACAATAAATAACAATAATACTGATAAGAAATCATACAGAACAAGCAAGTCTTGGTTTACAACCTATTACATTAAAAAATGTTTGAAATGTTCAATCAATTGCAGATGACCTATTTATTAAATCCTTACTCCTTAACCCATTACCAAACAATAACGACATTTGACCAGTTTGTTGGAGGCGATTTTGGAAAACATTGTGGGAAAAGGAGAAATTGCTCTTAACGAGCAATTTCTCCTTTTCCCACAATGTTTTCTGCCCTGTCAGTAAATTGTTTTCCAATTTCATTACGTCTTGCAATCTACTTGGCGCCTGGCCTGGATCTAATCTGTTTGGATAAGCATCAAGTCGGTTCCAGCACTATTAGGGATAAAATCATAACATCAAAAATCTCTATGGTACAGTAAGTACATGATGTATGTCATCTCTTTTTCAGGATTCCCCTTTAATGTGTTTATTAAATGATGCTTATTGTTTGTGTCCTAGCCTGGGGTCCTGGCCCATGCTAACCCGCATTAGGGCCAGGTGTCAGAGAATGAATTGTCTCTTCTGATTGGCTAACGGATTGCCACTCGCCTTATTATGAAAAGATGGCGTTTGAATTGTGCATTTACCCTTTTTTACCCTTATCATTTTTACCCTTTTCCAACCCTTATTCAGCCTGGGTAGCCTTTACCTTTTACAATTTTCATACAATACTCCAATTTTTTATAAATTAATTGCACTTAAATGGATTTTGTTCATTTCATTTTATTTTTCTATTAATTTATTGTTTGATTTAAATATTGGGATTCAAAATATCAGATTAAATTGATATCTTTTGTAAAAGAATCAAACTTTTTACTTTAGTAGTTATCTCTGAAGGAATTCTACCAGAACTATTGTTTATATATTCACATGAGTTTTAAATCACACACAAAACATATTGAATGGAAACAAATTGGAAACAAATATCTCCACCAATCAATATAACATATCATCTTAAATCCTTCGATGCTTAAATTTGAGGCTTGTGAAGTGTTAATAGGAGATTTTGAAGAAAGAAAGACCACATAAAAATGTGAAAAAATTGGGATTTTCTTCTATCTTTCCCATAACATGTTCTTTTTAATCAAATCCAACGACACATAAAAGGAAGGGGTAAAGGGTTTCACGTATCTCTGGTTAAACAATCACGAATTCAATTAACAGGCAATAAAGATAAGAATCCCACCGACAAGAGTTTTAGTATATATCAACGGCATCTGTATTTATTCCCTTTATGCAGTTATAAGTTAGATAACAAACAAGGAAAAAGAACGTGATTTTTCTTTTCCAAATTATAATCAAAAGCCAAGCTTCTCGACAAATTAAGCACCTTTATTTTTCGTTTTGACAAAATCATATGAAGCCTACAAAATCAATTATAATTAGTATTAAACACTATCGCAATAGGCTTATTTAGTGTTGTTTGAAAGTCTGATTTAACATAAGAACCTGTAGTTGACGAAGTCATCAAAAAGGGGGGGAAACGCATGAACTAAGAATAAACTGATTTGGACACATTTAGATCTCAAGAATTTGATATCAGAATTAATACTATTCTAACACATATTGTTTATCAAACGATTTTCCAGATATATTCTTGTCTCGTCATATCTCGTCTTTTAAAACCACGTTTAACTCTAACTTTGGAAGATTGACACGCCTTCCTTAATTCTGTAACTATCTTGTCAATATTAAGTACTTTTCTATAACAAATTTAAGCACACGACACCATCTATTACAGACATTCCACCATAAAGTTTACTTTGATCTACTCCGGATTTGTTATATGGTAAAACACGACGCAAAGAGCTAGACTTTTCAATACTTGTGTCACAAACACAACCCTGTTTGGGTGATTTGCGCGGTGTACTGCATTTGTGTTCCATTACAAAACACAACGCTTTAAAATACAATAAAAACCGGAGTCACTATTTCATCTCAAAAGGATCCAACGCTAAGTAGGGTGTCTAAATAGGTACAGTTTCCCATGAATAAGCTTGCAGACTCTTAATCGATGCGCATGCGCAGTCGATGTTGTTTCATTCGGCATACCTCGGCATAACCGAACACTATTGTGTTCGGTAAACTTTCTCTGACACCTGGCCCTAGTTCGCGGTATACGAACGGGCCAGGACCCCAGGCTATTTGTGTCCATACTAAATGTAACTAAGGCAGCTCTTATTCATTTAGAAAGACATTCAAATAAAGGGAACCAATAGAGGTATACCAGCAAACAACAATTGAACATGAATTAACCCTTTACCAAATGCACAATTTTCGACTGTCCCAATTTGAAAGACCTTGCAGTCGCCATTTCAAAATGTAATGAAATTGAAAATTAACCTTCTGATGGGGCAGAAAACAATATACAATTAAAAGCCGTTTTTGAAAGCATAATTAATTCAGGTATGGTCAATTTATCGAAGTATGTACTTTTATATAGGTAGATATCAAAAGCAATGTTATGCTTTTGGATTGATATACATGTTAATTCACTGTATACCCACTTTTAAGAATGAAACGCAATTCAATTTGGCTTCAAATACCTATTTTTCAGTGTGTATTATGTAACAACAGCTTTTGTGTAGTTTCAAAGAAATCAATTTATAATTTCCAAATTTCCTAACATCTGCGAACAATCATCTATAATGGAAAAGTTAATTTCTACATTTTATAATTGCAATCATGTCTTGTTTTATTCGGACCACTCAAAAAAATCCAATGTGAGAAATGTATGCAAAATAAACATATTCTGCATTTATATTCATGCAACACCAATAGCATTTACATGATCTTTGTTTTTATGATGCCAAACCCTTAGGCTTTACCAAACACCAAACTTTCGACTGTCCCAAATTAAAAGCTTGTTTCCGAGCAATTTCTCCTTTTTCCACAATGTTTTCCAGAGTCGCCTGAAACAAAGGGGTAAAATGTCCTTATTGTTTGGCAATGGGTTAAAGCCGTATCAACAATATTTCAGCCATGTAACCGCTTTCGTGGATCCACCAGTACTAGGTTAGGGCTCTGAAGTGACTTGCTAAAGGTCACTCCCAAGAAACAAGAGGTGTCAGTGGTACTCGAACCTTGGAACCCAGAGTTCTTAGTCCTCGAACATAACCACTGGGCCATGCAGTTCCCATTATCATTTACTAGTTAGATCATTATTATATATCAATTATTTCATGAGGTAATCTGATATCGTGTTCTGCACAGTCAGATCTTAACCAAAATTGTGCCGATAAAGAAAAGTTCAATACCTGTCGTCAGCATCTGACATTCGGCAGGGAAATGAATAAAAAACAAAAAAAGGAAATAACAGAAACGGTAATAAAAAGGAAAAAACAAAGCAACATAAAACGTTGCAAAATAAAATTATGTTTGGACTGAAACACGTGGCACAACCTGATTAATATTCTCATAAAATGGGTCAACAAATCATATCCTTACTTAGTAACAGGGCACAAACTGAACTAAACTAATTAAAACGAGTTTTAACCCTTCCCAACTATAAAATAGTTAATCCAAATCAAAGCCCTGACCCTATTATAGAATATGAATAGTAATATTGCGTTCGAGGTATTGGAAGATAACCATTTTTAAAAATGGTCACCTTTTAATACCTTGAATGAAATGTTACTATTTATGATGAGCAAATTCTTCATTTTGTTATAATCATTTCAATGTTGAGTTACATTTAAGTTTAATTGAGGGCAGATTTATAAGAATGCATGGGTTAAAGTATTTCTTATCAAAACCTGGATATATTTTTGACAAAAGGCCAGTAACATTTACCAACTGCTACTGTTCTTTATTTGTTGATAACAGGTGCCCTTTATTAAGTATGGCAACCTAGATTTGATTAAATACATTCTGCCTTTGTCATATAGAGTCATGTCAAGCTGCGTTTTCTTGGAAAAATATTTGAAATGCATAATTTTCAAACTATTCATGAAGGAAAAGCAAATCTGTTTAACCCTTATAGCTCTGGAACCAACTTCATGCTTATGCAAAAAGGTTGGATTCAGGCCAGCCACTGGCCCGAGATCTAACCTGTTTGCTACTCTGAGTATCTTTCCTCATCAAAATCAAGCAGATATTTAAGGTTTCGGAAACCAGACAACACAAAACTCTTTTTTAGAAAATTACCAAGCATTCTAAGAGTTAAATGTTGACATAAAGTTGCCCTCTGCTAGCACTCAAAGTATAGCCATTTATATATGGGACAGGGTAAGTTAAAACACATGTTGGGAAAAAAAAAAGCAAAATAGACAGAGCTCAATTCCAACCTTCAACAATATCTAAGTCTCTCTACACAAAATATGAGGTAAAGACACAATTCATTCAATCTTTTTCTGGCCAAAGAAAAGCAAATGCTTTGATGAATCAGGGACCTCAAACCATAAAGCCATACTAGCGCTCATTTACACCAAAATATTTCAGTTCTAGAATAATTGACAATAAACTTAAAATTACTTCACCTATTACCAAACAACAACGCCATACAACCACTTTCTTGCAAATGACTCTGGAAACATTGTGGGAAAAGGAGAAATTGCTCATAACGAGCAATTCTTCCTTTTCCCATAATGTTTACTGCACCTTCAGAAGATTATTTTCTAATTTCATAACATTTTAAAATGTTGTGTGCAAACTCTTTCAAATTGGGACAGTCGAAAATTCTGTATTTGGTGAAGGGTTAAGATTCCCTCTTACAGAGGAACTATGACTGTAACACATTCACATGACCCTTTTAAAAATTCTCCAATTTGAATATTCACATTATTTATCTTAGATAAATGACAGTAACTTTATGTGTATCACATGATTTTTCTTACCAGGTGACCACCACTTGTTAATCAGAGTGCTACTTTAACAAGCAAGTTGAATGTAAACGATGAAATCAAATGATGGTGTAAACAATTTGTGAAAATAGCACTTTGCAACTTTGATAATAAATAGTGCTGGCATTATATTGTCATGATTGTGAGGTGTTTCGATATGTTTCAGATATTCTATCATAATTAAAAACTCATTTTACCAAGTTTTGTATTTTTTTAAGCTCTATTATGCTTTTAAAGTTGTGTGATGCTCATCTTTTGGGAATTAACATGTTAAAAGATGGATATCAATAAAGCTCCTAATATCTTTTTTTTTTTTTTTCTTTATGGGTTTTACATCACATCAATTCAGTTATGTAGCGATGCCCGACTCTTAATGATGGAGGAAGACCCCGTACTCAACTGCCCACAAGGGCTGGTTAAGGTGGGTAGAACCATCGGCATTCCGTAAGTCAGTCGGGAGACTGCCTCTCATGAAAATCCATATCCCTCTCAGGATTTGAACCCACGCGGAGAGGGGCCATGTGATTTCAAGTTCTGTACTCTAACCACTAGGCCACGGAGGCCCCTTCCTAATATCTATTGCCTTCATTGTGGACTGGTCACAAATAAAAGGAAAGATTTGACATAAAAGTCACTTAAGTACCCCATTCCCAAACAATAACAACATTTGACCAGTTTGCTGTAGACGCCTCTGGAAAACATTGTGGGAAAAGGAGAAATTAACGAGCAATTTCTTATTTTCTGACAATGTTTTCTACCCTATAAGAACATATCTTTTCAATTTCATCACACTTGAAATGTTGTATGAAAACTCTTTCAATTTGGGACAGTCCAACATTTGGACAAAACTTATGGAAATAATAACAAATAAATAAATAAATTATTCACATATCTAACCATTATAAAAAATGGTTTTAACCCAAAAAATTTCATTGTACAAACGCTTTTTCATTAAAACCTCCGAAAACTTTGAGTAAGATGTGGAAATTGGTCATGTTAACCATAACAGTGCTGGAACCATCTTCATGCTTATGCAATCAAGTTAGATCACTGGCCAGCCATCAAGTAAATTGGGAGCTGGCCTGTGACCTAACCTTTTTGCTTCTCTTAGTGTCTTTCCTGATCAAAATTAAGCAGATATTAAGGTTTCGGAAAGCAGACGACACAGAAATCTATTTTTGAAAATTAAACTGCATTCTAATGGTTAAACAATTTCTTCTCTTACACAATTTCTATAATTATACATAATGCTCAAGTTAACCCATTACCAAACAATGACGACATTTGACCAGATTGTGGCAGAGGACTCTAGAAAAGATAGTGGGAAAAGAAAGAATTGCATGTAACAAGCAATTTCTCCTTTTCCTACAATCATTTCTGCCCTACCAGAAGATTAATTTCAATTTCAATTCATTTTGAAATGTCATCTGCAAATTCTTTCAGTTTGGGACACTTGAAAATTTGCCCTATGGTAAAGGGTTAAACAGAAAATCTATTGAACCCTTTCCAAAACAACAAATTTTCAACTGTCCCAAATTGAAAGAGTTTGCATAGGACATTTCAAAATGTGATGAAATTGAACAATATTCTTCAGAAAGAGCAGAAAACCTTGTGGGAAAAGGAAAAATTGCTCTTTACGAGCAATTTCTCCTTTCCCACAATGTTTTCTAAAGTCGTCTGCAACAAAGTCATCAAATGCCGTTATTGTTTGGGAAAGGGTTAAGGTCCTTCTTCACAGATCTTAGCAAATTTGGAACTAGAAAAGTTATTTCTTTAAATCTGCATAAATGAGATGTATTGTTTTATGATATGCACTGAAGAATAGCCATCGGAGGCATAATAAAATCTTTCTTTAAAGGCACATAAAAGGAGATAAGTACAAATAAATAACTGAAAAAATACATGGAGTTCTTTTGTAATGTTCATAAAATTCATGAGAATTAACTTACAAATGCATTTAGACCCTATTTAAAAGACTCCTTTAACATACATTATTTTGTGCTTGAAATATAGTTGTCTCCGTTCAATCATGTTTATCAACAACCTGTTTGTTAACATATTCAAAATAACAAAATCTGATTTGTCGGTTCAAATATTTGTGTATCATCTGTCAAGGTCAGAGGTGAAAAGTGAGGCAATCTGAATTATTAAACTTGCTAATCTAGGTTATTTTCTGATTGACTTTCTCATTCAAGTTTTGCTAAAGGTTTTTTTTTGTGATAACTAATTGAATCTGACCAAAAGTTTACCAAATAAAACAGTTTGATATAGCATTAATCTCCTTGTATGTGCATTTAATTCTCTGAAGTGTGTATACAGTGTATAGACATGTATTTTAATCCAAAAGCATGACATCCCTTTTGAGATCTATGGCATATAAACTGTACATTCAGGACAACTTTGATCATTCCTGAATAAAATACGCATCTATAGATACATTTAATTGTACATCAAGCAACAATACAAAAACTTAATTGTTTAAACGACATTTTATTTTGACTTTCGAATTGTCTCTTGTGTGAACAAGCCTCTTTAACCCATTACCAAACAACAACGACATTTAACTACTTTGCTGAAGACCACTCTAATAAACATTGTGGGAAAGAGAGCGATTGCTTGTAATGAGCAATTTTTGCTTTTCCTACAATGTTTTCTCTCCTATCAGAAGATTATTTTCCAATTTCATCACCTTTTGAAATGTCATCTGCAAACTCTTTCAGTTTAGGACAGTCTAAAATTTGGCGTTTGGTAAAGGGTTACCTCATCTACACAATCCATACACGGTAACAGGAAGAGCTCACACTTTTATGTCTTACAGAAAACATTTGGTGGTTTGCAGAAGCCAAAAGATAAAGGATATATAAACATAAATCATCTATAAAAAGCTTATCAAGTTATTTTTCTTCAAAGCTAATTATATAAAAACTTTAGAAACATTGTAGCAAAAGAAGGTTTGGCTCATTTCAGACAAAATTTACACTTTTAACTAAATGTTTGAACGTGTTACTTTAAACAAGCTCAACTGCACCAAATAACCTTTTAACAAATGTAATATAAGGAAAATATGCTCATAATGAACAATTTTTCCATTTGTCACAATGGCATTTACATAAATATCCAATAATTGTAATATTGAAAGCGTAATCTGTTATTGCTTTCAGATTGGACTATTTCCAAAATATAAATTTGACAATTAAATTGCAAAATAATTTCTTACCTTTGATCAAGCATTGTAATTTTGAATTTCAACATCATGACATAATAATAGATGTTACAAATTGCATATTTATTCATCAATCAAAAAAGAACTTTCAACCTTTGATCATAAATTGTAATTTTGAATTTCAACCTTTTGATATAGTAAAAGATGATACAAAATGCACATTTATTCATCAATCAAAAAAAAGATTTTTTAAATCTTTGATCATAAATTGTAATTTTGAATTTCAACGTCTAAACATAGTAGACTCTAATAGATGTTACAAAATGCACATTTATTCGTCAGGCACAATTCTGCAAAGACATTCATTTGACAAATTACAAACCTAAAAAGTGTACATAATCGACAGAAGGTTTGCCACCAACTTAACCCTTAGAATGCTGGGTCATCTTTTAAAAATTAATTTTTGCATGTTTTGCTTTCCAAAACCTTCAATTTTTCTACTTAATTTTGATGAGGAAAAAATCTCAAAGAAGCAAACAGGTTAGATCACAGGCCAGCCGCCACTTGAATTTTCGCCTGAGGACTTATCATGATACCCAGTAAAACAATATCACATAAAACCATAATTTTGGTTGTTAAAGTTTACATGCAAGCAAAAATAAATAAGTTTACCCTATGTTGTTATATTGTTCATGAACATCAAATTCATCTTAACCATTTCCCCATATGGAAATTTGTGACTGATTCAAATTCAAAACAATAGCATACTCAAGGATCAAAAATACAAAAGAAATATACTATCTTGATTATATTTCGAGCAGTCAGCTCCAGATTATAGTAAGCAGTTCATATTTGAGAAGCACTTTCTATAGTACTGTGCTTAACCCTTGATTTGGCAGAGCCAATCATGACGAAATGATAAATTCCTCTGTTTGAGCAATATTTCCTTACATAACAATGGTTTCTAAAGACATTTACAGAAGATGCTGGAAAAAGTAAGGGATTATGAAGCAAAGGTTTCCAGGAAACAAATCATTTCGTAAAGAAGCTGTATCTTCAATACAGAATTTAACCGATTAATTTTATGAATGTTTCATGAACTACAAGAAACTTAGCAATTCAAAAATCCACCACAACAAAAAGAGAAATTTTAATTTCCCAATTGTAATCTAAAGTCCAACACAATATCATAGAAAAGAGTGTTGCTTTTCGTAGTTATGTAGTCTGTTATACACTTTCAATCATTTGTAATCTTAGTTCCAACACATTATCATACAAAAGTGCGTTACTTTTCAAAGTTATAAACAATAGTCTGTTATACGCTTTCAATCATCTGTAATCTTAGTTCCAACACATTATCATACAAAAGTGCATTACTTTTCAAAGTTATAAACAATAGTCTGTGATTACCTTTCAATCAGACCAACCAAAAAATCCCTATGAGGGTATGGGTTAACCCTTTACCAAACAATAACCCCTTTTCACCAGTTTGTTGCAGACGACTCTGGAAAACATTGTGGGAAAAGGAGAAATTGCTCGTTACGAGCAATTTCTCCTTTTCCCACAAATGTTTTCTGCCCTATCAGAAGATTATGTCTCAATTTCATCACTGTTTAAAACATAGTTTGAAAACTCTTTCAGTTTGGGACAGTGGAAAAATTCGGCGTTTGGTAAAGGGTTAACAAGTTTTTGTATTTCTATGAGAAATGGTGATAGGATTCCTCTGTATCAACTCCTTTCATGTCACGACATCTGGGCTCTATCATGGTAACGGTCGCAGAGGATAGGAGTCTCTATATACACAGGTGGTCAACTTAGTTTTGAACTAACACTTTATGCCTAAGGTCCTATCATACACCAGCCATCACTTTACAACACCGTTCAAGTCTTTTGAGAGGAATTCTAAATACGTGGCTTGCACTGGCTTATGGGAGAGATGATTCCGCGCCTCGTTTACATGGAACCAGTTACGCTGTCGTCCTGCAATGAAACATATGTCTTAATAATATAGCTAAATGGAAACGATAACAATTGCACTTTTTAGACAAATGCATCTTAGCAGGTAGGAAATAGAGAAAAGACTGATGGTTGGAGTCGTGAATCAGAAATGTTATCAGGCAAGGCTTCGGAATATTATCCGGAGAGCCGAAGGTGAAGAATCAGGAAACCATGATTTATAAAACTTGCTTATCTGGGTCATTTCTGGTTTACTTTCACATTTCAATTGTGCTGATGGTTTTTTCTGGTAATAACTATTTGAATCTGTCCAAAAGTTTACCAAATAATGTAGTTTGATATAGCATTTATCTCCTTTAATGGGCCTTTAACATTTAAAGGGATCTGTTTCAGATTCTTTCCATGTTGGAGCCATAATACCCAGCAAGTGTAATGATATTTTGACATCAACCTTTTACCATACGCCAGATTCTCGACTGTCCCAAATGGAAAGAGTTTGCAGACGACATTTCAAAACGTAATGAAATTGAGAAACAATCTTCTGGTAGGGCAGAAAACATTGTGGGTAATAGAGAAAATGCTTGTTCAGAGCAATTTCTCCTTTTCCGACACTGTTTTCCAGATTCATCTGCAATAAACTTGTCAAATGTCGTTATTGTTTGGTAATGGTTTAATTAAATGTAACATGTAATAGACTCGTTTCACTCCAGCATAGTTTCAAAGCAGAATGTTATACATGCAGTATATATTTAGTTACTTTACCAAACATTTTGGCATCCTCCCATTCATCCAAGAGATCTGTCACTGTAAACGCATATAAAGATGTTTTGTGCTTTTTTTCTTTGTTCTGAAAACATTAAAAATTACAATAAATTAAAGAACTACCTCAAATCTAGACATTGCATTTTGACTTCAGTTTGCGCTATGGTTTCTAAAGTCACACATAACAACCCTGCTACAATCAGTATGGAAGGTAGAAGAGATGGAATTTAGAAGAGATTACAAATTGTATGTTTCGGTATATATTATACTTTTGCCAATGTTTACCCAAACTCCTCACAGTGATCTCCCCTTTATGGTTTTGATCACTGCCACCACAAATGTCACATGACCATCTGCTTAGAAACGAAAATGGTGTTTAAAGATGGCGGCGACTCCCAAAAAAATCATCCATTTGTGCTTTATTTGTAAAGAAAATGAAAGATTTTTCAATTTAACTGGCCAGAAATCAATACAAGAAGACATTATACTAAATTAACTACTATACCCGGTAAAAGCTTGAAAAAATAAAACATCATTTAAATTTCATCCAAATCTGGATGAAAAATCTTGTGGTGGCAGTGATCACTGCAGCGTAGCAAGGGGAGATAACTGTGAGGAGTTTGATGTTTACCATGCAGTAAAAGATTTATGAAATCACTGTAAGAAAAAGAACAACAGAAATTGCACTTTTAAATCTTATATCTTAGTCATTATGTAGCCTTGAATTGCTAATTGAACTTAACCCTTGTATTGGATGTGAGTTTGGGTGTAAGAAAGAAATGAGTTTCTAGTCAAGATAAGGTGTTCCACTTTCAGATGATACTTATTTGTTATTCCTCCTTTTCCCACAATGTTTTCCAGAGTTGTTTGCAACAAACTGGTCGTTATTGTTTGGCAATGAGTTAAAATCCTTTCAAACAATTATTCAGTCATAACGCAACAATCCCTTGTAATACTATTACCAAGAATCCTATGGGTGAAGTCATTAACCCTTTACCAAATGCCAAATTTTCGACTGTCCCAAATTGAAAGAGTATGCAGATCACATGTCAAAATGTGATGAATTTGTAAAATAATCTTCTGAAAGAGCAGAAAACTTTGTGAGAAAGGGAGAAATTGCTCGTTAAGAGCAATTCCTCCTTTTACCACAATGTTTTCCAGAGTCGTCTGCAACAAACTGGTCAAATGTTGTTATTATTTGGCAATGGGATAAAATCCTTTCAAACAACCATTCAATCATATTGCAACAATCCCTTGTATTTCATTTAATTACCCAGAATCCAATGGGGGGAAGTCATCTATACAATTGTTTGTATTTGTATCTTTGGCATGACTCCTTCAGAGAGTAGAAAATACATTAAGAACATCATTATCTTTACTTCAAAGGATGCCATTGCAGAATTGTGTCACACCTCTGATGGCTAGGTGTATATAACAGAACAGCTTCTTTATACAGCTAATATGTTACTGAATAGATTCTCACAAGTGTGAACACATTTGATAAAGTTCTATTAATCTATCTTACACCTAGTCTTGGCAAATATTCACATTACATGTTCATACCTTTATAAAATAATCTCTTGAGTCTTCATGGTTGCTAAAGACTATTCTACGAAACCCTGTTAGAGACGGGAAAATAGAAATTATCTGAGGAATACTTAATCCTGCCTTATGGAATGAATTTATTTTATTAATCCGTATTTCTATTCTCTTTTTTCTAAATTTGAGGTGATTTCAGTGATTTTATTTTTGCCTTTTGACTGAAAGTGTTAATGCAGAAAGGGTTCAGATGTCCTCTCATGAAGTCTGATTACCCTTCAAAATGCCAAGGGTTCAATTCAAGAACATAGTAAATCCTTTATGAATGTGAAGCACTTAATACAGTATGGCACTGAAACCCCAAGGCATGCATACTATGGGAAATATTTCTGTTTATTGACCCATTACTGCAAAAACTCTTTTTATAACAAACCTGCAGCTATAGAGTTACAGGCAAGCTTTTTGATAATCTTAAGGTTTAGTCCTAGTGTATAGATAAAGGAAGCTGGATTAATAGACTGAATCACTGGCTTAACCTTCAGAATTGTATGGTGTTTAACAACATATTTACAATTTTTTAGTACAAGACTAGGGTTCTGATGTAACTAGCCAAAGGTCACTCCCACGACACCAGAGGTGTCGGTAGGGCTTGATCCCGGGACCCCGAAGTTCTAAGTCTGCCAGCTTAATCACTGGGCTACCCAGGGTTATTTTTTTAAATTATAACAATGGGTTATTGGGATGCATATGATTTGAAACAACAAGTATTTTGGAAAACAATGGGTCCCATTTTTTCTTACATCATTTGGAAAAAAAACTTAGCTCAATGATTCAACCTTCTCGGACTACCTGGTAAGATATTTTTGTCTCAAAAGAGGAAAAAGAACCTTTCCAAATAGGTAAGTGTTTCAAAGCATGAAAGTAAAAGCTTTACAAGTAGGTCCAGTCATTGAGACAAGTGTATGGGTTTTTTTCCCAATGGGTGACAGGGTCCTGGGGGATGCATAGGAAATGAAACAATGGGTATTTTGAGATTTTAATGAGTAAAAAATGCAAAACCCATAGCAAAAAATATCACTAAGGACCCCAGTGCAAAACAGCCTTAAAACCCTTTACCAAAAGCAACCTTTTTACTGTCCCAATTTGAAAGAGTTTGCAGACGACATTTCAAAATATGATGAAATTGAAATACACTCTACTGAAAGAGCAGAAAACATTGTCGGTAAAGGAGAAATTGCTCAATAAGAGCAATTTCTCCTTTTCCCAAAGTGTTTTCCAGAGTCATCTGCAACAAACAGGTCAAATGTCGTAATTGTTTGGTGTTGGTTAAAATGTCTTACTATGGAACCTCTAATATTTTGAAGGAAAAAATCTTTCTGCAGAATTCTTTGTTTATATAAGGCTCTAGACATAGATGTGCTGATCTCATGGGTGTATTTTGAAGAATTCCCAAAACCTGAAATCTTAAGTTCCTCATCCAGATAAGGCATGTTTGCTTTACCATTATATAGGGACAAAAAGCATCCAAATTCTGAAAATCAGGAATAATCCTGAACTCTTTCACCCATGTGATTCCTGTAATATTTACCTCAAAAACCCCCAATAACCTCCCTAATACACCTTTGGCACCAGCCTCCTCTAGGGCTTCCCGTTCCGCCGCTAAACTGGGCTCTTCCTCGGGCTCTATACCCCCACCAGGCACCACCCATCTGTCCTGGTATTTGCTGCTGCTTACTAGCAATATCTGAAACACAATTATATAATATTAGAGTAATTAACTGACAAAGGTCCCATATGGGTCCTCTTTGTCAGTGCCGTACCTAGATTTTTCAGTTTTCTGGAATGGCTTTCCTGGATGCACCAGTACTATAGGCTAGGGCTCTGAAGTGACTTGCCAAGGGCCACTCTACAGAGGTCTTGTTAGAACTCAAACCCAGGCCCCCATGTTCTGAGTCCACCACCCTATCCACTTAGCCACACAGGACCCTATAACATACACTAAATACTAGATTTCAAACTCTGTATACAGACAATTACCCCAACCCCAAATTTTCCCTCATGGAAATATACCCCCTTTTCGGTGGTGGTGGTGGTGGTGGGGCATTTATACCCTTGCTTTTAGAGCGCCGACAATTGCCCCTTGATTCTTTTTTCATATCATCTATATATCTATATATTTTATCTATATATATCTGTATCTATATTTAAGCATCGATGACTTATATATAGTGGGTTCTTTTTAACTTCACAAAAGTAGGCAGATGAAAATAAGGCTTTTCTAAACCTCCCTCTCTGATTATGATAACCTTATAAAATACATATATTTCTTTAGGATATTACATCAAAATCATGGTGAAAAAAGGATAACACTTACTGCAGCAGACGCACAAAAGTAAGGAGATATAGAATAAGGGGTAAATACATTACAAAACAATAAAGCCATTTGACCAGTTTGTTGCAGATGATGCTGGAAAAAATTGTGGGAAAGGGCAAGATTGCTCTTAACAAGCAATTGCCCCTTTTCCCACAATGTTTTCTGCCCTATCAGAAATTGATTTTTGTAATTTCATCACATTTTGTGATGTCTTCTGCAAACTCTTTCAGTTTCGGACAGTCGAAAATTTGGCGTTCGCGGCTTGGTTAAAGGTTAAGCGGTATCTGCACATCTATGCATGAGTTGCTTTAAATCCCTCTATCACCACATTCTTGTCAACCATGAGTATTCTGCTTTAAAAACTCTCTATCTTATAGAGACGACCTCATACATTGATGAATGCGAAGCAGACGACTTTGATAATAATATTTTGATGGGTTAGATGGACGCTTTTTGTGAAAGACTCACATCAGTGTCATGCATTGTATCCAAAATTCAAGGACTGTGACTATTTAACCCATTACCATATGATAACGACATTAGACCAATTTGTTTTAGACAACTCAACAAGCAATTTCTCCTTTTCCCACAACGTATTCTGCCCAATCAGAAGATTATTTTTCAATTTCATCACATTTTTAAATGTCATCTGCAAATTTAACTCTGTCAATTAAGGACAGTCGAAAATTTGGGGTTTTGTAAAGGTTTAACTTAAATCTTCACATGTTGAAGAAGTCTTTCCTCAAAAGATAGAAATGTTTCCAACGTAGTTAATCAAATAACTATTTTGCTTTAAAATGTTTTTAACTAAGCCTTAAAGCCAAATGTATCAAAAGCCCCTCAAGTTGATGACAGCTTTCCTTGGAATCCCCAGAACTAGATAAGGGATCTAAAGTGTCTTGCCAATTAACTCTTCCATGAAACCAGGACTGGTGTGTTTGTGGTGCTTGAACCAAGGACCCCAGGGTTACAATTCTGCCCTCTTAGCCCATTACCAAACAATAACAACATCTGACCAGTTTGTTGCAGACAACTCTGGAAAACATTGTGGGAAAATGTGAAATTGTTCTTCATGAGCAATTTCTCCTGTTCCCACAATGTTTTCTGCCCTAACAGAAGATTGCTTTTCAGTATGGTCACATTTAAAAATGTCGTCTGCAAACTGTTTCAATTTGGGACAGTCAAAAATTTGGTGTTTGGTAAAGGCTTAACGAACAGGCCATGCAGGACTCAAAGGGCACTCTTATTAGTGTTTTCAGCTAATGACATTCAAGAGCAATTGAAGAATTTCCATCTTCTGAAAGTTCTTAGTGTTACAAAAAAAAATGGTAAGTACAGGACAGATTCATATTCAGAACCATTAATTAGCATGACAATAAATTTGCTTTTCTTGTATATTGTTTTCAGTGGTTTTGGCCTCATGCATACTTCATATCAAGAGATACATAAGAGATATATATCTCTAACATATAATAGCTCTAATAGAATGACCTGACATAATAGTTCAAATAGCTCTATTGACCCAAATAACAATTTACACCAGAAATAAGCTATAAATATTCATCTGGATAATCCAGAAGTCTGCCTTAACCAATCACATGGCTTTTAAAAATAGGTGACCTAATATGACGCTGACAGCCAATCAAAAATGACAGTCAAGGTCGGTGTCTGTCATAGTAAACAAACCTTGATCACAAGTGAAGAAAACCTCAGAAACCATTAGCATGCTTTAGTTGTTTGTCCTGCTTTGTAAATCTTGTGAATCTAGGTAGATAAATTGTTTTTTAATCAATACCTGGTATTTATAGGGAAATATTATCTAAATATGTATTTACTTTGTATCTTAAAAATAAAATCTTCTCGACAGTCTGCACTAATAAATGTGCTGTCTACCTAATTCATGTGGGGCCAAAAAAAGGGTAATTGGAATTGATAAAAGAAAAACCTATTCACAATCACCTGCTTAAATATAATGTCTTAAAGGGAGACTTTAGGCAAAAGAAGAGAAAATCACACAACTAACCCCTTCTTGAACAAATTATTTACTTTGTGCAAAGAATCACACCAGAAAATTATGAAAACCACTGTGGTAAAAGATAATTGCTCATTATAAATTTTCTCTATTTCACCAAATTGGGTTATTGTTTTTAATATAATAGAGCAAGTTAACGCTCTATTTCATGAATTAAGATTTTTGATTCCTGTTACTTTCAATTTGGAAAAAAAAGCCAACCTCATCATTAATGCCTGCTCCTAATCAAATAAAGGAATTAACCCCTTTACCGAGTGCCAAATTTTCGACTGTCCCAAATTGAAAGAGTTTGCAGATGACGTTTCAGAATGTGATGTAATTGGAAAGAAATCTTCTGATAGAGTAGGATACATTGTGGGAAAAAGAGAAATTGCTCGTTACAAGTAATTTCCCCTTTTCCCACAGTCTTTTCCAGAGTCGTCTGCAACAGAGTGTGTAAATGTCGTTATTGTTTGGTAATTGGTTAAGCAACATTCTCAAATATAATTCATTAAGTTAGTTATTCACGGAAAAAAATTGACACTCTTTTTGTTTCCTTTTGTGAAATAAATATTATAATTTGCATATAGAGAGCTACTTACAGGCAATACATCATTTTAAAGCAGCAATGGCTTAGCAAAGGGGTTCAACAAGTTTTCCATTTCTTTTTTTTTTAAATATTGACCCATGGGTAGTCTAGCAGGAGTATGCATTCAAACAAATACCAGTTATCAGAATTTTGGAAAGCAGACAACACAAAAATATATAGTTAAAAAAAATTACCCAGCATTCTAGGGGTTAAATACTTGATGTGCAACAGTCTACTATTTCCTCCGATCTATAACCCTCTCCTATTCTTATTATGAAGTAAATCTTATCTTTTCATTCATATGGAATTTTGTGAACGGTCCAAATTTGAAGCAATGTTAGTCATCATGGGCCCGTTTTACTAAACAGTTTACGCTTAAGATTTGCGTAAGTCTAAAACAACAAGTCCTTTTATTTCAATATTTGGCCAAGCAATATTGCAAAGTAACACATCATTGGAATCGTCTCTCCGAGACGCTTCCAATGACGTGTCACATTGCAATATTGTACTTTCATAGAATATATTATCCATGTTAATCATTTATGACTTACGCAAACATTTTCCGTAAGTTGTTTAGTAAAACGGGCCCCATATGCATATCTTAAGTATCAAAAATAACATATTTCTTACAAAAGGCACAAATGTGACTAAAGGAAGAATACCCATAATCCATCATTTTGAAACTTCTTATTTTGCTGGACTAGTTTGGTTGTTCTTGCTATACAGAAGTCGTGGCCAGAACTATTTGGTGTAAAGTGAATAGTTCTGGCACCAACAGATGTATGCCAAGAACGACGGAATTAATCCCACGAAAGAAAGAGTTCCAAAATGGTGGACTATTGGTATTCTACATTTAAAGAGAGATCGCTTGTTCAAAGGTTCCTGTTTTTGCCACAATGATTACTAAAGTAGGTGTGTCAAAGTAAGATTTTATGAAGTATAGAGTCAAACTTGTGTTAAAAGGCCAGCCTATGGGACAGAGTAAATTGGCTGTTTAAGACAGGTTGGCTGCTTAACACAAATTGAATTACACTATAAATCTAACAATTGGACTTTCTGTAGTGGCTGTTTAAGGCAGGTTGGTTGCTTAAAAGGGTGGCTGCTTAACACAAGTTAGACTGTAGGAGGATAATGTCAAGTCAACACTTATATATAGCACTCTACGGCACAATAAATGTTCAGTGCCTGCCAAAAATTGACATCTGCATTGGATTGGAGCTTGATATTCATATTTCTTACACATTTAACCCTTTCCCAAACAACAAATTTTCGACTGTCCCAAATTGAAAGAGTTTGCAGACGACATTTAAAATGTGATAAAATTGGAAAATAATCTTCTGATAGAAAACATTACGAGCAATTTCTCCTTTTCCCACAATGATTTCTAAAGTCGCCTGCAACAAAGTCCTCATATATTGTTATTGTTTGGGAAAGGGTTTAGACGATATACACCACAGGTGCCAAATAGTTTGTCTCTGATGGCCTATATTAGAATGCAGAAGTTCCCAAAAAAACAAATATCAAGGTTCAATGCAAGACTATAGCAAGACTTAGTGCTTCACAACATGAAGGAAGCTTTTTCTATATATAGTATTGCATTGAATACCCAATATATTGTGTGTCAGAAGGGGAAATGAGCTGATCAGCTTTGATAAAATGTTAACGAATTAAACTAAATTTAATGTTCCCTTTATTTCATAGTTCTTACTATAATACTTTTACAGATGGTTCCACCAGATGTTTAACCTTAAAAGTGCTCTGGTTTTTTTTCATCATTTTAGATTCATAAGCTTATAGTGTAGAGTCTGACTAGTTATTTTAGAAGTTGTCAGAGATATCATTATTCAGGTTAAAACATTGGAATAACACTTTGAGGGTTCAATGCAAGTTCAAGTTTCAAGATTTTATTTCCTATAATACTACAAAGAGTATAAATAAAGGAAACATAACAAACACTCTGAATGCATATCTATATCACAATTTGCAATACACAGTGTTATAGCTTGTTCATTGGAAATGACGAAACGGTTAAAGAATCTTAGTTTTTAACCAAGAATCCATATCGCTTCGCCACTTTCAAGCTAAATCATGACTTAAGCTTACAAAAGGTTAGGCAGTTAATTTTAGTTTCGCATTAAATCCTTCAACGTGTTGTAACAATGTTTTATCCAGCAATTACAGAGATATTTTTTCGAATTTTGGGAATGGGTCGGGTTTCCTGTACGTTTGAACACACCATTACACTGCAGGGTGGGGTAATCATAAATGGAAATATCTCCCATCTTTGTCAATAATTTCCATTAGCACATGATCAATCAATGTCTGCTGAATAAATATTTAGTCATAACTTTGCAAATCAGTTTATCTATGGCCAGCTTCTGGATAAATCCTGTTCACCCAGTTAAGAATTCCTTCTTTCCTGGTTTCATACCATTTTCAACAATTTTTCAAATCTTTTTTACAAAAGTAAATTGCTTAATCCATAACCAAAAGATAACAACATTTGACCAATTTGTTTATTGCAGACAACTCTGGAAAAACATTGCGGGAAAAGGAGAAATTGCTCTAAACGAGCAATTTCTCATTTTCCAACAATGTTTTTTACCCTACCAGAAGATTGGTTTTCAATTTCATCATATTTTGAAATGTCGTCTGCACTCTCTTGCAAACTCTTTCAATTTCTTGTTTTCTTATTTTAATATCCATTATAAATGTATATTAATTATCAATATGTGACAGTGGCAATGACCAATAATTGCTTGAGAAATGCATTGTCAATCCTGCACTATGCAAAAACATTTACAAGTAAATAATGTTAAAAAAATGCATTCATGCAACCATTATTTAGATGCAATAAAGGGAATATGAAAACATTTCAAAATATTTCACACGCCAGAATGAAGTATTTGGGAATATTCTTTATGGCTTTTGTGCTTTTCAATAACATAAAGATTCTCACCAACATAAAACATTATTTATGGCAAAGAAGTGATAAAACTTATCTAAACCAGTGAAATATAGATATTGGGGGTACAAAAGGGTCTTTTACATTCAGTATACATCTCAGTCTGTTAAAAAAATCCTATTTTGAGAGTATGTATTAGAAGTTTCAACAAAATTTGAATGAGTATACACACAATATAGGGCCTAGAGAAACATTAAACAAGTTTAACAGCTAGGGGAAATAAGCCTCTTATCTGGATCTCTGTTTTTCTGAAGTATACTTTAACCCATTACCAAACAATAACGACATTAAACCACTTTATTGCAGACGACTCTGGAAAACATTGTGGGAAAAGTGGAAATTGCTCGCCATTTCCCCTTTTCCCACAATGTTTTCAACTCTTTCAGAGAGTTGTGGAATTGTAAAAGTTTTCAAACTGTCCATGAACAAGTTAGACCCAATTTTCTACTTGTCCGTATCTAAGGTTCACTCGTCCAATTAAAAGAATGTGAATACGGTATAATGTTAAATTATTGTTTTATTGACACTATAATTATCAGTAGCTGAACTAGTGCATGTTTAGAGGATCCCATACAGACTATTCTAAGAAGTGAGAGTGTCTTTTCTTTGTAATGTGCCAATTTGTCTTTGCTACGATTAATGCCGTAATGTCGTATCGGAGCTTAGGGCACTTTGGACAAATACAACAGTAAAGTTAAGATCGGTCAACTTTACGCAGCCAGATCCCACTGTGACTTTGTTTTGCGCTTTCCTGATTCATTAAACTACCCGATCAAATAAACAAATTTGTCCATGTTGAGATGAAATAGTGAACAATGTATACTAGTGTCAGGAGGTTGCATCGATACGTTTACCTATCAAAGAACTTGTTTCGGCTATCCTACTGCGCAGAAGGTTTACTGCAGCACTGTGCAGAACCATCAATACAATAATGGTTAATTATTAACCAATCAGAAAACTTGTTCTTTCCAATAGCAACTGCTTCCAATGAAAGGCATCACATACTGTAAATAGTTTGTGAATCAAGCGACTTATAGTGGTAGGAACATGGGTTATATTTTATTTCAAAGACATGGAAGATCAATGATGAAATAAGAATTGAAATGGGCTTTATGTTTCAGCAAAATTTACTTGTCCTTGGACAAGTACAGATGAAAAACCTACTTGTCCAGTGGCAAAAAGTCCAAGTCGGGCATAGTAATTCCACACCCCTGGGAACAGTGGAAAATTTAGCGTTTGGTAAAGGGTTAAATGTCTATTCACTTCAGCCTTTCATTGAAAAGCGATTAAAGTGGCATGATGCCCATTTTTCATGGTAAAATTAAGCGAAAAAAGCTATGTAGGCCTATAAACTGTCATAAATAATGCCTATTGACCCACTTTGCAAAGCTGCATCTGCCACGAGTTCGAAAAAATTACCTTTCAAAATATCATTTTTCTTAAAAGACTGCCCCAGTCTTTTTAGGAAAACGAAGATGTCGTACATTGCCGATATGAACCGAACACGCGATTTTTCGATTTCCGTGAATCACGTGGTTAATTAATTATGTATGCAACAACAACGAGGCTACGGCTACAACAACAATAACAATGGCGGACGAGGAGAAAACATGAACGCTCGATAAGAGAAAAATGCTGCAAAAATGACACAGTCCGAAAAAAAGGAGGAAAATGCAGCGAGACAAAATGTATCATCGATCGAGAGTCTATCTCAGTTCGGAGCAGATAAGATGGGCAATCCTGAAAAAGGAAAGTGAACTTAAAAGCGATCGTGAAGTGGCGACATTTTTGACAGACAAGTTAGTGTTTTCTTATCAATGTTTCTCTAGTTAGCAAATGTGTCGTATGTCTTGATTTTGTTTTAACGGTTTCCAACCAAACCTATTGTTTGACAATTTCTATGTAATGTTTATATGCTGAAGACGAATGTGGGTTAACTCGGCCCGGGTAACTAGGTCGAGTCAGCTTGTTCAAAATCACTCAATCAACTGTCAAATATCGTTTGACATCATTGGGTTTGAAGAACTAAATGCCTAAGTAGTTAAACTAGTTCAACATAAGGATTGTCTTTAATTTTCTTATGGAGCAATTTACGGTGATGGGAGATATTGCCCGATACAAACTTTTCTAAACATTGGCCGATCGCTCGCGTCAAATTAGTTTGACTAGTTAAAACCTTGAAGTAGTATTACACTGTTTAGATTTCTGAGTTGGTCTTGCATTATCCAGGCACTTAATGAAATACCCCTATCATTTCTATTTAATGACTAATTAATAACCATCTAAACAGCGCCAAAAGATCTTACACATTTCAATGAATTTGCCATTCTAATGAGTGCAAAATCATATAATTACCTATCTGTTGCATTTTTTAGGTTTTGAATGATGACAAATGTATCAATAATCTTGTTTTCTGTTACATATTGGATCTTTCATCAAATAAATTATCTGTAGAAGATTTTAGTTTAAAAAGATAAAAATCTCAGTCTGTGAGATAGTCCATTCAACCTAACTTCCCTGAATACTGTGCTGAATCCATTTCCTACAGCAGGATGGGTTGGTCTGACGGAGTTTCTTATAAGTGCTGGAGTACCTGAGAACAGAGGACATCAATGTTTTTCTTAAGAGGATATATGCAGGAAAGCACATTTTAATTATAGAATTTTAGGGATATTCTTCTTTTCACAAAATGGTTTATATGGAAGGAATTAGTTTTAAAACTAATTTGACATAATCAGGAATACTTTTATGAGATATTCTTGCATTGGACAATATCTCCTGTTGTTCTTTTCAGTTACAAGACGTCTCCTGGAAAAAGTGAGAATCAAACTTTACAAGACTTGAAGTAGAATGGTTATCATCAACACCAGCTAAATGAGTAGCTGAAGCTGGAACTCAATCAATATTTGGAGTGTCAGGCCCAGAGTCAGAATTGTAAGATTTTCAGCAATGTGAATTATACATTTTTGTGAATAATACATGTATATGCTTATTTAGGTATGACAATTTTGACTGGTAAATGCCTGTTCAGTGAATTTGTCAATGCTTTCAAATTGAATTAGATAAACAATGTCCATGTGATACCCCCAACAACAAAATTATGTTCATTCAATATTTTTTACTTTGTTGTAGAAATAAAACATTTTGTTGTATTAATAATATCTCAGATAAAAACAGGAAAACATACATCTTGTTGCCAAAAAAAAAAAGATTTTTTTCTTATACTTGATTTTCAATCTTTGCAGGGAGCAACATCAGTTTTATGGTTTTAGGAAATGGAGAATTCTGAAGACAGAAATGGACACATTCTATCGGGGTATGTTTATGAATTATGGTGGAGCGGTGTTTTTTTTTACTAATTCCAAGAGTCACTCACATACACAACAAAAGGTTCCATAGCTCAGTGACACATGGCACTGTGTCCCCCAGTTTACTCTATCAAAATTCAAAGCTTGAGTGTTTTATTATCTTGTGTGCCGTATGAAAAGATGCACACAATTCTCGATTGAAATTTATTTTATATGCATGTACAATCCAAGACAGTTCCAAAATATAAGTGTGCAGAACTCCTGCATTTGTTATCCTATTATGTTTCCGCAAATTTGTTAACCCCAGTCCTGTTTGAAAAAGTAAGGATCATAATGAAAATGCAGGTGTTCTTGCTCCAGTACAAACTGGATCAAAATGACTTTTTAACAACTGTTGGGCCATAACTCTTCTTATTTAAATGCAAAGATATAATGAACTTTGTTGTAGATTATAGACCTATTGAGATGATGTACCCTCTACCAGTATTTAACCATTTTTTTATCTTCAGGAGCACCTCTGGCCTAGAAGTATTTAACCAACATATCCTTATGTACTGAGCTAAGAGATATGCTTACACTCAACCAGTGTACAGAGGGAGAAACTTGTTTGTGGCATTGGATCATAATATGAATTTGAACAGAGCACCTTTGATGAACAAAGACTGCCCATTAAGGTACCTAGATCATAAATGATTAGCATTCTTTTGATAAAGCTTGATTTTAAACTGAAATTATAGTCTGTTGTATGTAACATTAATATGATACACTGATTAGTAAAAAAAAAACCCAAAGCATTCTGATAGATCTTTGAATATAACACCTCAGCAAGACTATTTACCCTTTACCAATTGCCAAATTTTCAACTGCCCCAAAATGAAAGAGTTTGCAGATGACATTTCAAAATATGATGAAATTGGAAATCTTCTGATACTGTAGAAAGCATTGTGGGAAAGGAAAAGTTGATCATTACAAGCAATTTCTCCTTTTCCCACAATGTTTTCCAGAGTTGTTTGCAACAAATTTGTTAATTTAATAAATGTCGTTTTTGTTTGGTAATGGGTTAAGTGTGATTTTCACTTCAGAACCTCCACTTTGTATTATCAACATGTTCATTGTTGTAACAATTAAGTGGTTGCTGGAAGCTGGAATCTATCCACCAGAAGATGAAACCTGTTTACAGAACTCATTATATATGTGTTTTACATCACATCAACATAATTTCAGTTATGTAGTGATGGCCTACTCTTAATGATGGAGGAAGACCTCATACTTAATTGCCCATAAGGACTGGTCAAGTCGGGTAGAACCATCGGCATTCCATAAGTCAGTCGGGAGTCTGCCTTCCATGAAAATCCATATCCCTCTCAGGATTTGAACCCACAAGGGGCCATGTGATTTCAAGTTTTGTTATCTAACCACTAGGCCACGGAGGCCCTGACAGAACTCATTAGATTAGATGCTACAGATGCTATAACCCTTTCCCAAACAACAAATTTTTGACTGTCCCAAATTGAAAGAGTTTGCAGACGACATTTCAAAAGGTGATGAAATCGGAAAATAATCTCTGATAGGGCAGAAAACATTGGGGGAAAAGGAAAAATTGCTCATATAGAGCAATTTCTCCTTTTCCCACAATGTTTTCTAGAGTTGTCTGCAACAACGTGGTCAAGTGTCGTTATTGTTTGGGAAAAGGATAAACACATTAGTGCTTAACATGCTTAAAATATCTTTTTTTTTTCCTCAAGGCTAAAAGGAGTTTGGAACAGGAAGAGCTGTCGCTGGTCTGTGTATCAGGAAACGGAAAACAATATACATATATTTCTATGCAACCATAGACAATGCTCTTGTCCAGAGGATTGATGATAAAGTTGGAATGAGGAAACAAGTAATTGAAGTAGAGGATCCACGAATACTGTCTCAAGACCTGGCCCCGATGGAATCTCTGCCCACCAAAGACATTCATGCAGGCAGTGTCAAGATTTTAAAGATTTTTTTTCCATGAAGTTAAATGTCAGCATTGTCGTAACAACTGAATGACTAAACGTTAGCACATTGGGTCATTTGCCAATCTTTGAATATTTTCCTCGGGTCCCGGGTTCGAAACCCCATAATAGGCATTTGGTAAGACACTTGAGAGCCCTAGTCCAATATTGGTGGATCAAGGTTTAGACCTCCTTGACCAAAACCAGTAAAAGGTAAACAGTATTTATCTTTTGCTTTTTCTGTATGGTATGAGACCCCTGTACCCTGAAATAGGTTTCTTAAACCTTAGTTGAAGTTTCTTTTTGGATCAGCTTTTGTCAAAATAACTTCAAATTCCTAAACATCGCAAGCAGAACTGGTCCTCAACTCAACACTTTAAAGTTCTCTTAAATAATTTGGTTTCATTATTAACTGATAATCTTAACAAGTAAAATTACATTTTAGTGTATGACTTGAGTATAGAAACATTTCAGCTTGAGATGTTTAGTAAAATATAAGCTAGATATTGAAGGTCAGGAATGAATTCTAACATGGCATTCCTATTGTATGTTCTTTGACTTCATAAAAATAAAGTAACATTTCATGTAATTATTATTTTTATTGTTTTATTTCTATCAATGCATCTTGGTCATAGAAAAAATATGGAGAAAGATTGTCTTATTCATTTACATTCTGTAAAGCATTACTGATTTAAGCACATGATGACATGATTAAAAATATCAATCAATTTATCTGGTATAAGAACAAGTTTCAATTTAGTTTGAACCACCACTAAGTTAAACTCTCGCTGAAACAAATCCTGTAAATTGTTCAAATTGGTCAGGGAATTTATCCCTGATTTTTATCACAGCAAGATGGGATGACTCGCCTGTCTCCAACATCTAGCCTACCAAAATGTGTATTGTATATAGGCTTGGTGATGCTTGGCTTCCCTTTGGTCAGGTTCATCATCAGAAATGAGAATGTCCTGTCTGTACATGGGCAATTGCTTACACCCCTTCATCCAGTACAATAATCTGTAAAGACATCCAATGGACACTGCATTTATCTCAACCCTTTACCAAATGCCAAACCTTTTGACTGTTCCAAATTGAAAGAGTTTGCAACTGACATTTCAAAATATGATGAAATTGGGAAGTAATCTTCTGATAGAGTAAAAACATTGTGGGAAAAAGAGAAATTGCTTATCACAAGCAATTTCTCCTTTTCCCACATTGTGTTCCAGATATATTTGTCTGCAATAAAGTGATCAAATGTGGTTAATGTTTGGTAATAAATGGGTTAAATAAGCTTTCCAATGAACTTTATGTTTGAAGATAGTGGTCCAGTTGTTGAGCAATAAACTGAGGATCTGGTTTGATCCTCTGCCACAGCTATGTGTTGTGTTCCTTTCCATTGTACCTGAATATGTTCCTTACTTATTTCTACAAAAGAAGACCTTGCGAGTTGGTAATTAGTAGTAAGAAATTGTTTCACTATCAAGATGGAATTAGTAAGTTTACACTAAGCAACTAGCCATGGCTTCTGTTCAAAGCCAATGCATTGAGAGAAACTGCATCTTTTTCATTAGTTTTCAAATCTCTTCCAACAATGAGACTATGGAATATAGCATAATATAGCCTACATCATACCTGAGACTTATTTGCATATGTCTTTTGGTAAATACTACACTAAATTTTTTAAAGGTTTCATAATGTTGCGTAGAGGTTATTAAGAAGATTGGACAGAATTCTTAATAAGGTTATCCAAGCTCTCGTAGGCTGAGAACATTACCAAAATAAATAAGGTATATTAATAACTATGCTACAAATGTAACACTTACCTGATGTAGAGAAATGCAGTTTTATAATCTGCAGCAAACTTTTTCTGCATCTGTTGGCATCTCTCTACAATGTCCACACTCCAGTCTAGAAACTCACTTCCATGGTCTGGCTGAAATCCTCCTGGTCACTGTTGTGCAGACCAGTCTTCTTATATCGAACATCATACTGGGATACTAGGATATTTTGCCTAAGCCTGCTTCAAAATATTTTCCATTTTTCCAAGCTCATATCAGCTAATTCTTCCTGAATAAAATAAATTGAATAACCATGAAAAGTATTTTATAAGACAGATTGTATCAGTCACATCCTATAAGAAAGGAGTATTAACCCTTTCCCAAACAATAACGACATTTGACCACTTTGTTGCTGATGACTTTAGAAAACATTGTGGGAAAAGGAGAAATTGCTCATAACGAGGAATTTTTCCTTTTCCCACAATGTTTTCTGTCCTATCAGAAGATTATTTTCCAATTTCATCACATTATGAAATGTCGTCTGCAAACCCTTTCAATCTGGGACAGTTAATAATTTGTTGTTTGGGAAAGGGTTAAATCACATTTAAAGCTACCAGGTGAATTTGACATTAAGAAGATTCTAGGTTCACACTTCACACATCAAATTAACAAAGATATGGAAAATCTCATAATCAAAGTTTAATGCAAATTGGTTCTAAAACCTTGATTCCTCCTTGATATCTGAAGATCTGCAGAGTTTAAGCAAATTATTTCATATCATTCAAAGTCTCATTTCCCTATGACAAGTATGAGACAAAATTAGTACAATGTCACTATCTTGGCAGGAGTTTGTCAATCACTATTTTATAATATAAACATAATGACATGGAACGAAAAAAGAGCAAAACACCTGGCGCAATGATCACTTAAAGTAAACAAAATAAAATTTGATATATTCAAAAAGCCGTCCTTACCATAATTGTGACACAACCCCCTTTACCCAATAGAATAAAAAAAAAAATCATAATGGTTTGGGAGAAAGAGTGGTATAGTTTACAAACCATTTGTATTATTTGAAGTAATTTTTGTCCAAGCAACCAATGTATATTAGACACAAACAGGCTATAAATAGCTCAGTGTGTGTGTTTATTCTCATTTATCATTTTACTGGAGCCTAATTTTAGTGATCAGCAGTTTATGTTCAGCTGAAGTATTCTTTTCATTTAAAAAACCTTTACTCTCTCAGTGAATAGAAATTAATGACACCAAGTAAAAAAGTATATCAGATATTGCCATAAAGACATACCCTCATGCTTTCTTGCCCTTGTTAACCAATTTCCAAAGAATCCATTACTTTTTGTAGCCCTCCTCGCCCCGGCTTTGCTCTCGAGCCACTCCCTCTTGATCTTGTGGCTCTAGACCTACTTCTTGACCTAGAACCCTACCTGGTGCCACCCCTTTTTCGACGTTTTCCCCTTTTCCTCTTCTTTCTCAATGAGGACTTAACTTGATTCTTCAAGAAATGCTACAAGACTGCAGATGACCAATGACTAGGGGTTGATTCTCCTCCCTAAAAAAATAAAAAATACCTACTTGTTTATAAGTCATTACAAATAGGATATATAAACATTCCCCCCCCCCCTTAAAAAAAATAAAAAGTTACACCAGCTGTTTGGTTTCTAAATTCTGCGATACAACTTGCCGAATTTTGCAGTCCGAGGCCACTTCCCAATTCAAATGGAAAAGCTAATGTTCGATAGAATGAAGAGATGACCCGAATACGGGTGAAGAAACAATCGAAATGCCAGGCATAATAGTGACAAATTTGTTCAATCGAATATATATTGCTAAATATCGATAGATAACGGTGATAGATAGCATGTAAATTTAACTGTAAGACATGGGGGGGGGGGGGTATTTATAGATTCATAACACTAACAGCCCCTTATTACTGTAGATTTTGGAACGATTCGCTGCACACTTTCAAGGCGCAGTACGTGATACTTTCTCATATCAAATCTCTTTCTTTTCATTTCACCAACCATGATGTTAATACCACTGATAAAACATACTCACCGATGCCCTTTCTGATTCCTTCGTGCTTGCGTACATTGTAAATTGTTGACGAACGATTTGTTTTGAAAATGGAATTTCAACTTCCGGTTATTTGCTTCCGGCATAAATTATGCAAATCAGATTGTACGAGCGTTGTAAACGGAACTGCCCGAATCACGACGAAGTCAGTTTGAAACCGAAACTAGGTCAATTTTTAATTGTCGATTTCTCTATTTCTAAACCATTTTCTCTCATTTTTTGTGTCTTTATGGCAGTTTTAACTGTACTGTGACCGATCAAAGCGAATTATAGACTTGTAGTGAAAAACACGTAAATTTCCGAAAGATGAGCATCACACAACTTTAATGGTAAACTAATTGTAATTGAGTTGAGTTTTCCATTTTTTCAAGCATGGTTTAAAGCAGTCAATGCATGTTTTCTTGTGTTACATGAAAGGGGCTTATAAAAAGCTTGGAAATTCCATTCAATTGCCAGGTATTTTGAAAGTTCGAAGTCACACATGCAAGTTTTTGCTGACAGGCAGAAAACATTGTGGGAAAAGGAGAAATTACCCATTAAGAGCAGTTTCTCCTTTTTCCACAATGTTTTCCGGAGTTGGTTGCATCAAAGTGGTCAAATATTGTTATTGTTTGGTCATGGGTTAACCATTATGTACATCTATTTTGAGTGGATTAATTTGCTGAGTGGTCAATTGAGCAGTCAAAATATCTCACTATTAGGGGGAAAGGAGTTAAGTAAAAAAAAGAATTAACAAAATAGATACCAAACATCCCCTTTTTCTCTTTAATACACAAATTGGACACCCCATTGCAATATTGTGTATAGGATAAGCAGTTTGATTGAAACCTGCTGGCAGACTACCAAACAACCTGTGAGTGCAATGTCTGTTCTTACAAAACACAGCTTGAGTTCATTACTTGAGTTCATTGCATTTGTTGATGAATTTTAAAAGAGACTTGACTCTTCAAGTGGATAGCCAAGGTCGAAGGTATTATAATAGGATTAAAGGCTTTAAAGGACACATAGAGAAAAATTTAACAAACAAATTGAGACAGAGATATTAACCCTCATAGTGCAGGAACCAACTACATGCTTATGCAAACATGTTAGATCCATGCTAGCCCCCAAGTAAATTGTCAGTATAAGAGTTAATATAGAAAAACATAGGTCTGTTAAGTGTCCAGTGCCTTTAAAGAGACTATCTCACAGTTTCAGACTGTTATTTTTCAAAAATAAAATGTCTTTTTATGATAAAATAACAACACCGATCTAAAGACTTAAGAGAATTTAGTTAAAAATTTTTTTTAACTCTACCTGTTGTCTTCTTGGGAACTTCATTAGCCCTGAAGGCTACTTTTTCTCTCTTAATGACTAAATAAGTTGTTTCTCAAACTCTAGCCTGATTTATATATATTTCAGATAGATCAATTTTTTTTCTATTTCAACAGCTTGTCCAGATTTGACTTAAAGGCTAATACATCTCAACCCTATTCATAACCATTTGGTAAACTCTTTAACCATTATAACCAAACAATAACAACATTTGACCAGTTTGTTGCAAACCACTTTGAAAAACATTGTGGAAAAAGAAGTAATTGCTCTTAAAGGGCAACTTCTCCTCTTCCCACAATGTTTTCTACCGTTCAATTTCATCACATTTTAAAATGTTGTCTGCAAACTCTTTTAAGTCTAAAATTTTGCATTTGGTAAAGGGTTAAATGAATTAGTTTGAAAACAGTGATCTATCATTTTTGTTCTGCAAAATCATTGGAATGTAGTTGGGTAAGCCGGGGTTTACCTTGAGCCCCCAACTTAAAGTAAATGTATTTATAGTAAATTGTGTTAAATTGCACATATACAAATACTACATAAAAGTGTATAATAAAGACATGATCATATTTCCATACCCCTTACTCCATAATTCCTCAATATGAAATAAATCTGCAGTTGGTTTTAGAAACAAGTGTGTCAAAAGGATTGTTTGTTTTTAAATAGATTTTAAGATATATTCACATTTTTTAGATGAATTATCTCATTGGTTTACATTAGTTTTCATTGTAGGAAATGGCATAAGTCCAGGCGAAATCTCTATAAATGTATGAGACCAGCTAGCTTAGGAGACAACACAGGTGCTTGAAACAATCTTCGATAATATAGAGCATATATATTATCGAAGATTGTTTCAAGCACCTGTGGGAGACAATAACACAATGGAACTTTAAATGACAGATTTCGCCATTCACTTTTGAGAGAGAACTAGACACTTTTTACCGTTCTAGTATGTAACACATAACATGTAAAACAAGTTTTATTACATTTTAATCGAATATACGAATGCACAAATTGTCTCGTTTAGTCTTCACGACTTCAGTCATAATAAACCCCAAATCGAGCCCCATTTCAAATCTATGGCATTTGCCATTAGAATCGACATGTCTTACCTCTTTCTCCGATTCGTCTCGGAAACATAAACAGGCGGCCCGTCTTCGGTAACCGTCTTCGTCGTACGTCCGAATCGAATTCATCTTTTCTTTCACCATAGCTGCCCAAAAGCGTATTATGTCCAATTTTAAAATAGCCTTTTTCCAGTCAAAGAATCTGAAGCATGGTCATAGTTACTAAGCGATGCCTGGTTCAAGCGCCTGTCAGACAACGATCATTCCGAAATGCTGCGATTATTTCATTTTTACAGGGTTTGATCTGTCGAGGGTATGTACACCTATGTCATTGCATACGCGTAGCAGGTGTTCCGGAGACGTGCTTTAATACCTTAATACCTTGATACCTAAATTCGGGAGAAAGGTTAAGAAGCCTGCAATTACCGTTCCATGCCAAGTAACATTACTGATACATTATTGACATAATCAGATAGGAATAACCTTTACCAGAGATATCTATGTCTCTGCCTTTACACAAGAAACCAGAGACATAGATAAACATAGTATCTATGTCTCTGAAGAAACCATGTAGACTTACCTATTGTAAGCAGATTGTTGACCAGGTTGAGGGTTTAGAGTAGATGGTGTTGTACAGCTGGCATATGGCCTCATTCGAAAAGTTTCCAGAGACCACTTTGTTTGTGGATTCGGCTGTCATGGACACTTCCTGACCATCTTGACACGATGTCTATTATTATCGAATGGATCAAATACCAACTGTACATTTATTTAATGGAAACCTTTTCTATTCACATAGTATTCTTCATTTATTGATGGAGCCTTGATTTTGATGTAAGTAGCCTACAATCAATGACTCAAACTACCTTTGTTAAACCTTTGTTAAACGTGCAACCCCAAAGAACTCCTGCTTGTTTCTACTGATATGTTCTTGTATAACTTGGAAAATGATGTATCTGTTGACAATCTCAGGACTACTTAAAACATCAACTACTTCAGTTACCACACGACTAACAGTCGACTGACTGACCTTGTGAATGTCACCGTCATTCAACTGAATAGGCCCGGTTGCCAGGTATCTAAGGGTCAGCAACACTTTATCTCTTACTGTAAGGCTATGGTTGCGTCTCGCCAAGGGGCTATCCTTGCTAGAAGGTCCTCCAAAAAGTCTATCCCTCCCTTGTCCAGTCTGTATCTGTTTAGAACCTCTTGATTAGAAAGAGGGTCAATGTCTGTAAACCTGTTTGCCATTTCTGAAATTGACAAGAAAGAACACAACCATTAAATGGCACTTAAACAATTTTAGACTCAGAAGTCCATGTAATAAAGTCAAATATTTCTAAATGTATTAATAATTATTAAACGATCAAAATATGCTCATAAATAGATAAGTGTTCATGTGTATAGAAGTGTCTTGCAAAAGGACACTGCCACAAAACATACCCATATTACCAAAAGATGGAATTGTGAGGAAAGATGTCAAACTGACCGGAGAAATTCCACACGGTAGGAGAATATATAATTTATTGTTAGTTTGAACTTAGTAATTCCGGCGATGAAACTTAAAAAAACACAAGGATTAAGCCTCTTTCCCATTCAAGGGGTAAGAAGAGCCATGTGTCTCCACAATGTGTCGGATGTAAAGTCGCTAATGAAGTTCGCAGAGGCGTCTGAAATGCATTCGGATAGCTCTAAAAGTGCGTTTGTAAAGTGCAAAATGATGCAGAGCCAATTAATGGGTTCTGGCACAATTCATCTAAGTATATTACGGTAGACCTCAATAGCAATGTCATGATTTTTGATTGAAGTTGATGTTAATCCACTGTATACAAACGTTATAGAATTAAAAACGTTCTATTTTATCTTCAAATGACTATTATTCAGTGCGCACCATAAAACATTATACAATGTATATGCTGTACGGTTTGAAAGAAAATTGACTTTTAAGTTCCAAATTTCCTCACATCTTTCCAAGCACCTTTAAGAACGTTAACGATATTTTGTTGCTAACTCAAGATAAATGCATAGAGAGCCCCAGCAAAAGGAAGAGAGAAAGACATTTCTCCTTTCGTTCTCGAATACATAAACATATAATTGTGGCACAATGGGTCATCACTCATAAAATTTCATCAGCCTTCTGCTTAGGACAAGGGTCTATTGAACATATATCACTCTGTAGTATGGGATTTTTATGTTTAAATCCTGAAATGTTAGTTTAGTCTCTTTATAAAAGCATCTTCAAATTGAATTTGCATGCGTACAGAATGAATAAAATATATCAAAGATGATTCATATACCGCATACAGTAGGCTACGGCATACTCTTGACAGTATATCTGGATATATGTACGCAAAATCGGAAACTTTGCGCTAAAAAACGGGGAAACGGAACAGAAACGGGAACATCCAGGGTTGTGGAAATTTAGTATTTTCTGAACAGCACCCAATAATACGACATAGACCCGGAAGCGAGAGTCGCGTTCTATGCTAAGGCAGCAACACACCTCGAAAACCTTGGTCCAGGGCAGATACTAGAATTCACCAACGTCACCACAAACGTCGGCCACGCATTCAACTCGAATACCGGAATATTTCAGGCCCCTGTTACAGGGACTTACGTCTTTTCCGCATCGCTGATGGGAGGATCAGCGAGTCATGCTAGCCATTACTATATTGCTAGAAACCGTGCAGCTGTGTCATGGATCTACATCGAAGGCACCAAGTCCCCTTACACGACATCTGGTCATACGGCGACCCTTCAACTATATAAAGGAGATGACGTGGAAATCCGAAACAATGACGCCGGACAGGGTGTTTATACGTCATATTCTTCATTTTCCGGATTCCTGCTTTAGGTTGGTGATGGTTCTGGCATCATTGTCGGTCGTTGATCTGTAAATTACTGTCCAATTGCAAATAAAATAGCGCAAAAGGGTTTGCTCTATATGACATGTATGCATCATTCACGCTCAAGTTAGTTGAGAAATCACCACCTGATGTTCCTTGTCGACCGTCTTACAATCATTTATGCTTACACGGTTTACTTTGTCAGCGAAAGTGCGTGCGATTAATGTATTTGGATCAAAACGTATTGTGAACATCCCGTTTCACGAATTGTTCCTGCACCATACCCAAGTTTCTCCTGTACCTTGTCTCTATCCATTTCGTATTTGGTGCACCACGTTTATCATAAATTCGTTAGGTTCACAGAAAACAATGTGAAGGTGATTATCTTCGATTGTATATTCTTTCTGTAACCATATTTGGTCAAATCGAGCGATTTAAAGCGAATTAAAGGGGTTTAGATATACAATCTGCCTCTGTTCGTTGAACGTATCCAACTACGATTGGCATGGTTCGAACACTGTGGTCGAGTGTAAGAAACCCTGTTTTTAACCATAAGACCAGTGTTTGGGTCGATTTAAACATTGGAGAGCTTCGTGGTACGCATACGCATTTCTCTAAGATAAACTAAAGATAAAACAATGTGTATTTCATTGGTATGATCGTGTACCATGAATCATTTGTTCATCATTCATTCAATAACTTAAAAACTACAATTAACTATACTCATATAAACTCGTTTTACGACTTGCAATGTAACACTTATAGAAACATAATGACGAAAAGGAGACATTACACGTCACAAGCGTCTACTTCTTTTGTTACAGTAATTTATCATAGAATACATTACAAAATTAAACTTTCTTTCAATAGATAACTTGTGATCTCTTTTTCGGAAGTCAAATGATGCGATTCGAAGAGAGGTAAGTGTGTAATAGCGCAATTTCCTATCGAATATGGATAATATGCCTTGATTTTGATCTTTTGGCAATCTGTTTTCGTGATATATACATATACCGGGTACAGGTTGGACGTATTTGAAGGCTTTGAACTAAAAGAAAGTAAAAATTACCTTCCGCTATGCAAATTAGGAAAATAAGTTAGGCAAATGGAGAAAGTGCACCGTTATTTTCAACACTATGGTTTCTGAAATCATTGCTTTGACCACTGGGAATCGTAGTGAGGATTTCTTGGTGGTAATGGTTATATATGTATGTACCCATGCCCATTACCACCAAAGAATCCTTACTACGCGTCACTTTAGATCTGACGTTTTAAAACGACCAAATACAGAATGGTGATGGCAGATATTGTGTATATATTGGTTATTACATATACATGTACAGTGAACCCTCGTTTATCCGAACACGTCCGTTCTCAACAAAATGTCCGGTTTACCGAATAATCCGGACTAATGAAGCAGAGCATGTTCTTATTCACATTAAGACATAAACGGTCTGTATGAGCGGTGTATACTTATAACCCTTTAGCAAACGCCAAATTGTCGTCCGTCCCAAATTGAAAGAGTTTGCAGAAGACATATCAAAACGTGATGAAATTCAAAGATAATCTTCTGATATGGCAGAAAACATTGTGGGTAAAGGAGAAATTGCTCGTCACGAGCAATTTCTCCTTTACCCACAATGTTTTCAAAAGTCGTCTGCAATAAACTGGTCCAATAATTCCGTTCCCTTACAATTTTGTTCGGATTGCGAGACATCCGGATAATAGGTGTCCGGATAAACGAGGGTTCACTGTACATGTATATAAAGCATAATATGTCCGTTATGCTACATAATCGTGACTTGACCACACTGAAGGCTGCATCAGAATAGCATTTTATTAAACGACTGACGGTAAACATTTGCGTACGTTCAGAACAACATTCCCTCGTATATCATTAATGAGAATAGCAACATGTTGCAAGGTAACACATCATTGTAATCGTCTCTCCGAGAAACGTTCAATGACAAATCAGATGACAATAACGTACTTTTTAAAGAAATCTTTCTTTTCGTGCATATCGGTTTTACATAAGCAAGTATTTTAGTCGTTTAGTAGCCCGGACCGGTATTCATGATATATAATTGAACATGCTAACTGGCTTGAATTGAAGTTCTTGTTTGACAACTGGAAGAATATAATATTAATACTTTTTCTTTAAGTCCTAGGCTTTGGAATGATCGGTATCTAAATCTACTACTGGGGCCCCTACAGGGCAACAGTACAGTTTCACGGTATGGTGCAAGCTTTCTGTATATTACTTGATAAAGAATGGGGTGTTGGAGGTCAGATTATGCAATACCTCAACAATGGTTTACATTTCTAATAAGTAGATTTTTCTTAATAAATTGATAAGATAAACAAGATAATGAGATTGTTCAATAAATCAGCACTTGTTATAAACATATCATTGATAATGAACATGATGATAATAAATATGAGCACAAAAATGAATATAATGAATATGATGTCTATGAATATGATGACTATGAATATGATGACTATGAATATGGTGACTATGAATATGGTGACTATGAATGTGATGACTATGAATGTGATGACTATGAATGTGATGACTATGAATATGGTGACTATGAATATGGTGACTATGAATATGATGACTATGAATATGATTATGAATATGGTGACTATGAATATGGTGACTATGAATATGGTGACTATGAATATGATGACTATGAATATGATGACTATGAATATGATGAATATGAATATGATAAATATTAATGTGATGACTATGAATATGGTGACTATAAATATGGTGACTATGAATATGGTGACTATGAATATGGTGACTATGAATATGATGACTATGAATATGATGACTATGAATATGATGAATATGAATATGATGAATATGAATATGATTAATATGAATATGATAAATATTAATGTGATCACTATGAATATGGTGACTATAAATATGGTGACTATGAATATGGTGACTATGAATATGGTGACTATGAATATGATGACTATGAATATGATGACTATGAATATGGTGACTATGAATATGGTGACTATGAATATGATTACAATGAATATGGTGACTATGAATATGGTGACTATGAATATGGTGACTATGAATATGATGACTATGAATGTGATGACTATGAATATGATGACTATGAATATGATGACTATGAATATGATGACTATGAATATGATGACTATGAATATGGTGACTATGAATATGGTGACTATGAATATGGTGACTATGAATATGATGACTATGAATATGGTGACTATGAATATGATTACTATGAATATGATGACTAGGAATATGATGACTTTGAATATTGTGACTATGAATATGGTGACTATGAATATGGTGACTATGAATATTGTGACTATGAATATGGTGACTATGAATATGGTGACTATGAATATGGTGACTATGAATATGGTGACTATTAATATGGTGACTATGAATATGGTGACTATGAATATGGTGACTATGAATATGGTTACTATGAATATGGTTACTATGAATATGGTGACTATGAATATGATAAATATGAATATGGTATCTATGAATATGATAAATATGATGAATATGATGAATATGATGATGATGATGATGAATATGATGATGATGATGATGATGATGATGATGATGATGATGATGATGATGATGATGATGATGATGATGATGATGATGATGATGATGATGATGATGATGATGATGATGATGATGATGATGATGATGATGATGATGATGATGATGATGATGATGATGATGATGATGATGATGATGATGATGATGATGATGATGATGATGATGATGATGATGATGATGATGATGATGATGATGATGATGATGATGATGATGATGGTGCATAGTGACACAGGCTTGCGAAAAAGATAACCCATATAGTTTTATAGAAGCTATCTTACGTTTCTAACATTCACGATGGTGGCAGCAGGACGACACTTTCTGGCAGCCATTGTGTTGTTATTTGTGTTTATTAACAACATAGAGTGTTATGAAGCGGGGGACCAGGGTTTAGAATCGATCAAGGATGTGTACAGTGGCCTAACGGATCGAGATATCATCCTTTCGCTTGTAAAGCGGATAGACGACTTGGTGAAATGGAGTCGGAATCTAGAGGAGCGGAACAGAATTGCCGATGAATTGAACAGCAAACAGAAGCAAGCAATCGGTGACCTCAAAAGAACCGTTCGCGAACAGCAAACACGGTTACAATGGTTGGAGCGAGCTGTGAACTCGAAGCAATTTGATTCCGTAAAGAAGATGCAGTCTTTGAAGAATGTGATTCCTGGTGAGTCCATTAACGTGACGGGTGACATGGAGGGCAGGGCTTCGCTTACAATTCCCACTTTGTCCGAAACACCGAGAGGTGGTGTTGTACGGGGCGTTGGAGACGTTCCCTTGGGACTTCTGAAAGGTCAGGTTTAACGGTTCATAATTTAAAATGATATTTGTGGGTGTTTTTTTATGCAAATCTTACATTCATATACGAATGAATTGTATGGTAAATGTTATCGGGTCAATTGATATCGCTGCAAATGTCAGTCCACAATCGAACATTGTTTGGATTTTCTTTTTAAATTGAGACTATTTTAAGGGATCATGGTTATTCTTTATCCGTCCTGTTTTGTAAAACGACACAATAAAGTACAACCTGTCATTTATAAAAACCTAAACATGTATACGTATGTTTTATTTTTTATAGTACCACATGGTGAATCTTTGGTTACTGGAGTGGTTCTAAGCAATTTCGTAAATTATGTTACACAAATTTTCCCACTTTTTGTTGAGAACTAATCTTAACACACAGTCATGTTTCATATTTTTATTTAAGCGAATGTCACTTTAAACCAGCTCAGGTGGTAGTTTAAAGGATACAGTTATCTATTTGATACATGTTCATTTATTTAAATATTGTGTATACAAAACGACTCAAAAGACTTTTACGCAATAGCAATATTCATTGAAAAATATTACTTCTGTATTAGGTAGACATTATAATCACAAAAATGTCAATATACATAAGTTGCCATAGCAATGTCTTAAGGCTTTTAAAAGAATACGAAAACAGGTGTATAAGCTTTTTCTAGGGCACGTTTCATAAACAGGTAAAAATGAAAGAGGATCGTTTGAAGGATCACTACTTATTACAGAAGTTTCAAGGTCAAGTATGTCGTTATTGTTGTTACAGATAACCCACGAGATAAACGACAGGTCGGCTCGGACTCGAGGGTTGCTTTCTTTGCCAAAGCCGAAGATGGTCATCATATTGCAGGTCTAGGTGCTGGACAGATCCTGGAATTCAAGAACGTCACGACTAACCTCGGCAATGGATACAGTTCCAGCACAGGTGTTTTCACAGCCCCTTATTCGGGCACCTATGTGTTTTCTACCTCGCTGATGGGTGTTTCTACCCATAACACGCACTACTACATCGCGAAGAACAGTGCTGAGGTATCACACCTGTACATCCACGGACTGGAGTCGCCATACACAACTTCCAGTCATACGGTGGTCCTACAACTCAAGCAAGGTGACGACGTGGAAATTAGAAACGGGGATAGCGGTGAGGGCGTGTATGGATGGCATTATTCATGCTTCTCCGGTTTTCTGCTGTACCTCGATGAAGACTCGGGCATTGTAGTTGGCTGAAATGTATATTATCTCGGATATTATAAGCATCTGATATATATTGGATGAATTAAAGATAAACTTCATCATCATTCTGGTTTTTCATTATTGCATTTTCATTCTTTTCATAGTTTGTATTAGTTTCCTCATTCGTTCCTCGTCAATTGATAAACCGATTGGTCTGCTGCTTTGTTCGTTAACGCCTGATTAAGTACAATTGTCTTCAAGCGCAACGTTGGTTAAATGATTTATTTGTATATTCATTGACTTTATGGCTTGCTGGTTAATCTTGTATTTGTTTATTTTTTTTTCTTTGTTCGCTCGATTTATTGACTTGCTGAAAGAATGATTTGTTCTATCCAATTCGAAATAAAGATGTTTTACTTCATGGTAGCTGTCTGGTATTTGCTTAAGGTTTTTTTGAGAAAGTTTGGGTTACAAATAACTCAAGATTATTTGAGATATTTGGGTAAGGATGTAGATTTCTATATCGGTTAACACGTTATTCTTTAGCCCAAATTTTTTTTTTGATACTAACATGTAGATACCACAGTGATATTTCATACACTCTTGTTCCAAGGACCGTCACAAGTACCAGTGACCCGAAAGAGAGTTGTATTCGCCTTGCATAATTCATTTTGCTTCACAAAACCCCATAGTTACGGAAGTAATCATACCAGTCCCCACGACAAGAGTTCGCGAAAAAGGACTTGTGAAAATGTTTCCGAAATATTGGGTGTACAAGGACCAAATACGCCAAATATCTACGATTCTGAGGAATTCGTTGAATAGTTTGAGTTGTTTAGAAGTTTTTGAAATAATGCTGATTATCATCGATTGTGAGATGTTCCGAAATATTGCATTTTTTTTTTTTTTTTTTTTTTTTTTTTTTTTTTTTTTTTTTTTTTTTTTATCATTATTAAAGATACACATTTTCATACGCTTTCTTTTAATTCTCATAATGTTATCGAATTTGTAAATGCATGAAGAGTCATTAAAATGTTTAGGAACATTTATTCTTAGACCGGTCTTCATCTGAAGTTGGCCCCAATGTTGAAAACGCTCCTACGCCTATGACACTGTAACAGAAAATTTACTGACACTGTAACAGAATTTACTTCAGAATATGATGATACACTCTTATCCATGTAACCAAATTCCATTTTGTTTTGAAGGTCCATGTCATTGCAAGACAGTCAATTTAGTCAGTTGAATATATTTGAAGATCCTGGACGTCATACACTAAATATATATAGTTAAAAAGTAAAATTTTGGTATGGTATTCAGCTATGCTTCTAACAAATATTCATTAAAAAAATCGCCCAAATCGCGGTATAAATGAAGATATTGACGGAAAACCCCCACGGCCTCGACTTTTGTAGGTTACTACAGCTATATGGTAATTAGTTACGTCACATGGGCTGTCAAGTGCCTGTCACGTGACGGTTGTTCATAGCTTGACGCTATATTTAGATTATGTCGGATTTCCCTCGCATTTTTATAAAATGAAGAATGGCAAAATGCATCTTACATGCTATTGGTTTCTCTGCTGAAATGTTAAATTAATCCATATTCCTTTATTTTCGAAAGTTTCAAAAAATAATTCTATGACGCACAGAAGCTTTAAATAAGGATTGAAAACCGTTTGCAGCTGTATTCATGATACAGCACACAGGAGAGTGTGCCTGTTCATACCCCTTTTATTGCCCCATCAAATCTACACAACCTTCTTATTTCAACTCCTTATTTAAGTTAAGAATCATACTCTCAAGATTCAGATTATCATTGCATTCCTTGAGAATTCAGAGGAAGCTTGGAGAAAAAAAGTATAAAGCGAAAATAAGCGATATTTGATATGTTAAAATTCAAATGCCATAGATGATGTAAACCTCACTTTATTTGTGTCTGCATTTGTATTGATAATCAGAGTAAAATGTATTTGATCAACAGGCCAAATATGTTTGAACTTATTGAACTCTTGAAATCAGGGAATAAACGCACACTGTTCAGAATTGCCAAAAAAGGTAGTAAATCTTTGTCAGTTAGAAATACAATTGTCTATTGTTAATAAATTTATCCACATGATCTGAATCTTTTTTTCGTACAACAGAGTCGGGGGAACCATATGACCAATGTTTATGATCTCATGTATAAACATGATGGTCGTGTCCAGGTTTTTTTTCCAACTACTTTTGCCAATGATAGCCACATTTTGTACCCAGCATGATTTGACCATCGACCTTTCAGTTCTGGTAGTATAGGATAACTATGCTTTTTAAGGGCATTATAAGGGAAAAATCGCAGCCTGTTTTTGACATGCGCGCCCGTCGACTGCGACTTTTTCTGACGAGTGTTAGAGATCGTAAACCTTGGTCACGTGATTCACATGCCTGTACCAAGGGATATCTTTATTTAGTTCGCATGCTATGAATTTATGATGATTAACTATGTACAAGTCGAAAATTAAAAAATCAGTTCTGTTATTACTCAGCCAGCGATTTCATCCCCGTTTATGCAGATGACCAATCAGTGTTTGAATCGTGTTGACCAAAACACTCAACAATAATTTACGGCAGTTTATCGTTGAACTGCAGAAAGTCTTGCGCCAACAGGACGGAAGAATGGAAGTGATGGAGCTAATCTTGACGCCTTATTATCAGAAATCAGTAACACAACAGCCTCTCAAACCAATGGTATCTCATTCAAGTCGTGACATGGATTAAGCACTGAATCCAGGCGAGCGGGAAAATTTGAGCTATACATCAAACCACCGAAAACTAAAAGGGGACACACCAAAAGATGTAATTGTGAGGAAAGATGTCAAACGTACCGGAGTTATTCCACAAGGTAATAAGATATTTTATTTAGTGTTAGTTTGAATTCAATAATTACAGCAATAAACCTTTCTTAAATGAACAGACATCGGTCTCTTCCCAATTAGAGGAAGAAAGCCCTGTGCCTCCCTGTGCCTCCGGATGATGTCCCCTTTTCGTCTTAATGTTTTCTTTAGTGTTACATTGCACTTAAGTCGTAAAACGAGTTTATATGAGTAGATAATTATGATAATTGAATGAGCGATGGACAGATACGTTTAGGGGCACGATGCTATCATGCCAGCAAAGTCGTAGTTTGGATGTACTTGATATACAGATATAATCAGCGAAGAGTGTCTCTTAAGCCAACTTGGTTGGACCTTCCGCTAGGGTCGACACAATATTAAACAAAACCCATACCAATGGAATATACGAGGGTTGTAAGGAAAGTTCGTATATTTTTGTTATAAAAAAGCGTATAAGCGATTTTGACTAAAAACAAAATAAATCAACATAAATTTGAACATACATGTATATGCTACTAATTCTGAAGAAATCATTGAGATATTCAAATAATTGAATTGTTCCTGCACAATACAAAAACGAACATATCACGTACCCGGAGCACGATAATGATATTTATGGCGTCATTCGATTTTCAGCGTCACTTAAGTCTAACAATAGTTGCATTTTCTCAACATATTTATTAGCAATGTCGACACCTTTTCTTTGTTTACTTATCCATTTTTCATTTTTCGACATACCAGCTTTCACTTTATGATGGCACAACACTCTGAATATGTTAGGTCAGTTCAGTTGACGAACTAAGTTACCCTTTAACTCGGATATCCATTGGATCATGGTCAGGGTTTTACGACGGGTGTCCCAATACCCCAAAACCTAGGAAACTAATTAGTATTTGTGTTGTAGAATTTTCAATACTGATGACATAACTTTGGTTACAAATTGAAGTGATTGGGCCAGGTTTCATCCGTTGTTATTATACTGTCCAAGAAAGCGTTTCCTTCCGCCTCATTGCGGGTTAGAAACAACAGGGAACAACAGACCCGGCGCTCATTTTCCGTGTCCGTAAGGAGCCGTGGCTCCAAGAATGCACTACCATTATGCATACCCGTCTGTCATAGTCCGTCTGTTAAAATTACATGAGTGGTAGAGTTTGAGACATTAAGTTCAATCGCAGTCGCGCTTACCACTGTGCTCCTGTCCGCTTAAGCATTTTATTTTACACAATCCTTTATGGAACATCCAGTTGTAGACGGTTGACCGCCTTTTGGATAAACATGCATTGAATTTCGCCCGCTCTAGAACTCTGATCGACATTTGAAAACAGTAGCTGGACTTCAATTTCCTGATTTTCTTGTTGAATAGACCATTTTAAGCGTTTTTGTTAGTGATTTCACGGACGGAACACACAATTTAATTACACTCCGCAATTCAACGTTACCGTTTGACGCCATATTTTGTCTGAACATTGTTTTCTCTCTCTGCAGGATAAAAGCTCTAGTTTTTATAAAAATCCTGATAATGTTTTGAAATTAAGAGAAAATGGCGTCATGATGTCACGCTATTGCAAGGTGCTTTTCCGTCTCACTTGTAATATGTTGAGAGAGACAAACCACGCTTTAATTATGTGGAATTTGTTTGAAATGTTAGTATTTTTCGACCTGCTCCTGCTTCCGGTAACTACGTTACTACAGTAACCAATATATCTTGCTAGAATGGTGTCATTGATTTTACACGTTCAGTATATATCCAAAACTGGTGAATGCATGCATGTATTAAATTTCAAGAGTATCGAACAATATTACACAGAGATATAACAAAATCTACGAACTTTCCGAACAACCCTCGTACATGGTTGTTGTTTTTAATTTATTCTTCTTGGAGAAATTGCGACTGCGTACCATGAATCCCTCCATTTTTTGAATCGACCAAATCACTAGCCGTAGGGTTAACCACACGGTTTCCTTCATATATATCCTGGAAATGTACATATATTGTAGATGTATTTGGAATTGTGCATACATGTCATATATAGCCTTAGGCTTAAGGATGAGTAAACACTGTCACTGTTAAAAACTACGAATACTTTGATTACATAAATGATATATAATCGTTATGTCGACCCGTGCTATTTTTTTTTAATATGGGTTTTACATCACATCAACATTATTTCAGTTATGTAGCGATGCCCGACTCTTAATGATAGAGGAAGACCCCATACTCAACTGCCCACAAGGGCTGGTCAAGGCGGGTAGAACCATCGGCATTCCGTAAGTCAGTCGGGAGACTGCCTCTCATAAAAATCCATATCCCTCTCAGGATTTGAACCCACGCGGAGAGGGGCCATGTGATTTCAAGATCTGTACTCTAACCACTAAGCCACATAGGCCCCTCGACCCGTGCGATACATGTTAAACCCCGAAGAAAATGTGTTCCCCCTCCTTCCCCCAACAAAAAACACAAACCCCTTTGTACTGTTTTATTTACAATTTGACAGTAATCTTCAGATCAACGACCGACAATGATGCCAGAACCATCACCAACGTAAAGCAGGAATCCAGAAAAAGAAGAATATGACGTATAGACACCCTGTCCGGCGTCATAGTTTCGGATTTCCACATCATCTCCTTTATTTAGTTGAAGGATCACCGTATGACCAGATGTCGTGTTGGGGGACTTGGTGCCTTCGATGTAGATCCATGACACAGCTGCACGGTTTCTAGCAATATAGTAATGGCTATCATGACTCGTTGATCGTCCCATCAGCGATGTGGAAAAGACGTAAGTCCCTGTAACAGGGGCCTGAAATATTCCGGTATTCGAGTTGTAGGCGTGGCCGACGTTTGTGGTGACGTTGGTGAATTCTAGTATCTGCCCTGGACCAAGGTTTTCGAGGTGTGTCGCTGCCGAAGCATAGAACGCTACTCTTGCTTCCGGATCTACCTGTCGTTTTCTTGGGGGCTGATTATCTACAGTAGAAGAAAAACCCAGATTTCCATAAACCGGATGTTACCATTTCTTTTCACCCGTTTTTCAGGGTAACGTTTCCGATTTTGCGTACATATATCCAGATTTACTGTCAAATTCAATTTGAAGATGCTTTTATAAAGAGAGTTAACGTACATTTCAGGATTTAGACAAAAAACTCCCATACTATAGAGTGATATATGTTCAATAGACCTTTGTCCTAAGCAGAAGGCTGATGGGATTTTATGAATTATGACCCATTGTGCCACAATTATTATTTATGTATTCGAGAACGAAAGGAGAAATGTTTTTCTCTCTCCCTTTTGCTGGGGCTCTCTATGCATTTAGCTTGAGTTAGCAACAAAATATCGTTTAAGTTCTTAAAGGTGCTTGGAAAGCTGCGAGGAAATTTGAAACTTATAAGTCAATTTCTTTCAAACCGTACAGCATCTATGATGATTTATGATACGCACTGGATAATGGTCATTTGAGGAAAAAAAATCGTTTTTAAGTCTTTATAATTTGTATACGGGGAATTAACATGAATTTCAATCCAAAGGCATGACATTGCTTTTAACATCTACCGTAATATACTTATATGAATTGGATTAGAACCCGTGAAATGGTTTTGCATCATTTTGCACTTTACAGAAGCACTTTAAGAGCTATCTGAATGCATTTCAGACGCCTCTGCAAACTTCATTAGCGACTTTACATCCGATACATTGTGGAGACATATGGCTTTTATTACCCCTCGAAAAGGGAAGAGACATAAGACTATTGAATTTGGTAAGTTTCGTCGCTTGAATTACTAAATTCAAACTAACAATAAATTATATGTTTTCCTACCTTGTGGAATTTCTCCGGTCAGTTTGACATCTTTCCTCACAATTCCATCTTTTGGTGTGTCCCCTTTGAGATTGCGGTGGCTTGATGTATGGCTTAAATTTTCGCGCTCGCCTTGATTCTCTTCTTGAATAGCAGCACTCTTGTCACGACTTGATGAAGATGGCTTGGCAGGCTGTTGCGTTACTGGCTGATAATAAGGCTTCAAGACTCGCTCCATTAATACCATTTTTCTATTCTGTTGGCGCAAAGTTTTCTGTAGTTCAACGATAACCTGTTGTTGATTATCGTTGACCTTTTCAGCCTTTTTGCTTCGTTTTTCCAGTACATGGTTCCATTTCTCTAACTTTCCTATCCGTTTTACGAGCTCAAGAATAATTTCTCTATCCGTAAAGTCTCTGTAGATATCGTCCGACAATTCTACGTTCGTCTCCTGTCGATCGCACCCTACGCCGCTGATCACCGGGAACAGTAAAACGATTAATGACAGCAGATGCACCTTCTCCATCTTGTAAACGAGAATAAATGACTGGATAAATTACTCGACAAACCTTTAAGATAAAGACCTTCTCTGAAATCTATATATGGTTAAGTATTGGTCGTGACAAAAACTACCTCTAGAGATAAGACGTTCCTTTTGGAAACGGGATTATCGGGCCAATAATTTTTAAAGATAAAATATCGACTTTCCCGACTTAGGTAACACAGTACCGGGTACGAGATCCAGCTAGTCAAATACCGTTTTTGTTGTTATATTAGGTTGACCCAAAACGCGTTAAACACTGATTGATCACCTGCATAAGGGGGAAGAAACCTCTGGCTGAATTAAAACAGAACCGGTTTTTAATGTTCGACTTGCACATAGTAAATCAAGATAATACGTAGAATGCAAACTAAATAAAGAAATCCCTAGGTACAGGTGTGTAGGTCACGGGACCAAGTTTTACGATCTCTAACTCTCGGCAGAAAAAAAAATCACAGTCGACGGGCGTGCATGTCAAAAACAGACGGATGCGACTCTCTCTGCCGAGTGTTAGACGTTACGCCGTAATAAAGCATGGGTTATCATATACCACCAGAACCTGACAGTTGATGGTCGACTCATGCTGGGTACACAATGTGGCTATCATTGGCAAAAGTAGGTGAAAAAAGCAAAACTACCAATCTGAACACATCGGATTTATCAAATGAAAACACCTCTGAAATAATAGGGATGACGCCATATTGGTTCCCAGCGGAATGACGTCACTTCACTTTCGTGTTTAAAAATAGATCTTAAATGCGAAATCTAAAAAGTCGTTAAATTTGATTGAGGAAACAGCTTTACATGTCACTACCACAATTTTGCCATTTGGAATGAGTTACTGATAAAAAGATTATTTAAAAGGATGTCCAATCCTTCCATACACATTGAACTACTTAACTTGCACGCTTAGAAAATGTGTTAATTGCCGGATGCCGATTTACCCGAAAAATTGTAACCCTACACTTATATCCGAGGTGTATTTCCCAGCTCACGGAAATACCCGAGTAGTTCCGATTGGCAAAAAAACCTGGGTGCGGCCATCTTGTTTGGACATAATATCATTAACATCAATCTGAACACATCGGGTTTATCCAATAGAAAACACCTCTGAAATAATAGGGATGACGCCATATTGTTTCCCGCGAGAATGACGTCACATTCTTCCGTTTCTAAAAATAGATCTTGAATGTAAAATCCAAAAAGTCGTTAAATTTGATTGAGGAAACAAGTATACATGTCACAACATCAAGTTCGCCATTTGGTATGAGTTACTGATCAAAAGGGATTAAAAAGGATGTCCAACACTTCCATACACATTGAACTACTTAACATGCACGCTTAGAAAAGGTGATAATCGGCGGATGCCGATTTACCCGAAAAATTGTAACCCTACACTTATATCCGAGGTGTATTTCACAGCTCACGGAAATACCCGAGTAGTTCCGATTGCATTAACATTGGTCATATGATACCCCGCCTCTTGTGTATAAAAAAAAGAGGAAGATCATTTGGGCGAATTTGTGAAAAATAGACAATTGTTTTTCTAACTGGCAAATATTCTTTACGTATTCTAGCAGCTCTAAGCAGTGTGCTTTCATTCGCTGATTTCATGAGATCAATAATTTTAAACATATTTGCTCTGTTTTAGTGATATTTCTTCAAACATTTTAATATGCTTATCAAATCAAATGCAGACACAATTGAATTTCAACATAACCAATATCGTTTATTTTTATGTGCAAGGATTGTGAATTGGAAAAGGCAAATCAGGTCATGGGCAGAAGATAAAATGTTATTTCAACTACACATACTTTGTTAGCAGTAAAAGTACTCGAGTACCGTGTGCTCTTTGTTCTCAGACTCGGTAGTTATCCCTATCTCTTTACTCTATGGAGCACGCCGGGTGTGATACACAACCGCTACGGTCATTCATTAATTGAGGAATGGTTTGCAACAGACACACACCTAGATTAATATTCATTATCTCGTACCTCAAGGTATAACAACTCTTATTTGTTTGCCAATTTATGTGCTTATAAGCTATTTTCCTTCACAAACTCGACACGTTCTATCTATAGAAAACATAACATTCGGTAACATTCGGATGTATCTGTACAACAAATTTTGGTTGGTCGCATTGAAGTATACTGGATAGAGTTATTCCATTTCATCGATTCCATCATATTAGGTTTTGACTTTTCCCTTTAGGTTATTCGGCGGGCTTAAAATTCAATAGTTTTAATATACATGAAAAAAAAAACCGGATGAATGCGACATAACAACGTGTTTAAAGCTATATGCAAATTGATGATTCATATGTAATACTAGTGTAATATACATTGTTTATTCAAAAGTTTATTATGCTCCGAAACGTGATGATATTGTTACGTTACGATATAGTATCTGATACTTTGCTTGTTTGTATTAAGACAACCCCTGCATTTATCGAAAAGTCCAATATCGCTCATCATCATCAGCCTTTAGTGTCAAATAAATACTCTCGAAACCGGTGCTGTGGTTTTAAGAAACTGTTTGTTCGACATATCGGCGCGACGAACACTCTAAACCAAAGCTATGGTTTCATATAGAAGGATGCTAGCATTATCACAACCAGCTTGCAAATCCCTGAATATCTCCCGCCAACTTTAAATTATATTAAGATCTTTTAGGATGTTAGAATGAGGTTGGACCAAACCTTGATAAATCCTACTAATGCACAGAATTACTGAAACATGTTCTTTAGAAATGGAAACAACGTCAAAACTCATTTCTCTTCGAGTTTCGCGATTACAAAGAGAATATTGTTCACCTTACATGTGGCATTGTGGGTTTTAGCAGGGAGCATGTCGTACCAAAGTCTGAACACATAATTCTAGGAGATGCTCACTTAAAGTGGTACCATGTGGTGTTTTGAGGTCACTTGCTTCGGAAAGCAAGTGCCACGCTGGAAAAGAAGTAAAACTGAATTGATCTAAATTAGGGGCGTTTTCGTTCTTTTACATGCAATATTTCGGAAACAATTGGACAAGTCACATTTTCTGAACTCCCAAGAATCGTGGATACTTGGCGTATTTAGTTCTTATACATTCAATATTTAGAAAACTTAAAAAAGTCCTATTTCAAGAACTGCTCAGAATCGTGGAGATCGGTCGTATTTGGTTTTTCTACACTCAATATTTCCAACAAAAAACCATTTCGTGAACTCAGAATCATGGATATTTGACGTATTTGGTTCTTATACACTCAATATTTCTAAACTTTTGAACAGCTCCTTTTTCATGAACTCACAAGAATCGTTGATATCTGATGTATTTGGATCTTATGGACTCAATATTTCGGAAACGTTTAAACAAGTCCTATTTTGCGAACTCGTAACGTTGGGACTTTTATGATCATTACCGATACTATCAGCAAAACGAATTATGCAAGGCGAATACACCTTTAATTCGGATCAGTGGTACTAGTTTGGGTCTTTGGAACAAGAATGTATGACATATCACTCTGATATGTACAGATTGGTATCAAGAAGCTGTCAGCATTCGCGCTTATTTCTTTGTACATTTTCCTCAGATTATCTAATTTTATTATCAGTGTTGTAATTTGGGCCTCAGGATAACCCAATACAGAAATATACATCCTTACCTAAATATCTCAAATAATCTTGTATTATCTGTCCAAACCAAACTTTAATACAAAACTATAAAACAAACAGCAGACATCCAACAATAAGTAGAATATCTTTTTTTGTTAAGAAATTGGATGGAACAAATCATTCGTTCAGCAAGTCAATAAATCAAGCAACCAATAAATAAATCAATAAACAAAGACAGATTAACCAGCAAGCAATAAAGTCAATGAATAAAAAAGTAAAATCAGTTTACCAACTTTGCGCTTGAAGACAATAGTACTTAATCAGGCGTTAACGAACAAAGCAGCAGACCAATCGGTTTATCAATTGACGAGGAACGAATGAGGAAACTAATACAAACTATGAAAAGAATAAAAATACAAGAATGAAAAACCAGATTGATGATGAAGTTTATCTTTAATTCATCCAATATATATCAGATGCTTATAATATTCGAGATAATATACATTTCAGCCAACTACAATGCCCGAGTCTTCATCGAGGTACAACAAAAAACCGGAGAAGCATGAATAATGCCATCCAAACACGCCCTCACCGCTATCACCGTTCCTTATTTCCACGTCGTCACCTTGCTTGAGTTGTAGGACCACCGTATGACTGGAAGTTGTGTATTGCGACTCCAGTCCCCGGATGTACAGGTATGATACCTCAGCACTGTTCTTCGCGATGTAGTAGTGCGTGTTATGGTTAGAAATACCCATCAGCGAGGTAGAAAACACATAGGTGCCCGAATAAGGGGCTGTGAAGACACCTGTGCTGGAACTGTATCCATTGCCGAGGTTAGTCGTGACGTTTTTGAATTCCAGGATCTGTCCGACACCTAGACCTGCAATATGATGACCATCTTCGGCTTTGGCAAAGAAAGCAACCCTCGAGTCCGAGCCGACCTGTCGTTTATCTCGTGGGTTATCTGTAACAACAATAACGACATACTTGACCTTGAACCTTCTTTAATAAAACAAGATCCTACTAACGACCATTTTTACCTGTTTATGAAACGTGCCATAGAAAAAGCTTATGCACCTGTTTTGAGTCGTATTCTTTTAAAAGCCTTAAGACATTGCTATAGCAACTTATGTATATTGACATTTTTGTGATTATAATGTCTACCTAATACAGAAGTAATATTTTTCAATGAATATTGTTTATGCGTTAAAAGTTTTTGAGTCGTTTTGTATACATAATATTTAAATCAATGAACGTGTATCAAATAGATAACTGTTTATATATGACAATTTGTACTTTCATGTATCGACTGACGAAACAGGACGGATAATGAAAAAAGATCCCGTTAAAAAGTATCAATACGAAAAAGGTTTCAACAATGATTGATTGGAGACTTAAACTTGCAGCTATGTCAATCCACACACTATCATTAGGTTAACAATTTATTCGTATCAGAATGTTACTTGTGCAGACAATAAAGGAAAAATAAGAGCACTTTAAATTATGAATCGTAAAGCCTGACCTTCCTGAAACCCAAATGATACATCTCCATCTCTCCGTATGATACCATTTCTCGTTGTTTCGGATGATGCGATATTTGTAGGAGAAACTCTGCCGTCAGTGTCACCCGTTACGTTAACAGGCTCATCAGGAATCGCATTCTTAAAAGACTGCATCTTCTTAACGGAATCACGTTGCTTCACAACTCGCTCCAACCATTGTAGCCTTGTTTGCTGTACGCGAACGGTTGTTTTGAGGTCATCGATTGCTTGCTCCTGCTTTCTGTTCAATTCATCGGCGATTTTGTTCCGCTCCTCTAAATTTCGACTCCATTGCTCCAAGTCGTCAATCCGCTTAACAAGCGAAAGGATGATATCTCGATCAGTTAGCCCCCTGTAGACATCTTTAGTCGATTCTAAACCCGGGTCTTCCGCTTCAAAACATTCGATGTTGTTAATAAATGTATAAAACAACGTAACGGCTGCAAGAAAGTGTCGCCCTGCTGTCCCCATCGTGAATGGTCTTGGTAGAAACCTAAGAAACCGATATAGGTTATCTATTTCACAAACCTGTGTCACAATGTGCCAAAACATGGAATTCCTTATCTTTTCGCTGTTGGCCATGCCTCTACTTTTCCGTAAGGGTCATTCAAAGCGCCAATATGAAAGGCATATAGTACATATATACACTATACACCTACTCTAGCTGTCTTCGCTAGCTGGTCTTTGACTTGCGTACTATGTTACGCTATTTAATCATATTTTATGTACTTAACTATCTTTGAAAGTCTACACCCATTTTGTTTCACGTTGGCAACTGTACTGGGCTCGTGTTCTCGAAATATTACTGCATGTACTTCGTATCTGACTTACTCGTCATATTGCCGTGCTTGTCCAAAAGCCTTTAACGTTAAGGACATTTTCTACGGTTTATAAGAAAATAATCCTTTCATAAAATTTTCTGAATTGTATTGTGAATTCGAAAAAGGAAAAAAAAAACCTGCAGGTTGACGAGTTAGTTTTTTTTTGCAATATGACAGTTTCCATGGTAACCGTTTGGATAAAAATGTCAAAATGACCATAACATTTTCAAAGGTAATAAAATCATTTCTGAAACGTTTATTAACACAAAAACAATGAATTGATACAGTCAATACTTTATAATTCAATGTTACTTTGAATTATTACAATCTGAACAATTTTTGTAATCCAAATCAGTTTTTCAAACTTTTGTATTGGACAAGAAACAATGAAACTTGAAATGTATATTACAAACAAATGAAGATATTTAAAAATGTCTTTCATAGAATTTTCTTTTTTTCAGTATGTGACGTAAAATTTAATTTTCAAATACAAAATGCAAAAAGAAGTATATGTTGACTAGTTAGTTTTTCTGTAAAATGAAAGTTTCCATGGTAACCCTATTTAAAAAACATTTATAAAAACGTCTAGAATAACTTAAACTTGAAAAATAGAAGCTTGGGGATTAATATGCATGAGAAATATATAATAATGTTAAAAACCTTCAATAGTTTTATGGATAATATGATTATTTCTTGAAAAAAATGCAAACAGTAAATTTCATCCGAATACAAACGTTTATCCGATTACAATGCAAGTAAACTTTCGGAAACAGATTAATATCTCCATTCGATGCGAGGATGAAGTGCACAGAAAAAACTACCGAGAACGTCCTTAAGTAGATTGTAACTGAAATTTTCGTTATAACTATTAAACGGACAGGTGCAGATTTTGCATTTACGGACATGTATTTTAAATTCAGATTTCACCATCCCGGCCCTGGTTCAATCCCCGATAGCAATGTGTGCCGGAAAGAAAGTCATAGCCTAGTGCTGGTTGATAGCTTAAGGCATTATGATCTATAATTGAGGTTATATATTCACTCTAGCACACCATACGAAAGCTTATGATGTCCCCGTACGGGCGACCTCTATATAGGTTTTGTTTGAACATTTTCAAAAAGCAATTCGACTCTATAGTTCATAAGGAAGTATTGATTGCTCTCCAGAGAAGCGTCACAGCGACTAGATATCTAATGACTATTATGTAAATGAATCGAAATCTTAGAAAACAAACGCCCCAAACTATTTGTGTGCAATAATGGAGCAAATCCAGGGGATTCAACACCCTCTATACTGTTTTACATGATTGTACTAGAGTTATCTCCGATATAGGTATTTCATACAGTTTTATAAGAACATTCCATAAATGTTCTTAAATATTGTATTGTAAATTCAAAAATGAAAAAAATGCAAGTCGATGAGTTATTTTTTTTTTAAAATGACAGTTTCCATGATAACCGTTTGGGCCAAAACTGTCATAATGACCATACATCTTCAAAGGTAATAAATTATTCACTGGAAGGTTTATAAAAAATGCCAAAATAAACAACTAACATGAATTCACACATTAAATACTTTTTAAATCAATGATATTTTAAAATGTAACAGTCTGGTCAATTTCTTTTATCCAAATCAGTTTTTTTTTTATTATTCGGCAAAATACAATGAAAAACAAAAAAATGAAGATATTTTAAAAAATATCTTTCAAAGAATTTTCTTTTTTTTTCAGTATGTGAAGTAAAATCTAATCTTAAAATACAAAATAAAAATAAAAGTATATGTTGAAGAGTTAGCCTATTTTGTAAAACAGCATATTCCATGGTAACCGTATTTGAAAAACATTTATAAAAACGACTAAAATAACTTAAAATTTGAAAAATAGAAGCTGTGGGCTTAATATGCATTAGCAATTTGAAACTATGTTAATAATCTATAGTTTAGGGGATTATAAAAGAAAGGGCTTGAAATAAGAATATACCCTAGAAAAGGCTATGTTAACTTACTCTGCACACGATCATCTTTTCGATTCTATGATTTATTCAATACTTACAAATGTTTCGAATATGTTTTAGGTAACAGAACGTGTTTAAGTATAGTATTGCCTCAAAACCTTAGGTGTAACAAGCTCGGTGAACAGCTAATGAGTCCTGACTGAATGAAAACCTTTTTATGTTTTTTTTTAATATGAAACTTATTAAAAACTTGTGTAATAAGGTAGACCCAAAGTACCAAGCAATGCTTTATGTTAAAACTGTATGGTGATCTCAAAAAATAAATTATGCTAAACAAATAAAACACCACTCAGTTCTCACGGATTTTCCTACGACTATTTTTCCTTGGGTATTTGAAACATTGATATATTTTTAACTAATTTTAAAACCTGGCTATCTTATAAGTCAATTTTAATCTTACAAACTACTCCATATATGTGTGATCTCTTCAGACATATTACACTTTTTGAGATCAGGAGAAATATATGTGTTACAATATGCTTCCACAGCTACAGTAAGGAGGCATTCATCATGGTTCAAATATGCTAGTCATAAACTTCATATCGTTTAAGGCAGGGACTAACATTGAAAGAGATACAGTGATTTCTCGTTAATCCGAACACGTCCGTTCCCAACAAAATGTCCGGATTACCGATTCATCCGGACTAATGAAGTAGCGCATGTTCTTATACACATTAAGACATAAACGGTCTGTATGCACGTGTATACTTATAACACTTTCGCAAACGCCAAATTGTCGACCGTCCCAAAAATAATCTTCTGCTTTTCCCTCAATGTTTTCAAAAGTTGTCTGCAACAAACTGGTCAAATAATTCCGTTCCCTTACAATTTCGTTCGGATTGCGAGACATTCGGATAATCGGGGTCCGGATAAACGAGGCTTCACTGTACTATGTCTTGCATTTTGAGTTTTATGTTATTCGATCAGTTTTCATAATAAATGATTTCTATGCATTATTTTATTCTAGAAAAAAATTACACACCTTCATATTCTTTGAATACTGCAAAGTAGCACATAAAATGATACGGAAAGCTTAAGAGAAATTGTAAAGTAAATATCTGGTCTTGTGCATACTAGAACTAAAAGGTTAACAATAACAAGTTAACTATAGAAGTATTTTGATTTTATAATAAGACAAGGATTATACCACCGAAAGTCTGATTTCCTTTCTTGTTGAATCGAGTTTTCTCCTATACAATTGAAAGGTAATAGGCTAATTAGGACAAGAAAGACTTTTTGCAGAAGACAGATCTGAAGAAAAAAAGCCAAAGGAAATAAGTAAAACAAATTTTATATCACTAGACGATATATTCATTACTCATTACAAGAGTAGAAACGTAATTTAACATGTGGACGTAGCTTATTGTATGTATGTTTGATCAGGAACATTGGATACATGAAGTCGGGCGAATAGGTTCCAGATACACATATCACGTTCAACAATAACAATTTATGTTCTACCATGAGTAAAGAACTGTTCAAGAAAAAGAACATGAACCTAATCCGGCCAATGATTGCATGATTTCGTGCGCATTTTTTAAAAGGTGAGACAATTTTCTTGTTACTTACCGAATCTTAATCCAATTTATTGACATGTGCCTAAGTCATAGGTTAAAGATATGTTAGCTTTTATAATTGGCCATGACTTTGAAGGCGAACGTGAGAGACAGTTTCATGACGAAACCTTTCTGAAATGTTGTTGATTTTATGAGGAAGCATTTTTGTGACCAAACATCACCTGTACGTTTCGAGTGAACCATTTATATTGTTTTCTATCAGCTTCCTAAATACAGCTATTCATCACTATTGAACTAACACAACATACAACATATCATTATGTGTTTTTCTCCTTAATTAAGGGTAAATGAATGCTTTTAACAAGTATTTTTTTCCTCCTCGTGTTGGGTAGTGCATAGTTGTTTACTACTATTAAAGTCTCAATATATGTCTTACTGACATCAATAATTGTGTAGCATATTTGTAATCATTATAATGCCACCAAATATCCAGTGACTGTCAACTCGGCATACTTTATACGATGACATGGTGTGAAAATCTACAACATGAACTAGTTTTCTAGTTTGCAACACTAGTCAAATACTATCAATATGCGTGTCTATGACCAATCCTTTTCGCGAAAAGTCTGTTTCAAGAATTTTACTTGGTTTTGCTTAATTTAATATTGTCACGAATTCTTCTCAAATGCACAGTGGTGCAGAGGTGGAATATCGGCTTTTTGTACCGATGGTCCCAGTTGGTTCCCTTGTAACGACGAGTTCTTTTGAGGCATCCAAGAAACAGTCATCGAGACTGAGATTTAAAAAGCTTCAAGCTTTCGTCACAATCGATTGGAAATATCGAGAGTAAACGGGTAAATAAAAGATGTTTCGTCCCGGTTCACAATATATCCTCTACTATTCGCATCATTTGCTCGCTTTTTGTTGCCTATCCCGGCCAAGGACCGACGCCGAGTGTGTCTGATATTGCTAACAACGATACCTCCACTTTGAAAATGTTATCTTTTGCCCCCTTTCTTGACATTCTTACGGTTATCATTTTCATTGATTCAATTTGTTTATTAATTTGGAATGTGCTCTGATTGTAAAGATGTTGTACCTGAGGAAGATAATGTTGTGTTCTGTTTGTTCTACTCGCATTATTACCAATAGTTTTATCAATGATGGTCATTATTCGTATATATTACTGAATTTCAACCATTTAGTATATTGGAAAATCAATTAATCGATTAACCAACTCTGTCAACCAATTAATAAACGAATAGTTTCAAATAAATGTAAACAGATACTTTTTCTTACCAACCAATCGATTTACCAGGCAATCGAAAGATGAAAGATTATCAAGCCATCGTCAATAGATTGCTTTTCCAAAACGTATCCAATTGATGAGTCCATAAACTCTTTACAGTCAATAAAGTGTGCGATCTTCCATTCAACCAATCGTTTTAAAAATATCAAAATGAAGAATCACCAGTAAAGGAAAAATCATGTAAAATAAAAGAATAACATAAATATCGTATTCAATTTTCCGACCATATGTTTTATTTTACAAAGTTATCTGTAACGAAAAGAAGAAACCTTGGATCCAGGGTCCAACGTGTGGCTTATAAAATATTGTTAAGCCAAGTAAATGGGAAGAAAATGCGCTCTTTACTAAAGAATACAACACGGAAAGCCGTCCAGGTGTGTTTCGTAACAATCGAGTTTAAAAACATTGATTTAAATAATCAAAACTTGACTTTGGTTATTACCCGTCGACTTCTGCATAAAAGTTTTGTTATGTCGAAACAAGAATTTTACCAAGTAATATCATTAAATATTGCTTATCACATTTTATTTGAGTTTAATGGTACATTACTTGTTATTGTAACGCTAAGATCTGCATATTCGTGCGCTGAGATTTTGACAACAAACTTCAAACAGTGATTTAACTCTTATATTCGCTTTGTCATTAAATCAAAAATAATTTCAATTTGTTTAAAGGACTATTCCATCTAATTGTAAATTGGATCTTAAAAAAGGCTTATATGAAGTTCTACTTCAAAGCATCATGAACAAAAGACCCATAAAGCCTGACCTTCCTGAAGCCCAAAGGACACATCTCCATCTCTCCGTACAATACCACTCCTCGTTGTTTCGGATGATGCGTTATTTGTGGGAGAAACTCTGCCCTCAGTGTCACCCGCCACGTTAACGGACTCATCAGGAATCACATTCTTTAAAGACTGCGTCTTCTTAACGGAATCACGTTGCTTCACAGTTCGCTCCAACCATTGTAGCCTTGTTTGCTGTTCGCGAACGGTTCTTTTGAGATCACCGATTGCTTGCTTCTGTTTGCTGTTCAATTCATCGGCGATTCTGTTCCGCTCCTCTAGATTCCGACTCCATTTCACCAAGTCGTCTATCCGCTTAACAAGCGAAAGTATTACATCTCGATCCGTTAGGCCACTGTAGTCATCCATAATCGTTTCCAAACCCTGGTCCCCCGCTTCACAACAATCGATGCTGTTAATAAAAGCAAATAACAACGCAACGGCTGCCAGAAAGTGTTGTCGCCCCGCTGTCCTCATCGTGAATGGTCTCGGTAGAAACTTAAGATTGCTTCCCTAAACCGATATAGGTTATCTATTTCGCAAACCTGTGTCACAATGTGCCTAAACATGGAATTCCTTACCTTTTCGATGTTGGTCGTGCCTTTACCTTTCTGTGAATGACATTTATGGCGCCACTTTGAAAGGTATGTTATGTACACTGTACACCTACTCTAGCTACCTTCGCTTGTAAATATTTATTTTGCGTATTATATGCTCTCTTATTTGATCCTAAACGCCTCGATTCACTTTGTTGCGCTTTGTTAACTGGGCCCGTGTTCTCAATAATGACTACTTAACTCAAACCTTAGGTTATACGTAAATAGAAGTACAGTCTATTTCCTCAATATCTCGAGGTAAGCTCAATGTCCCAACTTTTTTACTTCTTTATCTATATAAGATATACATCGGATATCTCGATTTTCGTTGTTCCCTGCAACTTCAATTTAAGGAGAGTAGACTGTTTTATTGTTCTATTACCCCAATGGTGAAACAATAGTTTAAGCCAGTGTTCATGTTTAAGTTCGTATCATAAATACCGACCCAGGGTATATATTGTTGTACTTAACGGCTTAAAGATGTCAGCGTCAGTCAAATTCGATAATCATGGATATTATCATTACTTTTTATGTTTAAGCCCAGCACGAGTTCGAAAGTATTTCAAACACTCCTCATGGCATTTTCTGGAAGGGGGACCATAGACCATAGAACATCAGCAAATGAAAAACACACTGTTCGATCATGAAATTTATGCGTTTGGTATGCTGAAGTGTATGTTGGTCATGTGATAAAAATGTCAATGTTTATTGTTTTTATTTACGAAAAGGAGAATTCTTCTACCATCTGTTTTGTCTTGATTTCTTAAGTTTCATAAATTGTAATGCAGGACGAACATATAATGAGACTGGAGAAAGGCGGCGAACTTGTCCCAACTGTTTCTTGACGCGTCTAATTACAAACAGGTGCAGTACATCACTTATCTGGCACCATAATGGTACATTGCCAAACTATACAATATGGCGTTACAAATGTTGCAATATTGTATAAAAACTATTCGTTAAAAAAAACACGAAAAAATTGTTGTTGAAAAAATAATTATTAAATATTTGAATCAATATTTACTAGATATCTAACTACAATTATTTTACTCGGTCAAAAAATAATTGTTTTAAAAAAATGATTGTTCTTAAAAAGTATTGATAAAAGTATTGAATCATTATTTTTCAACAACAATTATTTTGAGCTTTTTTTATAAACGAGTTAGTTGACCAATCAGAACTAACTCGTAATAACGACTTAACTATCTCGTTATTTCGACTAACTAACTCGAAATAACGACTTAATTTTTCGTTATTTCGACTTTTTCTTTTTTGAAAAACGAGAAAAAAAAATCGCATACATGTCACCTCTATGCCACCATAGGTTTGCGTATACCACAATGGTGAAATGCTTAGCCTCGGGGTTTCGACACCGGAGTATTCAAGTTCGATTTCTAAGAGCGTACTGTCCTTCGGTTTGACTCTTTTTCCAAGCATTGAACTTATCAATTCTTTAACTGAAATTTGTTGAAAAGAACGGAAACCCTTTTAGAAAAAGCCCGGAAATGGTCTGAATACGCATCGAGGTATGAACTATTTCATTTTCTACAATGACAGAAATCACGTGTTTGGAAATGTATATGCAATGGATATGGAGCGACCGTTTCCCAAAAAATTATATGTTCTTCGTTTGTCTTGATTAATGGACTAATTATGCTAACAAGAGAAAGATCGTATCCTGAATACTTTACGAGATTTGACCGCGAGAATGACACACAACGGAAGGAACAGTACCGTTTGACTTCAGCGTAAAAAAAAATGCCAGATTATCCTTCTCTTCGAGATGGTTATTTGGTTTACCCTTTGCCAAACGCCAACTTTTCAACTGTCCTATATTGAAAAGGTTTGCAGACGGCATTTCAAAGTGTGATCAAATTAAAAGAAAACCTTCTGATGGGGCAGAAAACCGTGTAGGAAAAGGGGAAATTGCTCGTCACGAGCAATTTCACCTTTTCCCACAATGTTTTTCCAGAGTGGTCTACAACAAACTGGTCAAATTTCGTTATTGTTAGGTAATGGGTTAATTGTGTCATTGTATCGTTTGGTTGATACCAGAATTATACTAACAAGTACAAGCATGTACTCTGAATGCTTTATGAGATGTGACCGAGAAAAAAATCACTTCGAACGAGAAAGGTATTAACAGGTGTTTCACTTCTCGTCAACATCATTTCAGTTATGATACGATGCCCGACATTTAATGATGAAGCAAGATCCCACACTCAACCGCCCATTGGGGCTGATTAATCCAGGTAGAAACATCGGTGTTCCGGGAGTCAGTTGGGAGACCACCTCTTATGAACAGAATACTCTTTGGTGCAATACTGAAACCAAATAAAACGTAAATTAGGTGGGAGTACATTTTGTCACAATGGTATCTAGTAAATTTAAAGATGCAATTTTTATATATAATCGATAAGAATCAGCAAGTTACTGTTAATTGATACATAAAAGAAACAATCGAGTACAGAGAAGGACATGTTGATTTATGTGTAACCTCACAGATTACTTTCTCACGTGACAATGCTGACAGCGTCATTTAGGTGAACCCATCCCAAATGTATAAGTGATTCATGGCATTGCTTTCTCTCTCATACCAAAAAGAAAAAATCATTTTCCATAATCCATGCGTGCCAACTGTAGTTACTTTTAATTGGTTTTTGACACCAAATGCACTGTTAGGGAAAGGGTAAACTTAAATCTTGCAAATTTAAAGTTGCTTTATCTCATTTCTACACTAAACCTATAATACGTAAAGAAGAGGTTTATGCATTGCCAACTATATTACAATAAAACACCATCCTTCAAATGGTATTCATACCCTATGAATACACGGATTAAGTGTTTGCACGCTTAGAATGGTTCTTTAAACGTATACTATTATCAGGAAATTCGCCTCTTTTCTATAGAACATATAATACATGCAAAAGTATGCTAAACTTTATAACAATAAAAAACAACCTAATTCAACTGGTATCCATTCCTTACGCATATAGACTTATTAGGCGTTTGCGTGCCCGGAATGTTTCTATAAACACATACCATTATAAGAAAACCCCACCTCTTTTTGATAGAACATATAAGTCATTCAAAAGTATGCTGAACTGTATAGCAATACAAAAGATAGATAGATAGCTGTGTATCAACTTAAGCTTTTACAAGTTTCTCGTTATAAAATATACATATACAACATAATGTACATTCACATGATCAAGGCATGTCTGAAGTTAATATCACAACATTATTTAAACAATGTTTCATAAAAGACAACCTCATTCAAATGGTATCCATTCCTTACGCATACGTATTAATTCGGTGTTTGCCTGCCCGGAATGTTTCTTTAAGTATATACTGTTATAAGGACACTCCACCTCTTTTTGATAGACCATATAAGACATTCAAAGCTATGCAACTTTATAGATATACAAAACAATTTCATTCAAATAGTATTCATTCCTTATCCATTCTCTTATTAGAAGTTTGCTCGGAATGGTTTTTTATACGTTTACCATTATCAGGAATTTTGCCTTTTTTCGGAAACATATTGTTAGATTGTCGGACGGTATTTGGGTGGAATGGAATCGTCAGTAGAGTAGAATGGACGTGACTACACACGACGATTTTGCTAAGCGACTTCTTGAATGGCAAGTTTCACTTTCAATTCGGGTAATGTATACCATAAATCTGTAAGAAACCAGACGGGTTTTCGTTATTGTCAACCCTGTATACCCTGCTGCTCTTTCTGTGTAAGTTTTACATTGCCAACCGTGCGTTATTCTGGCTAGTGCGATGTAAACACTTCGGTGCAAGAGAACTCTTCCCAAGACTGTTATAACAGTTCATGCATCTGGGCATAATCCATACATGGCTGTACAACAGACCGCTCCGATTTCCCTGTATGCCTCACAATAGTAATCTATTCGATGTCACTGGAACAGAACTGTCCATGAAGAGTGATATATTCCAATTGACGTCCAGTGGTCTATTCGGATCTAGTGCTACAGCGATGAGATAGGACAAATAAACCTCAGACCCCAACTGGAAGGAATTACCTTTTGAATGCAAATAAATCCATAGTTACATGAGGCTCAACAACCACACTGTATACGGGTGTACAAGAGTGCGCTTTACATGGAACATCTCATAACTTGAGATCTCTTTTTTTAAGATAAAATGTCTTCCACGGATAGAATGAAGACATCGATCTGAAAAGATATTAACTTAGTTATCAAATCGCCTTTTAGTCACGGACATAGTAGTTTAAAAGAATGATATAGCAAATTTATCATTCAGATATTTCGTAAACCGTTTGAAGAGTTCATTTTGTAGTCAACGATCTGCTAGTCTACAGTCCTGATATGAGAGAGCAATTACACACATATGTATCAATTATTTTTTCCATAAAAGAACAAAAATGCGCTGAATAAATTTTTATGCAAACATAAAATACTTTATGGATTGTGAGTATCCTATAAAGCGCTCGGTTTATTTTACTCTATCACACTAATAGAACGTAGCTTGTTTTGTCACAATTGACCAATCAGATTGCTCTAATTCCATACGTCACAGTACTTGGCATTTTATTTATATTTGCATCTAGCTGCGCAAATATTTCTACCGACTTGTTAACTTCGGTTAAAAGTCTATCTACACTTTCTTTTATTTAAACACATGTCTTCAATATTATCAAGATAAAGCAATTGAAAATGACCATTTGCTTGGTAACCAGTATTGTTTAAATTGAATTAAATCATTTCTCGATGTGTGTTTGTGACAGAATAAAACCTGCGAGACAGTCCCTTTAAGCTCGCTACCATTCATTTGTCAAACAGGGTTGATCCCTTCTCACATTATTCGGATCGAACCTTTCTACGGTGATAGATCGGGGGATTTAGCCGACCGCGGGCAATATGTGATCCGAATATATAATGGAGAAGATGCCAGTCCCAGTGGTCATTACGACAGAGGTCTTAATCGTCGGATTGTTCTATGGGCACACATGTATATATGGTGTTTATCTCCTTTTCGTTTATATACAATAACTCATACAGAAACAGAATTTGAATGTTCCTTGGCCTCGGTATATACATACATATTATCGTTGGTGTATCAAAAATGCTAAATGAGTTTAAAGAGAACCGTTTACGAACCCGCCTATGACCTTTGCACTTAAGAGCGTTCTCGGTAGTATTCTCTGCGCAGTCATCTACGCATCCAAGGGAGATAATATCATGTTACCGAAGAGGTACTTGCACGGTAAAATTCTATGAAAGGATTATTTACTTAATATGAACTAAGGCATTGCCTCTAGACCGCTCTCTCAACTCAATGGCATGGGTTTTGTGCACTTGCATACTGAATATACGGTTCAATATCAATTCAGAGTACAACTTTGTGGAAATATAAGAATTGGCTTACTTTGGGGAGCAAATACTCATTTTTTCACAAAGCTGTCATCTTTGTCACATTTAGGTAGGTCTCAGTAAAATGATAAGTATTCTTGCAGACTCTTAGTGAGCTTGTTTGATGGTAGATGTTCTATATGGGTATAAGTTTACTTGCTTGGGCTGTGTTTGAGGGCCTTTCATCAATAATGAGACATTCATCATGTAAGGACAAACTGCTCATGCAATGTCAGAACTACCAAACTACAATATTTGAATCACAAGTCTGTCTCTGCATGAAATCATAGAATTTTCTTCACAAAATCATGTGTTGTAGGTACTGCTTTAAATCATCATGAGAACAAACAACATGTCATTTGGTGATGAAGAAGGATCAGTTTGGTTAATAGTATCAGACAATATCAAACAACATACTCATCTGCTTGTACATTCTTAGGGACTAACTAAATCATATAGAAAGCCAATCAGGTCTTTGCTTGAATTTTTCATTACTGTTCAATTGAGATAAGGAAATACCACATAAATTGCTTTGCAGATCTCCAAAAGATCATTCAAAAACAACAAATAGCTTTGTTGTAGCCAATTGGTTTTTTGTTGAACTTTAAAATAAAAGTAAAAGATTCCATAAATTTCTATTAGTATTTTATTTACCTTTTTTTACACATAAAACACTGCTTTTTTATATGTGTTTATATATCAAAGAACTTAAAAAACAAAATATGCAATAAATGATATGCAATAAACTATTAATAAAATGTAGTTAAAAGACATACATGAAAATCAGCAGACAGTATTTGTTCATGTTTTCAAAATCTTTGCTCTAACACATTGATAGATAATTTTATCTAATGAAATCACTGCTTGATCTTGGGACATTATTTTCATTCTTGATGCCATCAGTTCCCTTGTCTTCATAGTTTAAAAAAAACTCCTGAAAGTTGGAAGAATATGGCAGAAATATGTATGATCACCTTTAGATTTTCCAAAAAAAATAATCAACAAATATTCTATGACATACATCCTTAAGACTTTTATCCAATTTTTCCAAAATATTGTTTCAAATTTAAAGCAATAGCAGATATAATTAAAATTTTCTTTAACCAATGAAAAGAAGCATTGTGACAAGGCAAATGTGCTCTCTGAGCCAATTTCCCTTTGCCATAATTGGTTAAAAAATTATGTTGAAAGTTAAGGGGTTTACCATGGAAACTGAAGGAAAAGTAATAACTTTACATTGATGCATGCATAAAATTTAAATTCAACTCTGATCTTTGTTTCATTGAAAAATATCATACACAAGCAATTGTAAGAAAAGAATTTCAAGTTATGACTCAAGTTTCTGTCTTCCACTGGTCTGCTGTAGGCTTACTAAGCTGTGTAAATAGAGCATGGGCATGCTTTTTGTCTCATTAATCTGAATTTTTGAAGGCTTCTTGAAAACGAGAAAAGAAAATGAGTACCATAAGACATATGTGACATTGTTATCATAATAGAATATTCCATAGTCCATAAGAGTTTTTCTATATTATTGTCATTTGATGTTATCAGTACCAAATAACACTAAACACTATCCTTGAAATAGTCTTTTGAGGAGAAAACTAAGTTTTGAAACAGTTCATGAGTAAAAACATATCTATAGATTTAATGGTATTCGGGCGTCCATATAAATCTTCATCTGTTTTTTATTGTACCGAGTCTGTGTGATCCTCCAGCATATTTTGATGTTGTTATCTCTTCCTTACTCTACCAGTAAGTCATCCGTTTTGGCTGTTGAAAGAGAAAAATAAAAAGTATCAATCTTTTGGCAATACTTATGGTGGCATAGAGGTGACATGTATGCGATTTTATTTTTGTTTTTTCTGAGTTAGTAAGTCTAAATAACGAGATAATTAAGTCATTATTTCAACTTACTAACTCAAAGAATGAGATAACTAAGTCGTTATTTCAAGTAAGTAAGTCGAAATAACGAGATAGTTAAGTCGTAATTTTGACTTACTCACTCGAAATAATGACATAATTAAGTCGTTATTTTGAGTTAGTAAAGTCATTATTCAGACTTACGAACTTCAAAATAGCGAGATAATTAAGTAGTTATTTCGACTCACTAACTCGAAATAACGAGATGGTTAATTCGATATAACAAGTTTGTTGACCAATCAGATGGTTCGTTGTATTCAGCAAATTCATGTGAAATGACGTACAGTGTGACGCAATGTTAACCACATTATCCTTTAAGTTAAAGATTGAATGGATCTGATTGGTCAACTTACTTGTAATAATGAGTTAACTATCTCATTATTGCGAGTTAGTAAGTCGAAATAACGACTTAATTATCTCATTATATCAAGTTGGTAAGTCGAAATAATGACTTAACTATCTCATTATTTCATGTTAGTAAGTCGAAATAAAAACTTAATCATCTCATTATTTTGAGTAAGTAAGTCGAAATAATGACTTAATTATCTCCTTATTTCAACTTAGTTAGTCAAAAAAATGATTTTATTATCTCGTTATTTTGAGTTAGTAAGTCGAAATAATGACTTAACTATCTCGTTATTTTCGAGTTAACAAATTGAAATAACGACTTAATTTTCTCGTTATTTCGACTTACCAAATCAGAAAAAAAAATTGCATACCTGTCACCTCTATGCCACCGTAAATTCTGGCTACACTTTAACCGACTGATTATTCTTAATTGGTAACATTTTGGAAATAATTCTATCCCTATGGCAGTCAATTGAAGCAGTTATCTGACAGGAAGAAAAAGAACTGATTGTTGATAAAAATCTATATTTCAACCTGTTTTGACTTATTTTGGTTTCATTCTCATGAAGATTTTCGAAAAAAGAAAGAAGAAAAGAAAAAGTCAATTACACATTTTGAGCAACAACAAATTCATCAACATTTATTGCTTTCAAAAGTTATCTTCTATGGTTATGAGGCTTATGTTTGTAAAGTTCAAAGGGGCATGAGAAAGACTATGTACTTACTTGTATTATAAAACAGAGTCAATGTTTATGCAGGTCTGCATCATCTTTTCTTTTGAATCTTGTTTGAAATTGTCATATTCCCAACCATCATGCAATCTGTGAAATAAAGAAGAATCAACTTAAGGATCAAACCTTTGGGCCAAAATAATCAATTGCAAGAATAATTCAATGTTTGGAAATAATAGTATCACTTGAATCAAGTAAACTAAAATAAGGTGACATATATAACCAAATACTTTACAGGGTATTTCCTTTTTTGAAAAGGAAATTCACGCTGTCATCGTTATTTAAACTATCGGCCCATAACGCTATCAAATTGTCAAGACGGTACCTTGTACTCAATTTAAAAGCTCCAACAATAACAAATAATCCATGTCAGCAACTGACGAGTTGACATCGTTGCTTTATTGGTCAGCATAATAGTGTATTCCATATACAACACGATGTGTACCTAATGCTTTCCTTACACACCGCGAAAATGACATAGACCGTCTACATAAACATTAGATTATGCCAAACTGCAGGGTGTAATCACCGAATCGATAGAAGGTGAACACTTATTTCACCGTGGAGTGTTGTGGGCAACACACACTTTCTAGCCTAGTACTGAAGGGAACATGTACTGTAATACTAAAAAATGAATGCTGTAGTTCTACTGAAAAGGGAGAAGTTTTTTTCAGATGGATGTTTGTTTAGAGGAAGCATCTTCGGCGAGGCGTGACGAGGGCTCGCCTTCTCGATTTTTCTATGACGAATTTTGGTGAAAATGGTCTATTTAGCTATACTGTTTTATAACGAAATGAAAGAGTACAAAAAGTTCTCTTACCTACAACCGTCGATACGTTGTCCTTTCAAGGAGTTGAAAACTGTGTCCAATTTAAAGTTTGAAGCGGTGGCGCCGATCCTGTTGTTCGTGTTTTGTTTTTCAATAGAATGGTTTATGGTTCATTCATGATTGGCGGAAATAAACTCAATGAGCGGCAATGAATTTATGTAAAACCAGTCCATTCCATAAAGCCGGAAACACCCGAAGCAAACCCGAGTTTTTTCTTTACAAGGAATGGTTCACTATTGGTAGATATATTGGTAGATAAAGGTAGTGCTTGAAAGTAAATTTAGATAGAACCAGTCCATTCCGTAAAGCCGGAAACACCCGAAGCAAACCCGAGTTTTCTCCTTTAGGTAAACCGGAAACCACCTGTTTTTTTGCTAATGGTATAACCGGTGTTAACATAACTTGTTTCTCGTACGTATGTTACCGTTATCCGCTCTCCGAGCGCTTCGCGCTCTGAGAGAGCGGTATTAAACTGTAGAAAATGTCCCTAAAAATGTATTTATGATACATTTTGTGTTATCAGTTTCCTTTGATCAGGTTAAAAACAAATGACAACTAAATTATGACTTGGGATAGGATATATCCATTTCTTTCTTTTAAACAATACAGTGTGATAAAGGTTTTGACTCTGTAATTAAACGACATTACATATCCTATACTATCTCTTTTTTCGTTACTTCAATTTTTCCATTATCTTTTTGTCTTTTTCTGTGCTACTTTTCTTACTTCTTGTTTTTCTTGTCACTTTATTTCCTATTTCCTTGTTTACATGTTTTATTGATACTTTTGTATCAATCATTACCATGTTTTTTTTTTTTATAGGAAATAGAGTAAGGAAAATCATACAGAAACTGAATTTGAATGTTGCCTGTCCTCGGTATAGACATTTTTGGTGATTCAATCAGTCTTCTTAACATTGCAAAGTAAATAGTTGCACATTTTTCTTTGTTTGCCTGTATCGATTATATTAATCTATATGGGTAACATATAACACCCTTCTGAAAAATGCGATTGTCTTACATTTGAAAGCACCAACAGGGGACGAAAACACAATTACGAATACAAAATATCAATTTCGAGCATTACACAGTTAGATATTCAAGAGCATCAAGCTCAAGCATCAAGCATGAGAAATAATCTAAAATAAATTTATTTTTACATATTTATACAAAAACCGGTAATACTAGAAAAGACTCGCATAAGATTCTACATAATATTAAGATGATTTTTTTATATTTAAACATAAGTGGATACTTTTGCATTTACCGTGTCAGGTGTCTTTATTTTCGACAAGGAGTTCATTTGAGTGTTTTATTGTTTTATACAAGTTCCAGATGATTTTTACTTTTTCGTAATGAAAATCATGATAATGGCTCTCTTATGTATAGAGGTAGTATTGTTGTATTAGGTCAAAACCTTTGAACCTCTGAACTCAATAGCGCTGTTTCCTCGTACAAGAGAGATAAATTGCTATTGGCATCACGTACGTGGATAGAGTGTCAACTTCTGGCTGGTTGCCCATTTATGATTCCCGCCATATCTTGCAATCAAAGGAACTAGTTTGTCAAGAGCATTTGAACAATGGATACTGAACTCCTAAATCTATAGATAAGGTTTTGCCAAAAGGCAACTCTTTCTAGAATATGAATTGCATGTTTAAGGACGGCCGCCAAGTAATTCAGTGTATGCTTTCAACGGTAGTTTCCAGTGACATAGTGATAAGCAAATTAAAAATAACTCATCAAGACGTAAACCTTACTGTGTATAGTCACACTACAAATACAAATGAACAATAATATTAAGTACATGCAATATCAAAAAAGCATTTTTTCTTGATCATCGTATTTTCTTTTGAAATTAGATTTATACAATTGGCTTTTACTTTTTGAACTACCTACTGGAGAAAAAAAAACATATAGCGTCATACATTATATAGCTATGTCCTGTATTGTTGAGCCTTCAATGTTCTGCAGTGCAGAACTTTTATTCATATGACCACTCTTTGCAAATAGACAATCATCACAGTTAATTGCAGACGCGGCTTGCAATAGAGTCCGGTTAATTTAAGAGCATTTTACTTATTTGGCGTTTTGCACTTGCTCCCAAGGGATGCATAAGACGACGACTGTGGTCATCCATCGTTCTCTGCCGTGAAAATGGTCATTGATCTCGAATTAATTATAATATGTTTTGCTCTCCTATACAAAAAATGATCGGCCAATTTGGAGATGAAACTATTAACAGGTTATGCTGGGTTATACAATCTTAAAGTTTGAATGTTAAATCAGTTTGATCAGGATTCGCTCGTTTGGACTCCAATCTCGGTTTGGTTTGATCCTTTTGCCAGTGTACGGATAAAAGAGCATAATAAACACATCGTACGTATTACACATTGAAGTGGTCAGAGTGGATGATAGTTCTTCAGGCATAAGCATTCTGCCAACTTATATCGTATAACTTACAAATGATTCCATATGGGAAAGCAGTCATATAACCAAACTGCTTTTCGGGTCAAGAAAACCATGGGAATAGTGTAGTTAGTCGAATGTGAAACCCCGACTCGGTCCAACTTGTGACAAGAAAAGGGTTGATATTCCATTGTCTTTACGATCAACGTTAGGAAGCGGAGAGAATATAAAAGAGACATGAAAGAAGATTGGTTAACACCCAGCAATCTGTTTCAATCGTCATAAAACGAGAAGTGCGCTGACAACGTTAAAAGATGGTGATAGAATCGATCGGAAATACGTTAGTGATTAATGATGCAAAGTGAACACAACCCTTTTTTAAAAGGAGAACTCGCTCGGATGAACAACATTTCCCTGTCAAAGAACAATTATAGAATTCGTCTTGAATAAGCACGGTCAGTCGCCATCAGATTATACTATATGGCTCCCTGAGATGTGCTAATAAATGAGCCTCTGATCGTGTTCATACAGCTCGAGGGCTCAACGAAAAACTGCAGTAAATATTTCACAAACATGAATTACTTACTGCTGCTTCTCGCTGAACCCTTCGGCTATTGGGTCTATGTCCGATAATTTAGTATTTCTGACCGCATCAGGATGGAGCATAATGAGGATTTAAGGCTTTCATTTGTAAGGCCTCTCGCTGCAACGATTCTATTCCGTGGTTTAGCAATGAGAGATTCCGTTTGTGATAGTTTCCAAATGACTTTTAACAGGCTGCTTAGATGTATGTTGATGTTTTGTTCAGAGCAATGGTGGCTGCGTTCATAGAGTGAATACTTGAATACAAAGACAGACTTTGTATATGCTTATTGGTTGTACCTGGAAGCTTGCTTTGTACATAAGGCACCTTCTTTGGCATGCTTCATGAATGAAAACAAGCTAAGACATTGTACAAATGCATTCCTTATGACTCTTAGAAGGCCCTTTTGTTCCACATTGATGAAAGATTTATACATTTGGTACCATCTTAGTTTCTCTGCTTAATTGAAAACGAGGACATATTTCGTATAGATTCATCCCGACTGACTTATAGTTGGCCGTTTGGTTCTTGCACTCTGCATACTGGAACACAAGGGCATACTTTGTACAAGAACAACCCGACTTACTTGTAAAGCGCAGTTAGGTTGAACGTTGATCCTTAATTTATACATATTGTATGCCCTTTGGCTATCTGCATAATTGAATATAAGGACAGAATTTGTACAAGTACTTTGCGACTGACTTGTATAGTGCCGTTAGGTTGAACATTGATTCATGATTTATACATTTGGTACCTCATTTTACACTTTTCATAATTGAATTTAAGGACAGAATTTGTACAAGTATATTGCGACTGACTTGTATAGCACCGTTAGGTTGAACATTGACTCATGATTTATACATTTGGTATCTCCTTTGGCACTCTTCATAATTTTGATACAAGGACAGAATTCGTACACATACATTCCAGCTGTCTTTTTGCTGGGCGTTTGGTTCAACATTTATAAATAAATTACTTGTATACATTTGGTACATACTTCTTTGTCTCTCAGCATATATTGAGTACAAGGCGGTCTTCTTACACACGCATACCGTCTGGCTGATAGAATGCCATTCAATGGCACCTTGATGCATGACTTATACATTGGGCACCTTCATCGTTTTCCAGCATAATTGAATACTTAGCTCGACTCCGTACACATACATCCAAGCTGGTTCATAGCAGGCCGCTTGGCTCTACCTCAATTAATGATTCGTGCATTTGGTATCTTCTTCTCTTTCTCCATAATCAAACAAAAGGTCAGACGTTTGACACACACACACACACACACACACACACACCCACACACACCCCCACCCCCCCACACACATCACGACTGTCCCATAGCAGACCGTTTAGTGTCACCTGGCTGCCTGATTTAGATAAATCTCGCCTGCGATTACAGACATCATGATGGAACACAAGTACAGGACTTGTATTTAATTATCCCGGCTGACTTATAGCACAATGGCGTATGATTCAGGCATTGTGTGCCTGTGTTGAAGAGAACCAATGACTGGACAAATACATACATTCTAACTTGTGTTAAGCAGCCACCCTTTTAAGCAGTCAACCTGCCTTAAACAGCCACTACAGAAGGTCCCATTGTTAGATTTATAGTGTACATCAATTTGTGTTAAGCAGCCAACCTGTCTTAAACAGCCAATTTACTCTGTCCCATAGGCTTGTCTCTTAACACAAGTTTGACTGTATATGCTAAATTAGATTTTAGATTAGATTAGATTAGAGTCATTAACTGACACAGGTCCCATATGGGTCCTCTTCGTCAATGCCGTACCAACATTTTCCAGTTCAGAACGGCTTTCCTGTATGCGCCAGTAATAGGCTGGGGCTCTGAAGTGACTTGCCTTAGTACTTGGGCCCTGTCAAAAGTGTCCGTTCTTTTATATCCGATTAACCCTTAGAATGCTGGGAAATTTTCTAAAAATAGATTTTTGTGTCGTCTTCTTTCCAAAGCATTAAGTATCTGCTTAGGTTTGTTGATAAAAGATATTCAGAGTAGCAATCAGGTTAGATTGCAGGCCAACCGCCAATTTACTTGGCGGCTGGCCTGGATCTAACCTGTTTGTATAAGCATAAAGTCGGTTACAGTAAGGGGTAAAAGGCTGTCTGAGATCGCATTGAGGCTTTTGATTTAGGAGACAAATACTTATCGCTCGACTCTTAGTGGGACAAAGCCCTACGGTATATGTCCTCTAAGTAGAATATTGAAATTATAAATTTTGCAATTCTAATTGTTATATCTAAAGTAGCATTTCTTCATATTAAAACAAAGCTTAAATGAGCGCAAAAGTAGTAAAGAAGTACGTGGGACATATATAAGACAGACGAAAGCTTTATACGGACTGCAGGCTTTCAACAAACTGAATAAACACATTCTCTTTATGACTTAAAGGCACATCAAAGAAGAGGAATACAAATAATTTACTGAAAAAATGTATGAAATTCTTTTGTTAGGTTCATAAAAGTCATGAGATTTAGTTTAGGAATGCATTGAGACCCTATAAATGAGACTCATTTATAACATATATGGAGTTCTTTTATTATGTTCATAAAAGTCATCAGAATTAATCTACAAAAGCATTTATACCCTATTAAAAAGACTCCTTTAACATAAGTTATTTTGTGCTTGAAATATAGTTGTCTCCAATTCAATCATGTTTATCAACAACCTGTTTGTTTACTATTTCAAAATAACAATTTCTGATTGGTCGGTTCAAATATTTGTGTATGAACTGTCCAGTTCAGAGGTGAAGAATGAGGCAATCTTAATTATCAAACTTGCTAATCTGGGTTATTTCTGGTTGACTTTCACATTCAGGTTTTGCTGATGGGTTTATTTGGTGGTAACTAATTGAATCTGATAAAAGGTTTACCAAATAGAATAGTTTGATATAGCATTAATCTCCTTTAATGTGCCTTTAAGGCAGAGATATAATTTCAGCATCTTTCACATAACCCATTACCAAACAATGCCGACATTTGACCAGTTTGTTGCGAACAACTCTATAAAAGCATTGTGGCGAAAAACGAAATTGCTCTTAACGAGCAATTTCTTCTTTTCCTACATCGGTTTCTGCCATATAAGAAGTTTTTTTTTTCAATTTCATCATATTTTGAAATATCGTCTGCAAACTCTTTCAATTTAGGACAGTCGAATATCTGGCGTTTGGTAAGGGGTTAAGCAAACGTATAATAGTCTTTTCAGTGACTTATCTATACACCTGAAGTCAATTCTGCGTAAAGCAGCCATAAAGACTGAGGTTGTTCGAAACAACAGCATGTCAAGTCGTTTGCACCATCTCGGAAATTGCGAATCTGTCGCACGATGGGTTAATGAGATAATTGACTAGAACCATTTTTAGAAAACCCTACAATGAAAGTGCCAAAGCGCATGCAATTAACGCGTATTGAAGGATTAACAATTTCCTGGAACTTTTAAAATTGTCAACGCTCCGGCGTCGCGATGCAAAATTACTGAACGTGCTGGGAATGCGTATTTAATGATCCGCGATTAAAATCAAAACTTGAAATCCTGAAATCCGAATTAGTTTAAACGAATCTTGCATATTGAAGACGTGTTTCGAATACGATTTATGTCAAAAGGTATGGAACGCTTCCTTAGTTTTGAGAAAAGATTTATGTAGATTGAGACCTTGCCACAAAAGTCATTTGTAATATGTTAAACTGAATGTTACTTGGATGCATTTTCTAGTCTGTTTCTCAGGATTGAAGTTTGGTGATTTGTACAATTTTTGTCAATTAAGTAAATGTTACTTTTGGATTTTTTTTATCCTAAAGATGCTGAACCACTGTGTTTTCAAGCAAAAGTGAAGATGTCATTTTATTTCTTTATTTGTCAGATAGTCCTTTTAAACGAATATTTCACAATTTTTCTAAAACTGGACCATTGTGATGCACTTTCTAATTCCGTTCGATTTCGTTAATGATATCATATGATATAAACCTGATTAAAAGATTTATACCAAAAACAACATCCTTAATTGATGTCCTGTGATATTATCGAAACAGGTGGGACCCTCATTCGGAACACCTCGGCCATTTCTTAAAATAACCTCGGAGGTAATGGGGAGCCATTTTTGAAAGTAGGTCAGCAACGAAGGGCCAATCGGAACTACTCGGGTATTTCCGTGAGCTGTGAAATACACCTCGGATATAAGTGTAGGGTTACAATTTTTCGGGTAAATCGGCATCCGCCAATTAACACATTTTCTAAGCGTGCACTTTAAGTAGTTCAATGTGTATGGAAGTGTTGGACATCCTTTTTAATCAATTTTTATCAGTAACTCATACCAAATGGCGAAATTGTTGTTGTGACATGTATAGTTGTTTCCACAATCAATTTTAACGACTTTTTCGATTTCACATATAAGATCTATTTTTAAACACGGAAGTGAAGTGACGTCATTCCGCTGGGAACCAATATGGCGTCATCCCTATTATTTCAGAGGTGTTTTCATTTGATAAACCCGATGTGTTCAGATTGACGAAGGGCATGTCCGTTTGCAATCGTATCTACTCGGAAATCCCCGGCACAAGCCGAGGATTGCCGAAAAGAGCCGATTGACAAAATATGAAACAAAGATGTGTTGATATGATCATCTTTAATGAAAAGGGTAAAAAAAAACATTCAATTGTGATATATAACCAATGTCTGTGTATTTAAATACATATTTAGTGCCTATGTGCATTTTGCGTTATCCGCCGGAAATAAGGCGAATTACCCCAGGATTTCTGGTGTATTCATGTACTGCCTACGAGGTGTATCTACCGACTTGTGACGGGGATTGCCGAGTTGATACGATTGGTTGGACCCTCTCGGACCTAGACTACGGAATCGCTCGATACTCTGAGCGCGTAAGGCTAGTACAGAGAACAATCCCTCGACTATTCATAAACTGAAATTTCCATTAAAATAACCGAAATGCACCAACGCTCGCTACACGTTTTGTTTCAAAAATGAAAACAGGGTAGGTTTCCATATCTTTAGAATAAATAAATTGGAAACGGTTATCTGTTATTGCTGAGGATTAAATAAATCACATTTAAACTCTTTTTCTCACATATGAAGATGTACAGGATCCTCCCTTTGTAGGAACTTGCTCCTAGATTCGTGCTCTGGGAGTAAAACACATTAGAAACTTGATATCATTAATTCATTTTATTTACTTCTCAATTACCGAATTCCCGTGAGTTCGTAAACTAATATGCAATAAGCCTGTGAACCTGTTAGCACATTTATTGAAATGTGGGTTTAAAAACAAAGGAATTAATTCCTTCTCTCACACCTTGTTAACTACACACCATAAAAACAAGCATTTAAAGCTTTTTACTTGACAAATTTTGCTTTTGATGGATTTTGGAAGCGTTTTGAAAATGTTTTTTTCTTGTGAATTCCAAATAGTGTAGAGAGCAAAATTCAGTTCAGTCTTTCTCCCAAGAACAAGGTGCTATATATCTGGCTTTTTTTTTGGTAATTCTGTTACCACGGAGAAATCATCTTCTGCATAGTTCTTAAAGATACCTATAATGAAGTCGTTTTTCTCATAGACTCTTACTCTAAAAAAAAATATGCGTGCATAGTATACTTATATCACAGGCCGATCAAGAATCTTGTTATGATAGGAAGTAGGCCCAATTAAGTCTCAGACGGTGTCAGAACTACTGTAAATTTAGCGACAAACGGATTTCCTCCTCATTTACGATCGTGGGTTAATTCAACCAACTTTTCATGGGGTTGGGACTGACAACTCATTCGAAATTCAGTCTTGTTACAGGGTCCCGATGTTACAGACATATTCAGTCATTCTTGCATCTAATTGGCCAATGTTCGACACATATTTGCCAATCAGATACAGTGAACCCTCGTTTATCCGGACCCCGATTATCCGGATGTCTCGCAATCCGAACAAAATTGTAAGGGAACGGAATTATTGGACCAGTTTATTGCAGACGACTTTTGAAAACATTGTGGGTAAAGGAGAAATTGCTCGTGACGAGCAATTTCTCCTTTTCCCACAATGTTTTCTGCCATATCAGAAGATTATCTTTGAATTTCATCACGTTTCGATATGTCTTCTGCAAACTCTTTCAATTTGGGACGGAAGACAATTTGGCGTTTGCTAAAGGGTTATAAATATACACCGCTCATACAGACCGTTTATGTCTTAATGTGAATAAGAACATGCTCTGCTTCATTAGTCCGGATTATTCGGTAAACCGGACATCTTGTTGGGAACGGACATGTTCGGATAAACGAGGGTTCACTGTACCAGAATCACTAAAAGGAATCAAGCACGAAACAACTAGATTCGGAAACAGTTAGCCAGTGTCCTTTATGTTTCAGTGTCTAGATTATCTTAAATACTTGTTACCACGGAGCAAGTACAAATAAGAGGGTTGTCCCACCTTCATATGGTTAGCAATGACTTGTATTGAAGGTATGTTGAGGTGAGTCAGCAATGGGCAGAACTTGTATTAAGCCAATTTCCGCAAACCGTATAACAATTTAAAACTTGTTGTACGAGATTGAAAAGTACATACCGGTGCACCTTAACAACTTTACGTTCTTGTATTTATGATTCGCACAAATTGGGTTTTGCCAATCATTCATAAACTCGTATGTGTACCCAACAGAAGATTGGAACAATCGTTGACAAGGGCTTATAAACTATTTTAACTTCAGAGATAGCTCATGTATGTCAAATAGGGTAAGGTCTGACCTAACTGATATACGAAATGGGTAAAATCCCTGATATCCTTAGCTAAATTAGTAAGTGCGTTAATAACAGACCAGATCGAAGTATATATTAGATGTCCATTGTTGCCGGTGAAAAGGATTCCATAGATGGCTGGTCCCAATTCCGTCAATTACTAACATTGTATTGCGAACGATTGCCATACACTGCAGAGAACAGATAACCTTGTTGATGGCAATTCAAACCGATAGTTCGGTCCCTATTCAATCCGTCAAGCCTCGTTAGTTCGGTCGGTAGCCTGTCAGACATGGATACAATATTCCGGAATCCGGAGACCAATGCTTGTAGGAACATATCTTGAGCACGGAAATGTGTCCAGGTCACTTCGATGTCAATTGGAGCCCCTAGGTGATGTTGCAAGAATTTGCCGAAGAGCTCCGATTGCCTAAATGTGGAAGAAAAGCTGTAATATGGTCAAACGCCTATTACTGTTGAGATCCTCAATTCCGATTAACTCCAATGTTAAGTAATGTATATAAACGAGGCTGATGCTGAATTATGTAAAGTGTTTCTCCCCTTAGCTATGCAATGAAACATCGAGGTAAGTCATTAAACATTTAAAAACTGTAGTAGAATAGACACATAGCGTCTCATTTTATTTCTACGGAACGTTGTAAACTAATACAATCCGAAAACCAGCACACACGCTGTCAAATTTAGCCGAGTTACCAGCATTTGTACTCATACATCCACAACAATAATCCTGCAAGAGACAATGAAAACAAACTTTGAGAGCATTGCATGACTATCATCTATACAGGGAACACATCAGTATTGTACAAAGTCGTCTTTTACTAGCAAATATATACACCAAATGTATTACTATGACTACTATTGGGTACTACGACACAGAGATACTCAGTAAAAGTTGAAATACTTGATACGGCAGTTAACACGGTTCCAGCAAGGCAGTATATCTCCATCGAAACTTGCGTCGGTTGATACAATACCCTGGGCTCTTTACAAGGTGTAAACGTGTTTTCCACGGACTCACCTGTTAACGGCTAGGGCTCTTACATGTTTTCCGAAGGTACACTCCTAGATTCGCCAATAGCAGCCCACTACTGCCTCACTTTTTGTATATATCATAACATAATGCGTCCGTAATTACAATTTCTGCATATTCCAAAAATAATGGACCCCGCTCATTCATAAGGTGGCAATTCACTGCATTGATCACAAATCCGTGGAATAAGTAAAATATGGATACACATATATCGTGTGACGCCAACGGCCTATTCCGCAAAGATGGAAGAGTCATCATTTCCATAAAAACAACATAACTAACATGAAATCCATCTCAGTCAAAGGATTTTAGATTGGGTCGAACTCTGTGATACTATGTAAATGTAAATGAGGGAACCAACATGACACATTCAGAAAGAAATAACAGGCGGGTGATCAGGTGATCAGTGTTTACGATATAAAACAGATTGAAAATGGCGGCGCCTCTTGAATGAGCAGGTATATATGCATTTCTTTCGCAGATTACTTTTGTTTTCCACTATGATAAATATACGCCATGTTCCGACGATCAGTTTCCCGCAACCACCGGTGAATGTTGTTTCCATTTTGGCGGTGCTGTCCGCTGAAAGACCCAGCATAGAATCTTGATTTCTCTGCCGAGTAATAGACGGAACGCCGTCATATACCATAGGTTTTCATATACCACAAGAACCGTTAACTTGATGGTCGAACATGGTGTATATAAAATAGTGAATTACAAAAGTAATCTGCTGAAAAAAGCAAATATATCTGTGGTGCGGCAATCTTGTTCGGACATTTTTTGTGAACATTGGTCACATGATCAAACCGCCTGTATAATATAATTTGGTTCTATTGTGGTTCCTGACATGTCCATCACTATTAAAGAAGGAACGCGGCAACAGCACACCTATCCATGTTTTCTGCGCGACGTACCAGCATCAATAACCCTTGGAATTCTGGGTAATTCTCTAATATTAGTCTGTCGTGTAGTCTGCTTTCCAAAACATTAAATATTATCTTCTTAATTTTGACGAGGAAAGATACTCAGGGTAGCAAACAGGTTAATAAATTTGCGGCTGGCCTGGATCTTACATGTGTGCACAAGCATGACATCGGTTCAAGCACAAAGAACTAAACATTCATAAAGGTTAATCCACGATAAAATCTTTGACTGCAACCAGTGATAGCACTGGGTTCAGTGCTAAGTGTTTTAAAGAGTAAAGACAACCTCGGTACAAAGGGTCGTTGTTTCAAATTCCGTAAGTCGTTCGGCAACCTCGGCGACCTTTTATGAATGCTTATTTGGAACGAGTACTGATCCAGAGATCATGATTTGGAATGATGAATATGGGTTGAAACTACTTGTTTAAAAATGATGTAAATTAACTAAATTGAACTAAAGGATACATTGTGTCAGCTCCATTACGATCCCTGTCTTGATTCCGGTTAAACGCAATGTAGCAATAGTATTTCAGCCATATTGTGGTCATAAACAAAATTGTATATGCACCTAGGTATTCCTTGCTAGTTCTGGGTCAGTTCAAGGTAGATAATCATATGCATTGTTCGCAGAAGTAATACTCTCAATTATGTCACGCTTAACTGTGATTTATAACAGGGGAGGCTATTTGTTTTAGCCCTATGAATATGGATGTGAATAATATTTCCATCCATCTAGTGTAACCTACATCGTACTTCTTGTTTCGTGTGTATAGATCAACAGAGCTACATACTCAGATTCTTAGATCCTGTAAATTCCGATCGCTTATCAAACCCAGAAGGCAATAAGAGATACCAATATGAAAACTACGAGAGTTCATGATTTGAGTCAATGAAATGCTTAGGTAAATTCTAGACATCAAGTATCGTTACATGTTCAGTTGCTTTTACTTTGAGGCAACATCAAAGCTATTTAGCAGCGAATCGAAGGTTCTACTCGGCTTGATCACAGCTTTTTTCGCAGCCAGGTTTGAGTCGACCTCATTTACATATACGCCAGGCATTTTAATATAAATGATACGTTGTTTAAAATGATATAAAACAAGACATTTCAATTGATATATCTATTTTTGGTCGTGCCCATTTGTTTGTATCTTCTGCTATTGAATAAAGTTACCTTGGAAAGCAGCACAGAAAAAAATACATATATTTTACGAATCGGTGATTAAAACTGTTACCTCTTAAAGAGCAAATTTAGATGCTAACATAATGATTTCTTCATTTCACGTAAGTTCATATTGATAGCTTGTGGGTAAAAGAAGGCTTGACGCTGATTGAAGATGTTATAAACAATATAACAGATTTTAAAACAAAACATTCATAGCAGATCAACTATTTCATTAATGTCAAGTACACGATTTCTTGCCCTTTCCATGTCATGTTTATGTCATTTTAATGAAAGAACAAACAGCACGTGCGACAAATCATAATAACCACAGTGGTTGGTGCAAAATGAGTTGATCTTTTCATCAGTGCAGTTGAAAGTCAATACATCCCATTGCATCGTTTTCATAAATAATCTGTAACCCTCATAGTGCTGGAACCGACTTCATGCTTATGCAAAAGGTTGGATCCAGGCCGCCCCCCCCCCCCCCCCCCCCCCCCCAAGTAAATTGGCGACTGATCTGTGATCTAACATGTTTGCTAATCTGAGTATCTTTTCTTCATCGAAATTTAGCAGATATATAACGTTTTGGAAAGCAGACAACATAAAACCTTCATTTTTGGAAAATTACCCAGTATTCTGAGGGTAAACGCGTGTTCTGGGTGCGCAAGAGTTGAAATACGGGTGACTTCTTACTGAATCAACCATTGCCAGTAGATGTTAATAGGATCTATAGTATTAATTATACCACTTAAATTGAGTCTACATTGACCACTTTTCTAACTTCCAAAATCGAGAGTCATGGCAAACGGCAATTATGCAAAAACAGAAATCGCTAGTGGTTTTAAAGATACCCTCTCAGAAAGGTGTGCTTTGGGAGTAAATAAATGCTAAAAAATTTACATTCACAACCCTCGTCACAAAACCAAAGACCGTTTTCATGTTCTTTACTTATAAGTTGCTAAAACCCTGTGTTTTCATGTGAAAGAGCCTTCGTGCTCCTTTGGGAAACCCGGTTTATAAATAAACTGAGGAATTCTTTTTCGCGCGCCTTGCTATCACGTGACATCTAAACATATTTAACGACACAGCAACAGCAACAATATAGTAGCAAAGGCAAGTAATCCTACGCAAAATCCTCAACATTCAATTTAGTAGATGTGACTATTTTTTATATTCCTTATCAAATTGAGCAAGATTCAATATATAAATATTTGTTTTCCTACTCGCTCTACCCATTTTCGCCTGACGGAAATAATGTTTGCGACAATGCTTTTTTTCGCGGTAATAAACCCGTTTAAACGCCCTTAGATATCTGCGATTTTATGGTTCTAGATCTTCTTTGTATGGGAACGAGCAGGGTTGGGAAGCTGTCAATAACCTAGTTATATGATACTTCAGAAATCTTTATTGTTCTTTTTATGGTAGAAGATGATTTATTTCAAAAAGTTAAAATCTCCGTCTCAGAGAGAATATCGTTAAAGACCATATACGACGCATGCAATCCAACTTTAAATAGCCAGGGGAAGACGTTGAACAGCCATGAACAATTCATGCAGAGCCACGCTTTCTATGCAATATGAGTGACACATGACTCCTGATATACTTGTAGATGCATGCCAACAAATGTACACGATTTAAAGAAAAGCCTTTAACCATATTCTCTACTGTTGCCATATATCCGCATTTGGAAAATAGTGCATCTAGTTAATAAACATACAGACTGGTCTGAAATGGCCCGCCATCGAATATTTTGATTTACTAAACAGGGCTCCATTTAATGCACGGATGGAATCATAAATCTCTATCATAAAGCAGTATCGAGGACAGGCTCGGTCATTATTAAGATGTACTACACAGTGTTAAGAATAAAATGGGCCACGTCACGGGAAAAGGGGCACTCGGACATAGCAAACAGTGTAGCCCCAGACTAGCCGCCACGTCACGTCTGGGGTTACACTGTTTGCCATCTTAGAGGACATCAAGTTCTACCTTTAAATAAATACAAATGATAACTGTCGTGACTAGATGCTGGAATAATAGCGCTAAGAAAGAGCTGAGTCAGCGGTTTTTATTTATGTCCGAATGCCCCTTTTCGCGTGACGCGGCCCAAATGTTTTGCTATTGGTCTATGCTTAGAGCAACCAAGAAAATGTGGTAACACTACTTCTTAGTAAACGCTGGACATAAGTTAGTCACGAGTTTAGAAGAGAAAACAGCACTATCACCAAAACAGCTCTTCTCAGGACACCAGATGGAAAACGGAAAAGAGGCAGACCAAAGAATACATGGAGACGGACTGTAGAAGAAGAAATGAAAAGTTTCAACAACACATGGGGAGCATCTGAAAGAAAGGCAAAAGACACGCAGGAGTGTAATCGTAACTACTCGGCAATCCCCGGCACAAGTCGGTAACTATACATTGTAGGTACCATCATTTGCATTATTTTCTCACTTACTCCTATCTCACTCTTTCTCTTGATTCCACATTTATTTGTTCGTTTAACCCTTTACCAAATGCCAAATTTTCGACTGTTGCGAACTAAAAGAGTCTGCAGACGCCATTTCAAAATGTGATAGAATTTAAAAGTAATCTTCTGGTAGGGAAGAAAACACTGTGGGAAGAGAAGAAATTGCTCACTTAGAGCAATTCCTTCTTTTTCACAATGTTTTCCAGAGTCGCCTGCAACAAAATTTCGTTATTGTTTGGTAAACGATTAACAGTTGGCATGAAAAAAAAACCACATAAAAGAAACGAAAAAACAAGAGCCTGTAGTACAATAATGGGCGTATTACGGTCTTTTACATGTATTAAAAAAGGAAATACAACACAATTTCTTTTTATTTGTATTTACTACAATCGTCGAAACGATACATGGGATTTAGGTCTGTTAACCTCCCTGTTTATGGTCTCATTCTAATAAATATTCTAACGCACTAGTACGAGAAGGCATAGGAAACCGCTGTAACAAAATGATACATTTCATGTGGCGATATACAATGTACACCACCGCAAAGAACGGTTTATGTTCTATGCGATGTATTTATCTTCTTTAAGTGATAATACTTTGAACTGGCTATATAGAAAATAGATGGTTGGTGTCGTGAATCGGAAATGTTATCGGGCAAGACTTCGGAATATTATCCGGTGAGCCGAAGGCGAAACGGATAATAATCCGAAGCCGAGCCCGATAACTTTTCCCATTCAAAGACACCAACCATCTATTCTATTTATCCTGTTACCTTAATGTATTCGTTCAAACAAACAAGATGTTATTATAACATGAGGAAAAAGGAAAAAATAAGTAGAAAATGATGTAAACATGACGTCATGACGTTCTTATGACGTCATGGCGTTCTTATGACGTCATGGCGTTCTTATGACGTCATGATTCGTCACGTTCATGTGTTATATGGTTAGTGCCGGATATCACAAATGTTATACGGCACCAAATTATCGGTCCCAAAATGACGCTAGTGACAGAATAAAAACTAATATTTGATGATAAAGGTTAAGGAATCATGATATTTTATATTATTGTTTATCTATATTACACAAATGATAAGGTTAGATTCTAACATTTAAAAAATGAAGACTGAAATAGGCATGGCCGCCTAACCTTTCAAGCGATTAGCCAAATGACTTACGCTGTGTTGTCAATTATTTCCGATCGATTGTCTGGTGTTATTATCTGGAAATGTTAGGTATTTAATGATGAAAATTCGGTGAAATACATGTACAGTGATAACACGTGTTTTAAAACGCACACTGTACGTATATCTCTCATTTGTATTGTAAGGTTCTTGGATAAGGTCAGAAATTAAACGTACGCAAAGGCACAAACCAATGCACCTTTTACTAAAAGGATGTTTTACATTCGTGCCCAACGAAATATGACATTTATGTCCAGTTTTACTAACATCTGAAACAGTTTGTCAAATCCCGTAACCAAATATGTCCTTTGCGTAGCCTGAAATAAAAAACTGTTTTTTTTTTATCGATTTCATATATAGCTCTAATACGTGATGATATGGTGCATACGACTACAAAAAAAAGAATGAACTTTTAACAAAACTACAATTAACATCTTTGTATATTGCTTTATGCTGTTTCAACACATCGTGGTTTTATGGCGTTGGCGGTAATATGGCCTAGTACCGGGGAATCACACCCCAATAACCCCTTTTGTGCATCTGAAACTTAACTTTCAGGTTTAAAACACTTGCAATGTTTACCATGTTAACCAAAAAGGCCGCCACTGCTGACAATAGTGTCGGTAAAGGTTGTGTTTATTTTAGTGTCATCCCTATTGAAAGGGCCAGCCAGTTTGAACTATGATACACTTTTCACTGACTATACCCAGAACCCACAAACTTCCCGTCCCGAGGCAAACACCTTAACCCTTTACCAAAGGCCAAATTCTCGACTTTCTCAATTTGAAGGAGTTAGCAGACGACAATGAGATGACATTGGAAAATAATCTTCTGATAGAATAGAAAATATTGTGGGAACAGGAGAAATTGCTCGTCACGAGCAATTTCTCCTTTACCCACAATGTTTTCTGGAGTCGTCTACAACAAAGTGGTCAAAAGTCGTTATTGTTTGGTAATGGGTTAACCACTAGGCGACGGTGACGGATTAGGTTAGGAATGATCCAGCGATATTTCGAACAAACAACCTTCCACGCATGCGTTGAACACATTTACAGGTACTTATTTGCTTCCACGGTCTTTCAGGTTAGATATAAAGAGCATATTCCACCATCGAATTTTCAATCGATACAATTAATAATGAAAGTAGATTTCTTTCACGGCTTAGCTGTCAAAATGTCCTTGTAATTACGTGAGGTGAAACAGTTTACAAATATACTAATTACAAAAGGTGGCCTTCACATGGGAATGACAGTGGCAACAATTTATATAAGACAGGAAACTATCATTCGACATTTCCCTAATTATGTTTGCTGCTTGCAATAGCATTGCATATCTGAGCATTTTCCCAGTTTATTGTAATGAATTATAGTCACAAACTCACTCGGTAAATATCTATATGTACTCTATCAGAGATTGCGATTTCACCTTTTAAGTAACGAAATTGAAAACGATCTTTGGTATAGGGTCAAGTATTGTGAATATCAAATTCTGAACGTTTATTACTTCCAAAGCAAAAATCTCTGAGAGAGAGCTTCTTTAATGGACGCATTAAAACACATATTCATGAGAGGCAGTCTCCCGACTGACTTACGGAATGCCCATGGTTCTACCCGCCTTGACCAGCCCTTATGGGCAGTTGAGTATGGGGTCTTCCTCCATCATTAAGGGTCGGACATCGCTACATAACTGAACTAATGTTGAGGTGATGTAAAACCCATATAAAAAAATAAAATAAAACACACATGATTAAGTAATAAAAGTGAATATTGGTTGCTGGTTTTGATGCCTCATTACGTTAAACACGACATTCCTTGCAGAAAATGTAATGATACAACAATGGCTTGGTGCAAAAAAAGATTTGATACAAGATAAAAAAATATTGATGGAGTAATACATCATGCCTTATTAACTCATCTAGTAACACGATCGGCCATCAAAGACATATTGTGAAGACAGAAATCCATGGCTAACCTCGTTTGTGTTCAGATTATACTGAACTGAAGTACGAAGCATGTGTAATGCCCATTCAAACCCCATTCTCATTATCTCCTTTATGCCGAACATTTGTATCGAAACTAATTGAAGTCAATAAAGTTGCACTCTTACACGGTTTCCCTGTAACGCAACCCGGAACCAAACTTAAAACCACTCCGATACGGGAACAAGGAGAAATGACTTAGATGAGCAAATTATCAATTCGTCAAAATAGTTCCAACAATCACTGTCCATGGATTCTGTCATAACAATGTGTTTAACTTTCGTTGTATCAATTGGTTTAGATGTTGTCTGTTGTGAATAAATTGAAACAGGGAGAGAAATTGAAAGCTCACCTGTTGAACCTGTTCGCGCTTGACGAATTGTTGGGGAACAACATTAAAAACAGTTGCATTATATCAGTACACTCTTATTGAATCTTACAGCCTATTCAAACTAAATGAATTGCGATGAACATCCGTATATAATGGAAATATTTCCTACCTAATCGCTTTGATATACATCAATCGGAACTACTCGGGTATTTCCGTGAGATGAGAAATACACGTTTTCATTGGATAAACCCGATGAGTTCAGATTGGATATACATATATCGTAAGATAAGGCGGGATGAGGGAGGCATTGTTTACAAGGAGTTATTTCTTCTTGCTAACTTTTTATTTTAGTCAATGCACCAAGGACGTGTGATCCTTTTGAATATAACAGCTCTTTAACTCTCTATCTTTAATATATGTTGTTCAATTAGATGGAACAAATCGTAAAATGTTATACCGATCCATTGAATGATCGGGGACTCTTTTATTTTTCATCTTTGGATCATATAGCAATATCTACCAATTGACATTAAAGTGATATATCTTATTAGTTGTGTTATCCTGTCTTTTGCTGACTCTTCTGATTTCAAATAGGCGCAAGTTCGAACAATGGGAAGTCGTTTAAAGATGCGATGTTCAGTTGTGGTGTATCAGATTCTTCTCTGAAATAGGATACGCAATTGAAGAAGCCATTCCTAACGCAGCGGCTTTATTAAACTTCCATGAATCGTCGAACAATCAATTTCACAAGTATTTTTTTCTCTGGCGCCCCCCCCCCCACACACACACACACTCCATAAATGATGATTTTGACAATTTCGATGTTAAGTTATTCGGAACCAGTATTACTGATTTAATAATCATTCCGTTTTTTACATATAAAGAAAACAACCATAACCTCTCCATTCTCTTTGCTTGTTTATCGTTACTTTATATTAGGCCGGAAGTATAATGTGTCGGAGAGCTTCGTGCCAAAGTAAGATACTGTTCGTGACTTTATGTCACCGCCCTTTTTCTCATTAAATGTGTTTACCAAAGACCTGAAGTACAAATATTTTTTTTTCAATATATATTGTTTACCAAAACGCTAACAAAAACTAATTTGATTTAACATATGTTCAAATTAAATTTAACAGAAGCATCAACCAATTCTCTCAGATATGAAGAGTAAAGATTATCCAAATAATAAGCAACTAAAGATAACATTTGTTATGTTGAAAAGGGTAGATATCAGTTTGATAAAAGGATTTGATATAACTTGACAATCTGTCAGTCATTTTTTAGCTTTATTCCAATGCTTTTCTCACTATTGTTGGAGGTTTTACCACTTTACTAAAATGCCCAAAAGTGCACAAAATCAAGCTTAAATTTGCCTTGATAATATTTACTCAGGTAATGATGCATCGATAACACTTCTATTGGAATGACCAAATATGTTGATACACTTTAAACACATTAATTAATTGGTTGACTGGTTGATTAATTAATTGATTGATTGATTGATTGAATCGTTCGTTCGTTCGTTCGTTCGTTCGTTCGTTCGTTCGTTCGTTCGTTCGTTCGTTCGTTCGTTCGTTCGTTCGTTCGTTCGTTCGTTCGTTCGTTCGTTCGTTCGTTCGTTCGTTCGTTCGTTCGTTCGTTCGTTCGTTCGTTCGTTCGTTCGTTCGTTCGTTCGTTCGTTCGTTCGTTCGTTCGTTCGTTCGTTCGTTCGTTCGTTCGTTCGTTCGTTCGTCGTCCGTCCGTTTCGTTCGTTCGTTCGTTCGTTCGTTCGTTCGTTCGTTCGTTCGTTCGTTCGTTCGTTCGTTCGTTCGTTCGTTCGTTCGTTCGTTCGTTCGTTCGTTCGTTCGTTCATGTGATTCGTTTGATTCATTTGATTTATTTAATTCATTTCATTCATTTCATTCATTTCATTCATTTCATTCATTTCATTCATTTCATTCATTTCATTCATTTCATTCATTTCATTCATTTCATTCATTTCATTCATTTCATTCATTTCATTCATTTCATTCATTTCATTCATTTCATTCATTTCATTCATTTCATTCATTTCATTCATTTCATTCGTTTCATTCGTTTCATTCGTTTCATTCGTTTCATTCCTTTCATTCCTTTCATTCATTTCATTCCTTTCATTCCTTTCATTCATTTCATTCGTTTCATTCGTTTCATTCCTTTCATTTCTTTCATTCCTTTCATTCCTTTCATTCGTTATATTCCTTTCATTCGTTATATTCGTTTCATTCGTTTCATTCATTTCATTCATTTCATTCATTTCATTCATTTCATTCATTTCATTCATTTCATTCATTTCATTCATTTCATCCATCGATAAAGCTGAAAAAACGGTGTACGTGAACCATTAAAAAGATACACACGTGTATCCAAAGCACCTCCATTATAACGAGAGTTATTGGCAAAGTATTGATACAGCTATATAAAGGGCCAACCAGCTTCAGTACATTGATTGGGCTGTTGAAGCAAGCCAGTAAAAACGGAATTACTACTGCAGTGGGGAATTGTTTCTTGTACGATATTGTGCTATATGGACTGTACATCGAGCGACAGAGAAAGGTGACAAATTCATAATGTTTATTTTCTATATTTCTTTTCTATTCAAATATGTCGTTTCTGTCAAACCACAAGGCTATACATATCCCCTCTATTGTATACAGGCTTGACATACTTAGATGCGAACTTGGTTTAATTCCAATCGCTATTTTCTAATACACCTTGCGCAATAGACCACCCGTTATACAATTTTAAAGAAAAACAATTTGATGTCCAAGTTTCCTCAAATATATGAACAATCATCTTTAAAGGTTTAATCGAAACCATTCATTTTGTGAAATTCGTGACGGTGTTTTCATAAACGTATATATTAGTCTCATAGCAGAGATCTCAATTGATGCCTACTTAAGATTAGCAAACATGATCACCAACCTCTTTAAGAAGTCAAATTATCAAAGGGAATTGTTGATGATGGACATCTTTGTATATAGCAGCATCATTTTTTTTTTAATTGAGTTTTACATACTATACAATGTACTATTTCAAATTTTCTCTTAAATTAGGTATTTATAAGCCGACTGGTTAACTATTTTCTATTAAATAAAACCCAGAAGTCGGTCAACCCGAAAGTAACATCGATAGTCTTTCTGCTATCTAACGAAATGCAGATGGGTTTACTCGGCTTTCCCAACCATTTTTCACTTTAAAACTTATCAGCTGGCCTTCGCAGCATAGCCGAAGAACTAAAGACATGGAGTAACATAAAAGTTAACATAAGAAACAATCGCATTGGAAAAGAAAAATGTAAATTATCATTACAAGTTCTTCTTTTAATTTATAATTGGCAATGAAACAAAAGTGATAGAAGGAGATTGTTTCCAAGCTTAGTGTTTTATTTCGCAAGAAACGGTTCTTCGTTTTTTATCAAGTGGTTAAGATTGCTTAATATCCGTTTAAGTATTCTATGAACTAACAACCGGTTTACTATATAGATCTACTTACAGATATAAAGGATATCATTAAAAAAGCGGAGTATCCTAATTTTATGACTTTTAGAACCCTGTTCTTGATACGTGTACTGTCTGACTATTGGATGTTGAAAAGAAAATGCGTTCCTGTAGCATGTGGGTCTATAAATTCAATTATACCGGAATTTGTGAAAGATACAACTGGAATTAATGCCACAACAGTCGAAACCTATTACGTTACAGCAGTCATCAGCAGTTGATTTGTTCCCTGGGGATTTCCCAATTCTGTCCTACCGTTTTGCTAATTCGTCTGCTGCATGTGACAAAAAAGGTGAACCTCCGTGGCCTTGTGGTTAGAATACAGAATGCGAAATCCCAAAGCCCCTCACTGCGTGGGCTTAAATCCCGGTGTCGGAATTAAAATTTTCATGATAGTTTGTCTCCCTACTGACTTACGGAGTGCCGATGGTTCTACCCTGCTTGACCAGCCCTTATGGGCAGTTGAGTAAGGGGTCTGCCTCCATCATTAAGATTCGGTCCTCACAACATAGCTGAAATAATGCTGACATGATGTAAAATCCAATATGAATAAATAAATGTGATTTAAAATGTGTGTATTCAGGGAGAAGTGAGATATGTTGTTTTGATGCTGGACCACACGTGATCGTGCCAAACGCCTTTCTTTTTCAATTTTGATATTAACGTTTGCCCTGTTTTTGATCACAAGAGGACAATTTTTACTAAACAGTCTATGCTTTAAGGCCTTTCCTTTTCAATTTTGATATTAACGTTTGCCCTGTTTTTGATCACAAGAGGAAATTTTTTACTAAACAGTCTATGCTTTAAGGCCTTTCCTTTTCAATTTTGATATTAACGTTTGCCCTGTTTCTGATCACAAGAGGACAATTTTTATTAAACAGTCTATGCTTTGTGTTAGTTCTAGACAACATCCCTTCTTATTTTAAATTTGGGCCAAGCAATATTGCAAAGTAACACATCATTGAAATCGTCTCTCCGATGACATGTCGCATTGCAAGATACTATCAATGTTTTATCATATTTAACTAACGCCAATATTTTCCTTAAAGCGTTAAGTAAAGAGGTACAATGAAGCAGGCGACATTTAACAGACGATATTTAAATAAGTGACAGATGTTCCATTGTAAAACACTATATTCAATGTAAGGCCACCACACGTAGTTGATGATATGTCATCACCCGATTGATGTATTTATTAAGTTTCGTATGACAAAATGAGGAATCAAGCAACACTTAGTAAGTGCGGCTTATTTTGGAACCAATTACAATAGCATTGAACCTTCGATATGTTGGAATCATATAGATAACTCTTCGTAGAAGCGAAAACGAAATAATTGGTGATTAAATCTTCTACTGTTAAGCTGCACATGTAGTTTAGTCAAATATAATTATTTGGTACAAAGTTTCATGTATAACGTTGAAAAATTAAAATAAAAAACGTATTTTTTTACTCTACATGTTCATTTCACCTTACTAAATTTTCGTTCTGATTATTCTAGAACAGTATGGTATCTAAGTCACGTTTAACTTCCCCACTTAAATACAATTGTTATGTTGCAAAGACGGAACAGTTGAATTGCATAAATTGGTTCTTAAAAGGATCAAACAGTTTAAACTGGAAAATTTAGATTTGGCATATAAAGGTAAGAATTGATAAAAGTATAAAGGTATTAATATTGGAGTTTTATACGATCGTTTTATGATAAATGTTTTAGTTTTAGTTCAGTAATACTTCACTGAAAGCCACACATGCCATTTCACTGTTCTAAGATGTGAAAACTATAATTATTCCGCCTAACCGTCTTAGGTATTTGTATGTTTGGTAATAATTTGTATGATGGCTATGAAAGGTATATTCTGTACCAAATGGAATATCATACCATGTTATATAACGCTATTTCATTTTATAATCATTTCACAATGGTGAGGACCATGATATTTTTCAGATCTATTGGTCGCCAATTGAAAACACGATAGATAAAACGGTAATGTGTTTAAAGTTTGAAGTCCGAAACTCATGCCGTGTTGGCATCATGTCCCAGGAAGCGAGTTCGATGCGTTCTTTAATGAATCTATCATAAATATGGGATTGTTGACGGTGTTCGCAATGGCACTAACACCATTGACATAGCTATGGGGCATTCCAATTAATTGTATAAATGACTGGCAATTATACGCAAAAACGACAATTCTCTCCGTCTGACATTTACCCAACTCGGGTCGCACCGAATTTCTAAGATAGCTTATAACCTGCAGCCATACATAACATTTTGTGCTGGAACCAATTCGAAAGCGTCGTTGAATTCAAATCTCAGGTCCATGATAATACAAGATGTTTATTTTTTATCATTCAATAGAGTGAACGAGTGCAAGCATGAATATAGAAATATATAAACATTTCATTAAAGATAATTTCTAAACACTGAAAAAAAAGTGAACGAGTGCAAGCATAAATATAGAAATATATAAACATTTCATTAAAGATAATTTCTAAACACTGAAAAAAAAGTGAACGAGTGCAAGCATAAATATAGAAATATATAAACATTTCATTAAAGATAATTTCTAAACACTAAAAAAAAAGTGAACGAGTGCAAGCATAAATATAGAAATATATAAACATTTCATTAAAGATAATTTCTAAACACTGAAAAAAAAAGGAAATGTGAACTGTTTGTAATATAATCCTCTTTTATTTATATTCCTACGCCTAGAATTATCGGAAGACCTATGACATTTAAATAGCATTTTGTTTTCATTTTGTCATAACTTTTACAGCGTGCTGCTTTAGGTTAACCCTTTACCAAACGCACTATTTTCGACTGCCCAAAATTGAAAGAGTTTGCAGAGGTCATTTCAAAATGTGATGAAATTGAAAAGGAATCTTCTGATAGGGGAGAAAACATTGTGGGAAAAGGAGAAAGTGCTCATTTAGAGCAATTTCTCCTTTTCTCACAATGTTTTCCTGGGTCGTCTGCAACAAACTGGTCAAATGTCGTTATTGTTTGGTAACGGGTTAAGTAAAATCACAATCGATGATGCTCCTCCAGAGATTTTAACACATTAGTAAATCACTTACGCTCACTACAATTAGAGGTTCATATCTCAGTACCCCTGTTTTTACCAATTAATGAGATTTTTCCTCCTATAATTCTCAAAGGAGCGACAATGATATATCTTTATGCCCAAGGCCTTACATCAAGGCAGCATCGACGGAATATAAGTAGCAATTAATCGGAATTTTCTAAGGATTGTGTAGCTAGAATAAAATAACTAATGCAGCCAATGCCCTTAACCCATTACCAAACAATTACGACATTTGACTACTTTGCTGCAGACGACTCCGGAAAGCATTGTGGAAAAAGGAGAAATTGCTCGTGACGAGCAATTTTTCCTTCTTCCCATCATGTTTTCTGCCCTATACGAAGATTATTTTCCAATTCCATCACGTTTCTAAATGTTGTCTGCAAACTCTTTCAATTTGGGACAGTCGAAAATTTGATGTTTGGTAAAGACGATACAGTTAAATGATAATGATTTGTCACGATCATTTGGATTTAAAGCTACATTTTAAAAACCTTTTCGCAAACAACCCCACGAGTCGTTTGTGGCAAATGCGTGGGGTTGTTTGATAAATCATTTCTCTTTTTTTTTTGAAAACGAAAACCTCGTTTTATATGCTGGTAAAGGCGTGTTTTCCGATTTGATGACAAGTTAAAATGTCGTCTGCCAACACAATACATTTTAGAACTAATATATATCTGTCACGTGTCTTGGTTATTTGAATGTCTACTTTTCGAGTCATATATCAAATATGGATTTCTGTGATTGATGAATACTAAAACAAGCTGCCTTCGTCTTTAGGAAATATGGCATTTTAACTTCTCAATACGTTTGGTAGAATCCATTATAAACAGAGGACGAAATAGCTCGTAATGCATAATTTCTTTTCAGGAGAAAAAGAAGAAGAAAAATTAATTGACGTAAGCGTAAACACTTTCTAATCTAATACATACATATACAAATGAATAAATATCAACAGTAATACGTGACAACAATTTAATATTCTTGAAGATAAAGTCATTCTTTATAATTGTAATAGTAACAAACTCTTTTCAGTAGGTCGCATTGATCGTATCGATATTTCTAGCAAAACAGGTTTAGTGACCTCCTATAGGACCGGTTAGCCCTTTACCAAACGCCATATTTTCGACCGTCCCAAATTGAAAGAGTTTGCAGATGACATTTTAAACTGTGATGAACTTGGAAAGTAATCGTCTGATAGGGTAGAAAACGTTGTGGGAAAAGGAGAAATTGCTCGTTACTAGCAATTTCTCCTTTTCCCACAATGTTTTCCAGAGTCGTCTGTAACAAAGAGGTAAAATGTCGTTATTGTTTGGTAAAGGGTTAAAGGACGTTCGATGCCACCAGAGGGGCTTAAGGAATCAATGTAATAGTTACCCGTATATTAACGTCTGCGAGACATCATTAGGGGGTCATTATTCCCGCTTTCTCCGTTTTCAAGATATCATCCAACAGCATACAAGTTGTCATGGTTTATTGACATCTTAGGGTTTGGCATTTCTTTGATGACATAAGAAATAAAGACTTTGTCCTGAATATCAAAATGAAAAGTATGCGAACACTATCGGAGTAGCCTTTGGCAAATCACTTCAGAGCCCTAGCCTAGTACTCATGCATCAAGGAAAGCCTTTACAAAACTGAAAAATGTTGGCACGGCACTGACGAAGAGGACCAATATTGGACCGTTGTCAGTAATTGACTATAACTATAATTATACTATCAATGAGTGTTTTGTTTTTTTCGCGAAGGTTAAACGAGTTTTGTGATATTCTCAAGACTTATTTGATGTGTTCAACATCTGGTTGTATTGTTGGCAAACGAAGCATGTCTCTTTTTTTCCCCCAACAATTTGTACCGATTTCAGTCACGTTGGATGACAAACTGCATCTGTTCTTAACCATTTTCAGAAAGGGACTTGTGTGAATAGTTGGTATTAAAGGTTACACCAGACGGCACTTATGGAATACATTAATAAACTCTCCCTCTTTGTAAGAATGTGTATGAACAATTGTGATGTATAAAAAATGACTTATATGTTGTTGGTCTTTTAATTGACATAAGATATAGGATTAAAGAACTCATTTCGCTACAGTTTTACGTATACTGATACATAGATAAGCCGTCTCAAAGCATGTTATTCGCGATTCGGTTTTTCACATTAAGAGATTACTTACGAATGAAATGAACCGCCTCAGACGCAATCATCCATTATTTGCACGCAAGCACACACGAAATAATCTTCTGACAGGGAATAGAAACATTGTGAGAAAAGGAGAAATTGCTCGTTTAGAGCAATTTCTCATTTTCCCACAATATTTTCCAGAATTGTCTGCAAGAAACCGGTCAAATGTCTACTATTTAGTAATGGGTTAAATACCGTTTAAATGACATTTAAATGACCCCCCCCCCCCCCCCCCCCCCCCCAAAGAAAAAACCCAAAAGTATCTGTATCCATCTTAGACCATTGGATTAACAATATACATAGCTATGGCATTAACATACCCTTAGTTATTTCTATTGTTCTATTGTTCTTAGAAATTTAACATGATTTTCACCATTTGAACAGTCATTGTGCACTAGTATCAGCAATCTAGAGATATGTTAGGATTAATTCAATGAGTCGGTCCTTTACATTTTCTTGCAAACCCTCATCGACAATATTACGTTTGTACTTATTTGACAGACAGAAATTTGATCTCATATAAACAACTCATACGGATTCGTCTGTATTTCAAATCGACTTATATACCAGACACAGCCGACTTGATAGCCCATGTGCCCTGTGCTATGGGCATAGAAAAGGATACTGGTGCGTAACAGCTGTTTTCATCACTGGCGTTAACCCTTAGAATGCTGGGTGATTTTCTAAAAATATATATCTTTATGTCATCTGTTTTCCAAAACCTTAAAGAGCTGTTTAATTTTGATGAGAACAGATACTCAGTGAGCAAACAGGTTAGATTACAGACCAGCCGCCAATTACTTGACGGCTGGCCTGTGATCTAACCTGTTTGCATTAGCATGAAGTCGGTTACAGCACTAGAAGCGTTAAATGATAGGCGATTATAGACGTTAATCAAACCTGAATACGAGACTTATCATTTATCTGGGCCTTTATGTACTAGTATGCTAAATCATTTCTAAGTGTTTGTGGGGTACATGTATAAATATGTTTTCATGTTCAATGATGAATATATTTTTGTTATGTTATGTTATTTCATGCTAGGTTATGTTTAGCCTAGGGTCTTGGTCCGTGCGTATACTGTTATTTCATGCTAGGTTATGTTTAGCCTAGGGTCTTTGTCCGTGCGTATACTGTTATTTCATGCTAGGTTATGTTTAGCCTAGGGTCTTGGTCCGTGCGTATACTGTTATTTCATGCTAGGTTATGTTTAGCCTAGGGTCTTGGGCCGTGCGTATACTGTTATTTCATGCTAGGTTATGTTTAGCCTAGGGTCTTGGTCCGTGCGTATACTGTTATTTCATGCTAGGTTATGTTAGTCTGAGGTTCTGGCTCGTGCGTCTACCCTGCATTAGTGCAGGGTATACGCACTGGTCAGGACCACAGGCTAGGATGTGATATGTTATGTTATGTTATGTTATCTTATGTCATGATATATTATGTTATTTCATGTTATCTCATGGACCACAGGCTAGATTATGTAATATTATTTTATGTTATTTCATAGCATGTTATATTATGTTATTTCATGTCGTCTTGTTATTTCATGTTTTATTAGTTTATTTTACAAATGATCTAGAAAAGACATATCTAACAGAAAGTTTCTCTTAACCACAAATAGCAATGTTGCTTCACCAACAAAAGTGAAACCATTTTTGAGAAATGAGAAATTGTTCATTTTGAAACCTCCTGTATTATAAGAGGCATTTCGTAAACTATGTAAGTTGCGGTATATACCACGCTACTGTTTTATCTAGGTGGTAGCTAATTTAACAAGTCTGCGCTTTTTAGACAAATAAGATCACTTAAAGACTAAGTGCGCCATATTTCATAGAAATAACGTTTTCCCCGGAATATTTGCAATTTCAAACATCTTAAAACTAACCATTAACTCGTCAAAATATTTATTAACGCTTTATTATCAATCGTTTAAATTTATTGCAACCAAAGGAAAGTTTGCTCATCATAGATTTATCATCCCATTGTCTGTATGTTTTAAATACCGTCTGTCATTCGAGCCTTTAAAGTAATATAAGTTTGCAAAATGGTGAACATACTAATTGATATTTTAGGTTACATTTGTAAACACTTCATACTAAAGCATCACACTACATAATAATATTACCACTGTTACATAACATTATTTTTCTCAAAGCCCTGAGGTATCAATTTTGAAATTGATATCAACTGTTTCCCATTAAGACATAGTGGTTGTAAAATTCCACCACTCACAAAAAAGGATATTTAATTTTTATGCCGATTCCCGTACGGTGATATACCGTCACTACATTTGTAACATTTGTAACGGAACATTGAACAATGACACTGTTGTATTTGACTAATGCTTCGATTGCCAAAGCCGTGAAAGTTGTGTCACATTGATTCGATCTTAATAAAGCAAGGATAATGACTACATGGAATAATATATCAGTTGTTCTGACATACTGTTGACATTTAATGGTTTAGGAGTGATTATTTAAAGAGTGAGAAGTATCCCGCTAGAACAGTTTACCGTTCTTCTAATTTTTGTAAATATCACGGGCAAAGATATGTTTAACAGTGAAAATAAAACCATTTATTCACCTCGGGGGAGCTCTCTGTATTCAATTCTCATATTTAAAAGACATTAAAACAATCTTTGATGGAGGGTTTTGTTACTCTGCCAAATAGAAAGTAATAACAGATGGTGATGTGCAAACAATCACTATTTCTTAATTCTTTGTTTATACGGGTTTAAACATCGCGTCAACATTATTTCAGTTATGTTGCAATGCTCGAGTCATGATGATTGAGGAAGACCCCATACTCAACTGCCTAAATAAAGGCTGGCCAAGTCAGGTAAAACCAATGGTCCTCTGTAAGTTTATCGGAAGACTACCTCTCATGAAAATTCAAATGTCGTCTCCGGGCTTTGAACCCAAGCAGATAGGGGCCATTGGAAACCATCCAAAGGGGGGCCATGGGCTTTTAATGTTTGTATTCTAACAACGAGGCCACGGATGCCCTCAATCGGAACTACTCGGGTATTTCCGTGAGCTGTGAAATACACCTCGGATATAAGTGTAGGGTTACAATTTTTCGGGTAAATCGGCATCCGACAATTAACACATTTTCTAAGCGTGCACGTTAAGTAGTTCAATGTGTATGGAAGTGTTGGACATCCTTTTAAATCATTTTTTTATCAGTAACTCATACCAAATGGCGAAATTGTTCTTGTGACATGTATATTTGTTTCCTCAATCAACTTCAACGACTTTTCAGATTTCACATTTAAGATCTATTTTTAAAACGAAAGCAAAGTGACGTCATTCTCGCGGGAAACAATATTGCGTCATCTCTATTATTTCAGAGGTGTTTTCATTGGATGAACCCGATGTGTTCAGATTGGGATGCCCTCTATTTCTTCCTGGTATTGGGTCGAATTCATTGCCGCAAAGGAGAGATAATTCGCCTACTAAGGCAATTCCTCTTTTCGTCAGAATGGTTTCTCAAAGTTAATGTTATATTATCTGTTGCTGTTAATATTTATTGTACCTCATGTAGAATGAATGCAATAAAAATATGAATAAAATAAAAGTTAATGCTGCATAAGCATTAAAACGCGTTTATACAAATGACTGCAGTTGATCTACAACATCGTACAACACAATGCGAGCTAGGGTGATATTTCACGGGGACGGGTTTACCTTTATTATACTGGGTAATTTTCTTTAAATAGATGTTTGTGTCGTCTGCTTTCCAAAACCTTAAAAACCTGCTGTGTTTTGTTAAGGTATGATACTCAGAATGTCAAACAGGTTAGAATACAGGCTAGTCGCCAATTTATTTGGCGGCTGGCCTGGATCTTACCTGTCTGTATAAGTATGAAGTCGGTTCTAGCGCTATAAGGGTTGACGTTTGTTTTTGTTATTGTTATTGAAAGGAAGTTAGGTTAGTAAACAGAGTGCCATGAGAGGCAGTAACAAACAAATCAGAAGTGCATCCGATATTTTAAAACGTATTGCCTAATGGTACAATTGCGCTACCTCTCTCTCGTGGGAAAATGATGAAATCGACCTTTTCAAAGCCCGTGGCTAGGTTTTAATTTTCCTTTTTCAATTAAGCCATCGGAGATAGCTCGGAAAACTCGAATTACTTTAAATAGTTAATGGGCATGCGCGGGAATTGATTGTACACATGCATTGATGTTTTGCTTATTCATATGGGATGGTATATAATTCGTATAATTTGTGCCTCCTTTATCAAGATACGACGGTTCTAGTGTTAGTCAATTTGTCATTCGAACTTAAGTAGTGAAAAAGTGCTGGGAATTGAAACTTGACAATTTTATTCGATTAAGTTTAGGGTAATAAAACAAGTTCTATTTGGCCTAGTTTAGCACATCACACAATATGCTTCATACAGATGTTACATTATTGTTAGTGTAACATGGTGCTTATTAATAGTTTACGCAATATGCTTTAAACAGTATACAAATTCTGTTTCAGTTCTTACTAAATTCATAGTAACTTCGAGGGTTGTTCGGAAAGTTCATAGAATGTTGTTATGAATAAGCTTAATGCGGATTCTGCGGTGGTGTAGTAGTTCGCGTCGGGGACCAGAGACCGGTCACCCCGGGTTCGGTCCCCGATGGCGGCCAATTATTTCACCGTAGAGTGTCCTTGGGCAAGACACATCTCCTAGCCTGGTACTGGTAGGTAATCCAGGGAACATGCACTATAATACTCAAAAATGAGTGTTGTACATTAACAGGAAGAGGATTTGAATAGATCTAAATGATAATCATGAATTTCAAAATAAATGCTATAAAACTCTTAAGAAATCGTCGAGATACACAAATATATATTCGAACTCTTCCTCATCAATTTGAAAATATGTACTGTGACTCCTACGGCTTTCCTGGATCCACCAATACTGGGCTAGAGCTCTGAAGTGACTTGCAAAGAGGCCACTCCCACGAAACCAGCGGTCTCGGTGGGGCTCGAACCCGGTTCCTCCGAGTCCAACACCTTAATATGTATCACGGGTCTACTAATAAGTATAAGTAGTATACGTTAATTATTTCAAACACTTTGTGTAGTCCTTATACCTCTCATCATATACATACAGTGAACCCTCGTTTAACCGGACCCCGATTATCCGAATGTCTCGCAATCCGAACGAAATTGTAAGGGAACGGAATTATTGGACCAGTTTGTTGCAGACGACTTTTGAAAACATTGTGGGTAAAGGAGAAATTGCTCGTGACGAGCAATTTCTCCTTTTCCCACAATGTTTTCTGCCATATCAAAAGATTATCTTTGAATTTCATCACGTTTTGATATGTCTTCTGCAAACTCTTTCAATTTGGGACGGTCGACAATTTGGCGTTTGCTAAAGGGTTATAAGTATATACCGCTCATACAGACCGTTTATGTCTTAATGTGAATTAGAACATGCTCTGCTTCATTAGTCCGGATTATTCGGTAAACCGGACATTTTGTTGGGAACGGACGTGTTCGGATAAACGAGTGTTCACTGTACATATATGTGTTACTGATAAGCGTTTTAACTATTTGAAAGATGCTTCAAACAGTCTACATGGTTCTTCAGCTCTTGCCAAAAACATAGTAAGTATATAGGTATCAATGGCCCAGTAACTGTACGGGTATCAAGGGCCTATTTATAGGTGTTAGCGTTATAATTATTCCAAACCGTTTGCGTCGCGTTCTACGTCTTATCACAGAACATGATGCTTTACGATGACAATGTCCTCAAAATGCTCCAAACATTGTACGTCACTTATTACGTTATAAACACAGAATACAAATTGGATTGTGCTTGCTAGACCGAAAATCTGAAACGCATGCAGGTCAGGCGAGAAAGATTCTACTAATTATGCAACAGGCGGCTCGCTGATGACGTCATAATTCTATAAATAGCTTAATAGGGGCAAATCTCGTTATTCCGCCCATTAGCACACAGCTGTAGCATAAAATTCCATCAATCGTTACACGAGATGTTGTTAACCCTTAGAATGTTGGGTAATTTTCTAAAAATAAACATTTGTGTCGTCTGCTTTCTAAAGGCGCCAATTTATTTGTTAGCTAGCCTGAATCTTACCTGTTTACATCAGCACGGAGTCGGTTCCAGCACCAGGGTTTAAGGGGGCAGTAAACACTAATTGACCTTTAGTTTCGAATTGGTAGGGCCCTCCAACCCGTTTGAAGGAGAAATTCTTGATTATAGGCAGTGCTGAGACATTGTTATGCTTTTTATTGAATGTAAATGTTGTTATAAAGATTCATTAGGGTATATTGAATAATACGAATATGCTGGTTACACACATTTCTGCATTGGAAGTGTCAATACTGGAACTTATCGGCTGCTTGGGAAAACACCGAAAAGGGCGTCAAAATAGTGCATTTTTCAGGTGGGTACATACATTGGACGATAGCAAAAGATCTTCGTGGTCGTGCACCACTTTTCTGTGGATAAGTTGTATGCCTAGACTGTGTGGAAAGCGCAAACATTGGCGATGGACCTCCTGTATTCGCAGGGAATTCTGTATAGAAGTTGAAAATGTGTCAAAATTGGGTCTCGGATACATGATTTTTTGCCATGTTCATGGCCGGTTATTGCTCAAGGAATAAGGCCTATGATAACTGTTCAGATTTTCTTTTCATATTTTTAGAGAGCTACAGGCAATGTGCAGTTGGTATGTAAATATTGCTTACGTCCGTTTTGTTTTCGCGACTCAGTGAGGCGAGACTTAACAGACGTGCGCATGCCGTCCCAAACGAAGGCCTGTTAGTGTGTACTGCTACCTAAAGCATTGTTTAGGAAAAAAGATTTGTTGTGTTATAACAAAATGTAATAAGAGAAATGAATAATTCTGCAAAACGATTGTTGGTAGTATTTTCTGATAGAACATGTCCCAGACCATTAATGGTGTACAATGAGCTTGAATTTGACACTTTGGTCGTCGAGACATAATGTCCTTTGTAAGTACACTGAATACATATTTGATATATATTAATCAAGATGGGAATCACTGTTCCAAACATTATTCGCAGACTCTTCACCTATCGATATTTAAAGGAAGTGTCTTCTAAGCAATATGATAAAAAAAGGAATATTGATTAAAGCGTTTTCGCAGTGTTTTCTAACGGTAACTATAATATGTCAGAAATGAACAGGTACATTGTATAGACACATGCGAGTATTTAATGTCCTACTTGCCACACAATATTTCAAAACCACAACAGATTCTTATCGAAAGTCATTCAAAAGTAATTGCACAAAAAGTCTGCTTACGGTTTCATCTCGAAGCAATTACGTTTTCTCTTTCGGGTAGTACTACGGACGACATTGGGAGGATTGTGCCATAATCCATCAATTTAAGGTGGATCTAGAGTCAGGAGTCTCTATGTAAATATTTAGTTCCGCCTAATGGGCACATCGATTGTCAATCTCGAGGTCTACAAAAACATATTTTTTTATTCGGGTTTGTTGGTCTTTTAGTGTTTCGCAATCTGAAACTATCGACACACCCATTACCTAACAATGACGACATTTGACCAGATTGTTGCCGAAACTCTGGAAACATTGTGGGAAAAGGAGAAATTGCTCTTAACGAGCAATTTCTCCTTTTCCGACAATGTCTTCTGCCCTATGAGAAGATTGTTTTTCAATGTCATCACATTTTAAATTGTCCTCTGCTAAGTCGAAAATTTGGTGCTTGGCAAAGGGTTAAACAAACAATTAAGGATTCTGATTGAGTTAGTCCCCTTCTTTGCGAAAAGTTTAATGTGGCCATCATGGGGTCCCTGGCTCGATTCCCGACATCGCCGATATATTTGTAGTAATGTCCATTCTTGAATACATATACCGGTGAATCCCAGCATACCCACGATACAACTAAAATATTGTTAACAAGACGTTCAACCATAATTATAATACTGAATGTATAATTATTATTGAATCGCTTCATACAGGCTCTAAGCACGTAAATACGAATTTCGTTTACTTCCAAAGTACTTATCATGCAACAAAACATCTGCTTAACAGTTTTAAAGGAACATGCTTTTAATTCCTAAGGTTACTTATGTCTATGAACAAGCAGGTTCCAAATGGCGGTATTAGTTTTGTTCCATGTATCATAAGTAGGTTTATTGATGCCATTATAGATATAACAAAACAACACAATCTTATTCTTTCAATTTTACACATATTTGCTCCACTTATACAGAGTAGTACCAATCAATTCGCCTTTGCTTATTATTAGGACGAAAACAGCACAATATCACTCCTTGAATCAATGTCGACTTAATGAGTTTTGCTTCCAGCCAAATGCAAATGCCAATTGACACGGTTGTTGAGGAAAATCTACATTTAACACCTGTAAAATAGTTCGTTACGAATCGGCAAATATGATCTTTACAGGCTGTTCCCAGGCGACGCTTTACGTTTAACCCTTTCCCAAGCAATAACGACATTTGACCACTTTGTTGCAGACGACTTTAGAAAACATTGTGGGAAAATGAGTAATCGCTCACAAGTTTTCTGCTCTATTTGAAGAGATATTTTTCAATTTCATCACATTTTGAAATGTCGTCTACAAACATTTTCAATTTGGGACAGTCGAGAGTTTGTTGTTTGGGAAAGGGTTAAGAGGTGTAAGACCATTGCCTGCCACACGACACATTCAGTCCGGACAATTTTCACCTGGTCTAACGGGGATCAAACCTGGGACCCTGGGTACAAGAGGCCGACGCTCCACCACTGCACCAATGTCATCCACTCCAGAGTTTTTGGCTTTCGTCCACGATTAGTCAATGTTAGTGGTCAACAACCGCGGAAATAAAATAATTAGTTCATATACTGTATAAACCGTGCGGATTTCTTATACGCATGCTTGAAACCGACGTAGCGTTATGCAATCAACTTTCCCTAATGGAATGGAAAATAGGTTGAAAGGAGTCTCGGTCAATGACAGTAATAGCTTGAACTTACTTATTTTATATCGATTGTGAAACAAGTCCTTACAACTTGGATTTATCATTCTCGGTTCTGCTTCCTGAAGTTATAAACAGTCCTTGCGCCGATGTGTATGCTAATATTTGGTATCTTTACTTCGCTGCTAATGCGGAACACCCATGGCACTCTCGGTACCCGAGGACGATGCTATACTATTTAACCACTGTCGCCCAATGACAGCAAGCGAATTAAAGGGGTCATGCTGTTGTTATTAATTAAAGGCCCATTAAAGGAGATTAATGCTATATCAAACTTTATTAATTGGTAATCTTTTGGACAGATTCATATAGTTATCACCTGGAAACACCATCAGCACAACTTAAATGTGAAAGTAAACCAGAAATAACCCAGATTAGCAGGTTTTATGATTAAGATTTCCTGATTCTTCACCTCTGACATTGACAGTTGATACACACATTTTTGAACAGACCAATCAACATTCGTTATTTTGAATATGTAAACAAACATGTTGTTGATAAACATGATTGAATTGGAGACAACTATATTTCAAGCACAAAATAACTTATTTTGAATGAGTCTTATTAGTAGGGTCTCAATGCATTCATTAACTAATTCTCATGACTTTTATGAACATTATAAAAGAACTCCATATATGTTTTCAGTAATTTATTTGTACTCCTCTCCTTTAATGTGCCTTTAAAACAGTAAGAGTTATAAAATGGAAAATAAGGTACAAAAAGTAACGAAAACTAACCTTGAACAGCCGATTAATCAAATGAAAAAGTATATAGCTATATATGTATTATCTATGTGTTATCTGGAATACATGTGTTAAACTATCTGACTTGAAACTCGTGGTCCCGGTTTCGTTCCTCACAAACACTGTTTGTTCTGTGGGAATGTCCTTTGTTAAGACACTTTTTAGCTTAATCCTGTACTGTCAGGTCATTATCTCACGACGTTTCTTAGAACCTAATTAGAGCATCACATCATATGATCTATAACTGGCCTTCCGGTCACATGACCTAGACTATAACCCAACACACCATAAAGGAAAGTCGCAGTAATCACATTTTTACTCATTTTATATTGTGCAAGAATCGATTTTCTGGGAAACGAGACGAACATTCAAAATATGCTTTACACAGCATAATGTAAAGATTTCAATAAGTTCTAGAAGCACATTTTCTCGCATACCCCTGCTGTTCGAAAGTATGTTTTCCATTTATCATTTTAATTTGTTTCTGTTTCATATCTTGCAGGCATTCATTAACCCTTTTTCCCAATGTATGGGCATCCTTATTTATTCACACTTTGCGGTAAAACATTAAAAGAACAGAAAGAAAATCAGTGTCAAAAGGAATTATTTGTCACGACGAACGATCCTCCAAATCGTCACAACAATTCATTCCCAATTTTCAACAAGGGGTCGTAACTTATTTCTTACGATTTTGTCTTATTTTGTTGCATCTAGTATATAGCATCCACAAATTCAAAATGAGGGAATAAGTTAGAACGCACAAACTCGGGAATCCATAATGGGAAGGTCCGTTGAGAGCCCCACAGAGACAAACATATAACATTGAAATGGTGTGTTGTACTTTATTTCTATTTTTCAACCGCAAAGCTGAATTCCAAACTTATCGCGAAGAATTCAATCCCAGTGGACATAGGCTTCAAAACGTTTCATGGATCAAAGGCAAACGATTAAAATCGAATGCAATACATAGAGTTTTCTGAAAAGAGTTAAGCTAATTCACGTTCATCAACTAAGAGAAATAAAACATGCAATGAAGGTTGCTTCGTTTCACGTGACGTTTACACATCGTAAACCAAAAGAAAAACATATTCTATTTGTATTGCGATGTAACGATTACTGGTAGTAAAGGACTACCGCTTTACTTTCAGGGCTGATAAAATGTAGATTGAGCCATCGAGCTTTCGTAAATAGGCTGGGATTGGTGCCCTCAAACAGCATCTGTTTTTATTTTAAAGATAATGTGGAAACAACCCATTATTACTGTGAAGTAAACACATGACCATGTTTTCTTCGATTTTCAAATCTATGACGATATTGGACATTATTTAAGTAGTGATCTTTTTTTTTCTCAATATAATATATAATCTTTATTAATGTCTCATCCATATACATATACATTTCTATACATATAAAAACATATACATAGCCTAAAAAACATTAAAATATATGCATATGGCCATTCAATTTTGAATTATAAGAGACAATTATTAACATAAAACATACATTACACATAAATAATATTTACAACGTAAAATCAAGATTGAGTTACTAATACTTTTATAATGCAAGGTTAAAATCAATTTTAGATGGAAAATAAGAAAGATGTGCATATATGTACTATTGCACATTATTAAAATTATATTTTAAGAATTCAAAGATACCCGTGTTTGTTGACTAAGAGGTGTTCGTCTTTGTCATTTCATCATCTCGTCAATGGAAAAACTATGAATTAAAGTTTCGTCCAAATTAATTTTATAACACATTTTTAATAAATAAAATATAAATGAAATATAATTATGTGTAACACTTTTAGATTAAGATACATTTAATTCACTTCAGACACACTTAAATTAAAAGAATGAAAAACAATCTATTTAAACACCCAATGACTATTTTTCAGGGCGTATCATATAGACGAAAAAATGTTGTGCTGATTTAAAGAAAGCAAAATTAAACTTCGAAATATCCTCACATCTGTGAACAAGCACCTTTAAACCACTTGGACACATCTTTTCAATTGTTAATGTTGCCTGTTAATGTCCAATATGCGCTTCTTCTTCTTCGATCTTTTCTTGTCCAGACTTGGCCACCATCTCCGAAGTCATATTAGCTTGATTAATTTGTCTCTCACCGTTAATCAAACGTATCCATGTGGAATTGCGACCATTGATCTGTGTATTGTGATGTGTAATACTGCTAGTCAAAACCCAAGTCGTGAATATAGGTTTTTAGAGGAAAATGAATTGAATATGGCGTATAAACTATCCAAATATTCAACAGCTAAAGATCAATGTAGTATTCGAGTAAAAGTCTAGTTGTGTTTCGGACTGCGATTGCTAGTGAGGGATGCAGAGGTCTCCGAACGCTCGTATCTGCATACTGTGTAATCGACAGTATGTGCGAAACGATCAAGAGTTATTACCACACCGGTACAGTATATACCTTTAATGTTTTCGTTAAATAAGACAATTGACCATTGATATGCTTTATCGTATCTATTTGGCATGTATTAAGCATTACTCTGCCCTATTTTAGTTAAAATGCAAACATTGGTTTTATTCGAGATCAGCATCATGTTTACAGTGAAGTCATGATTAATCACCGATAAATATTTTTCGTATGGGAAGGCAGTCCATGAATTCGAAAGAACACTTTGAAGTTCTGATTTCAAAAGAAAAGGTAGGATGGATACTTTCACTGACCGTCGAGATATTATGGAATTACTGTTGAAAACCGCTTACTTTCCGACATTCGGAACACCTCGGCCATTTCTTAAAATAACCTCGGAGGCAATGGGGAGCCATTTTTGAAAGTAGGTCAGCAACGAAGGGCATGTCCGTTTGCAATCGTATCTACTCGGAAATCCCCGGCACAAGCCGGGGATTGCCGAGTAGATACGACTGACAAAATATGAATCAAAGATGTGTTGATATGGTCATCTTTAATGAAAATGGTAAAAACAAATATTCAATTGTGATATATAACCAATTTGTGTGTATTTAAATACATATTTAGTGCCTGTGTGCATTTTGCGTTATCCGCCGGAAATAAGGCGAATTACCCCATGATTTCTGGTGTATTCATGTACTGCCTACGAGGTATATCTACCGACTTGTTACGGAGATTGCCGAGTAGATATGATTGACTTTCCGAATTAAACCCTTTCATTCTAGGTACAACCATCTTTACTTTACAATAAACTCCCCCAAATCCGCCATTTTGAAACTCTATCTTTTGTCGGATTACTTCGGCCGTTCGTGGTATATATCGGTCGGAGCCATTTGCGTTTAACCTAAGAGTTCCGGCCCCGACCGATGTATACCGAGAATGTATACCGAAAACATCCGATGTTATCCGACGACAAATTGGAATCCAAAATGATCGATTAATGGGATTCTAACTTATAAAATTACTACGGGGTAAACAAGTTATTCTGCCTAAGCAAGAGATTTATGTTATTTTGAAGGGAATCATGTGTTCTAACCTTTAGAAGTACAAAGCAAATCCAACATGTAAAAGGGCAAATCCAACATGTGAAAGGTATCGAACATGTTTAATTCGATCAAATTATTGCTTCCCCTTGATAAGATTAACCTAATCCGATTTAAAAAGAAAGTTATGCACACAAGACTCCAACTTTGTCTGTGATCATCCTTTGGATTCCCGACAAACGCATGTATTTCCGTTTGAAAAATGATCTGCGTTCCTTTTCACACGCACTTATGTAAAGCATTCCCTGATAATGCTATGTAATTTTAAAAAAAAATATATATATTTTTGTGTCGCGTGCTTTCCAAAACATTCAATATCTGCTTGACTTTGATACTCAGAGGAGCAAACAGGTTAGATCACAGGCCTGCCACCAATTTACTTGGTGACTGGCCCCGATCCACATTGTTTGTATAAGCATGAAGTCGGTTCGAGCTCTAGAAGTGTATTGGCGGTTGGCCTGTGATCTAACCTGTTAGCTCCTCTGCGTATCTTTCCTCATCAAAATTAAGCAGACAGCACAAAAATCTATTTTTAGAAAATTACCAACAATTCTAAAGGTTAATCATATTGAGCAATGTAGTCTTTCGGCACACTTTTTTTTATACCATCCATTGCTCTAGGGACGTAAGAAAGGGGTGGCTGTGATAGAAGTGTTAAACAGCTGTTTGATAACGAAAACCAATTTACACGTGAATAAAATCTCTCGAGCTAGCAATTATTTTCAAATTTTACAGCAGTAGGATCAATCAATTCAAATCCATATCTTAAGTGTTAAAAGTGATAAGTATTCCTTTGATATGATAATAGATATGCAAACACCTTCGCATAAACCTTATTTAAGTGTATGTGAAAAGGGATACTTTTAAAAAAAGACACCAAGCAACACCTATTGACATCGAAATTTATATCTTTATTTGCAACTTAGAGCATTGGTTGTTTTTGTATTTCTGTGCACCGCACGGCGTTTGAAGAATTAGAAAAGAGCTGCTTCATTTTGCTTCTGTCGTTTTATTAACCATTAACAAACAGTAAAAATCAAAGCCAACTGTTGCATACAGTTCTTTATTTCCTACCAAACAGATACTGGTAACTTTAATATAAGTATACATGAAACAAACAACGTCTTAATTATACACGTTATTATCAGGGTAATAGTAATGGCAAACCTCGTCACTTACGTCGAATCATTGGGGATGTTATAAATATGAACTATATACCGTATGCTGTACAATATATAAGAATGCTTTATTAAGAATGATAAGAAATCAATGCATGTTACGAAAGAGTTCCCCAAAAGACACCTCCCGATACTCAAATGTGCAGTGTTGTGAAAACCTTCGGCGACATAAACTTTATTTAAAGAGAAAGCCTCCAATATACTGAATGTACCTGGAAAGCAAAACGGCCGTTGAATCCAACTAATCTGTTAGAAGGAGATCTTTTGCAATTCGCCATATTTGTCAAATCGATTTTAAGAATTGTTCGAATGCTTGTAAGAGTTTTATCATATTACAACGTGTGTGCCATTCATTTCGCAAAGGTGCTGAATATCTTATTGAGTTTTTGTAAACCCAATAAGTAACTACTGTCGTCCTAATACTTCAGACGACATTAAAACCAACTGTTTTAAGATGGGTATGCGTCCCCTACCAGTAGAAAAACTTTCATTTTCACTGCAATTTGAATTGTCGTCTGCGAACTTTTCCGATCTTAGACGGCAACAATTATGTCGACTAATACTGCGAGCTATGTTCATGCAGTGGATATAGTATACAATATTAACCCTTATACGGCTAGAACCGACTTCATGCATATGCAAACAGGTTAGATCACAGGCAAGCCGCCAAGTAAATTGGCGGCTGGCCTGTGATCTAACCTGTTTGCTACTTTGATTATCATTCCTCATCAAAATGTAGCAGAAGTTTAAGGTTTTGGAAAGCAGACGACACAAAATGTATTTCTAGAAAATTACCCAGCATTCTAAGGGTTAAAAAGGAGATAAAGAATGAAAGATCAGCAAATAATGAGTTCATGGCATCATCATTCGATTTGAAGCCTGATAGAGCTTATTAGGAAGGGAAAATACCGTAATTTAGCACCTATCTTAGCGCGGTTTCCTGGAAACGGTTAAATTTATATACACGCCACTATCTGATTAGAATACATCTTAATTTGTCCGGCTAGATTTCGCATCGGTGTCACTTCATTAATTCCGACCGATTGGCACTGATCCTACTCAGGATTTGACAGCGTTAGGTTAGACTTAGAATGGAAGTCTGGGGCCGGTTTTACTAAACAACTTACGGAAAATGTTTGCGTAAGTCATAATTGATTAACATGGATAATATCTTCAATGAAAGTACAATATTGCAATGTGACACGTCATTGGAAGCGTCTCGGAGAGACGATTCCAATGATGTGTTACTTTGCAATATTGCTTTGCCAAATATTGAAATGAAAGGACTTGTTGTTTTAGACTTACGCAAATCTTAAGCGTAAACTGTTTAGTAAAACGGGCCCCTGGTTCAGAATTAACAATTTTCTGTCCTGTACTGACTCTATTAGAGCCAGGATTAATGGGTAGATGTAAGACATGTAATACCGATCCAGCCAAAACTTCTTGATCTCATAAATTGACAGTTATTTCAAAGATATGTATACTTACGATATAGATATATACATTAGATATATGTGTTAATAGATATGTCGATATGCATTGGAAACCTTTTACCTGTCTCTGTCCACTCTTTTCTCTTTTCTCTTTCTTTCTTCTCTGTTGTCTATTTGTACAAACAAGTCAATTGTTTGTCAAGTATTCCGTGTTATGATATCAATTAATAGAGCAATATGAATTGTATATTAGAGCAGACGATAAGATTAATCATGTAGATACAAAGGCGCATATGGGACATTTTCTTGGAGTATTTAAGAAACAAACATAACGAATCCCTTACCGGAAGTGCTCATTAGAATGTGTATTGACGAGACGATTCAAATAAGAACCACAATATAAGATTATGGGAAGAAATAAGTTTTTGGAATATGCCTCATATCTGCGACACTGATTATTCTTTGAGGTACATGTAGAACATCCATAATCCGCCATTTTTAAAGCAGTTCTTTCGTCAAATTACTTCGGGCGTTCTCGGTAAACATCGGTTGTAACCGGAACTTGTCGGTGTAAGGCGAATAGTTCCGGCATCGACCGATGTATACCGAGAACGACCAAAGGAAGAATAGAGACTGGCAGAACTACATAGTGTTCATACATCAATGCAGGTTTAATGAAGGCGTATTACATGTCCAGAGTGAGTTATCGTATTATATAACGAGAAGTTATGAGAATGGATCGTCGACATACTTATTCTTTAACGTTCGTGTCAAACCTAATAAAATCACCTTGCGCTAATCCACGACATTCTCTTTATTAACAGGTATCTGAGACGGGCCGAACTATCGATCGCAGAAGAGGATCACTTTCCCGTAAATGGTCTTGATGGAATTGATATTTCTTTCACTAAGGGTAATCTTTATTGGACCGCTGATTGGACGAGCAACTCTCGCCGTTTCTCGCGGCATCACGCTACTGATGGCATTTGTTATTTTACATCGAACGCCATAAAATGACGGATATGGGCTTAGAAAGGATATATTAAAGCGCCTAAAGCTCGGGGATTGATTGTTGCAGCTCCGATGACCCACTTCTCAACGCGTATGTGGATAATAAAGCCTCTAGCGACCTTCATGTGTTAGGTTCAACAGCATCGACATAGATACATTGGTATATGCGTTCTTCATTGATGGGAGAGTAATACAAAATGACATACAATATGTCTGAGTATCTGAACTCAACAGACGCTGTAATGACATTGTATCCTAATTCAAGTGAAAATCTGACCCTTTTCGGTAAAGAGGACGCCTCTTTCACATTCACGACCGGATATTTCGTACAAGTGACGTCATCAGTGGAAATTATCATTCACGATGTATCAAGCCAAGTGTCCACCGGAAGAGTGCTAATCGGCGTTACCTTGTTTTTCATTGTATTTCTTACGATTGCCGGAAATCTGATGGTGTTCCTTGCTGTGATATTTACTCGGAAGTTACGGTCGGTGTCGAACATGTTCATCGTGTCATTAAGCTTGGCGGACTTTATGGTCGGAACATTCGTGATGATTCCTGGAACGCTTAACGAGATATTCCAGGAATGGACGCTGGCCGATTCGTTCTGTGTCGTGTGGGCCGGATTTGATGTGATGCTGTGCAGTGCCTCTATTTTAAACGTTTGCCTAATAAGTCTAGACCGTTACATCTCAATAATGTCGCCTTTAAGATACAAAATGCTCGTAACGTACCGGCGAGCTTTATTCATGTTGGCTTTAGCATGGGGCATTGCTATTTGTGCCTCGTTTATTCCTTTACTGACAGGACTTCACAACCCGGAGTTACCGTCCTTGACAAATCTGACTTTGCTGACGGAGCGGCCGCAGTGTCTTTTCATCCCGAGTTTATTATACGTCCTTATAGCATCGACTGTGACTATTTTACTACCTATCATAGTGGCCATAGTCCTATACTACCGGGTATCCAAGGAAGCCAAAAGACAAGCCTGTTTCGTGGGGATTCTTATCACCCCTAGCAACATGTTGCTAGGCTCCAAGATGGCGAATAAACACATCCGGGAACCGTTCACGAGAAAGGCGACGATAACTCTCGGAATAATCGTCGGCGCCTACGTGGTCACGTGGGCCCCATTTCTGGTGGCCAATGTGACGGACGCCATTTGTAAATGTGTCCCGCCTAAAGTATTCAGTGCCATTGTGTGGCTGGGATGGTGCAATAGCTTAATAAACCCAATCATTTACCCGTTCTTCATGCGTGATTTTAGAAAGGTCTACACGACTACCTTTTTCAAGGTATGTCCCTGTGCAAAACTATTCCAGAAAGTGAAACGAGATCGAATTTTTTTCCGGGATCCTGCGGATATCACGAAAACGTCTCAGTCCAAGTCGAATTACGGCCATTCCGATGATAGGCTGTAGATGTAAGCATTGTATAAGAAACGGCTTTGTAATTATCCGAAACTAAAACTACTCATAAAACTACTCCGAAATCATCCAATGACATCTATAACCTTGAACAGAGCACATATTCGAATGATGTGAAACTGTTACACTTACGATATCTTTATGTGATACAGATGTCCTTTGATTGATAATACGAGTTTCTCATATACGATCATATCCAAAATCACTTGACATAACGAAATCATATATTATTATCATTTAACAATGTTCTAGTTCTTAATTGACTTTGTTTCAGACATATAATCAAGTGGTTTGATTGCTAAGTACAGGTATTCTACGCATATCCCTGGTGTATATCACCTACAGCCAATATGGTGAAAATATTTGAGGCACGTTAGGTTAGAAACATCACATTCACCCATGATCGACGATTGTTTATACATGAAAACTAAACTATTTTTTCAGAACAGAAATCCAATGAATAGAGCAATGCTTGCTCAATAAAAAATGATGTGTGAACTTAATTTCTCGTTGTGTGTTATGTATATTACCCATCAGTCCTTCAATTCCTTGTCTTGTGAATAAATAAATCCCGGCAGCAGATTCGCTTCGAATATTTTGCAAACAACTCATTCAACGATATAGTTAAACAGTTTGTTCAGAAGTTAAACAGCTAGCCCGACATCCTGTAACTGCATGCTTTCCACTTTGGCCAATCTAGAGAAGGTTATAGAATAGTGTTTTGAGAGTGACTGGTCCGAGAAGCGAGGCATTGATTCATAATCGATGTGAAATGAATACTTTGAAAATAAAGGAAATCTAACCTGTGTTATTAGGCATCGATTCTGTAACAGACAACCGCATCATTTCGATAGATAGGAGAAATACGAGAAATCCCTATCGATGGAATAATTACAGATGTCCCCATTTACAATGACGTTGTCATACTTCTTTGATCGACATGCTTATTTTACAATTCTCTCAGTAAATAACCTTGTCATGTCGGAAATGTCAAAAAGGGTTGGTTGAAACGCGTCATTGAAACAAAATCGTTTTGTACTGGCTAATCGAAATTCTGTTAACATCTAGATATTTATATATATATGGGTCTACGTGTATTGTATTTCTTTATCATCGTGTGTTTATCAATTTTAAAATAAGCTTTTGATATGAAACCAAACACGTTTGAAGTGACACCTTTCCAGTACAGTTGATATAGGTTGTCAAGGCAAATTGGAACTATTCCGAAGTCGCATGCCTATCGTAATGTAACAGGGGTTATGAGCCCTGGTCGTCCACAAAAAGATTCTATGGAGTTGCACATGTGACAGTAGACAGGCAGTAGTTGATCTCATTGGCGCCTCAAGTTTCGTGGGACTGTCCTTTAGGGAAACACCTGAGCTATGTATACCCTGGCTACATAAGTACTGGTGAATCCAATAAGACCTTAATCAGCCTACAAAGAATTCCGTTATTTTAATCCATGTCAATTTGGAATGAGATGAGTTTCCTGGTTGGAATGGTCTTTACCGTCGAATATGGTCAAGTACATCTTACGCACTACTTCATAGTACCCAACAATTTGGAAATGTTGACTCCGGTCTTCTTGTGCATAAATTTGCTAGTGGTAGAAGAACAAGCAGAACGCTGCAGTGTTCCCTGTAGAGATGATAGTCTTGTTTGTATCGCCTTTTGCAGGGCTATCTTTTTGGGAGGTGTGAACACAAATGCTGATGCTTCGGCTAGATTGGACAACACATAGACTGATAATCAGACGGTGCTAGGACACATTACCCCGTACAAAACAACTTTCAAAAATCACTTTCTTTACTCATAAAACCGTGGCTCTACAAATTGACAGGTGACCTAAGGAAACTCATCTTTCAAACGTTTCTGAGATTTTGTGTAAGAACTGCTTCGTTAAATCCGGCTTTAATGGATCCACATGTAGTCGGTATTTTGGGCAATCGGATCTGTCAAACGCATTATCGTGTTCGTGGAATAATATCACCAAGCGATATTAAAGTACAAATCCAGAAGTACACACAATTCTGGAGAAATATTTCACCTTGCAGGTCCTCGATGAATCATAATAGCTTCCAAAATTCAATAAAACAATGTAACATCTGACATCGATGTTTGGAAAAAGGATAAATCTACTACGTAACACTTCTACGCAACCTCCATATTATACAAAGATCTGAACAGAGAGAGTTCTATATGCTATATACTTCATACTAGCACGAAGGGGTACCATTGATTTACAGCGATGGCACTTTTAAAAACGACGTCATTGAACTTGGTAATCATGGTCTATTAATTAATTATAGATCAACACTAGACATTATAAGGGGTTATCGCACGAGCCTTACATACAAACGAGTCCTCAAAGACTTGAATTGGGTATTTTCTTGTGTGAAATATGTATTTAATGTCCCGCCTGCATCGCAAACCTCTTGAGGCCCGATAAATAGAGAATAAATGGTTGGTGTCGTGAATCGGAAATGTTATCGGGCAAGGCTTAGGAATATTATCCGGTGAGCCGAAGGCGAAACGGATAATAATCCGAAGCCGAGCCTGATAACTTTTCCCATTCAAAGACACCAACTTTCTATTCTATTTATCCTGTTACCTTTATGTATTCTTTCAAACAAACAAGATGTAAAAAAAACACGAGAAAAAACGAAAAATTAAGAAGAGAATGATGTAAACATGACGTCATGTAGTTCTTATGACGTCATAATTTGTCGCGTGGATGTGTTATATGGTTAGTGCCGGATATCACAAATGATATACGACACCTAGTTATCGGTCCCAAAATGGCGCAAGTGACAGGATAAAGTCTGTTTTTGAAATAAATAAGCATCATAACGATTATGTCATGTCTTCCTTTCTCTTTCTCTATCTTTTATAAGTTTACAATTCATAGAAACCATTGATTGCCATTTGTTATTTAAGAACATTTATCTTTCATTACTGGGATGAGTGTTCATAGATTAAATTTACTTTGTTAAAGAAACAAAAGCAACACTCTTATGATTATGCAAGTACAAAAGGGAATGGCCATTTCTAAGTTGTGAGAACTTGTGGCAAGAGCCTTTTGCCAAAGTTGATGATATGACTACTTACAGGTGTTGTGTACCGTGTATTATATGTTCAATTGTATGGCAATAAAATATGTTTAAACTAAACTGAATTACAAAAAAATCAAAGACTGGGATCGCTTGATATCCTTTCTATAACTCGTATTTCCACTTAACCATATTTGTGATGGACTTTGAAACTAGACACGAGGAAAATTAATAATCAATTACTTCATTTGTCAATATTGTATAAACTTACAATAAAATGAAAATGTCAGTTTTTTATACACCATTATTGCTATCCTTTGTTGGTTTAAATTTAGACAATTGGATAATTCAAACATGGTCTGTTGGAGCGTAGATATTAAAATTGAGTTTCTTTAACGACATACCTATTGATCACTTTCTTTTCTGTTCATAAGTACTCTTTGAATAATGATATATGAACTATCACAAAGCTGTTACAGCTTTGAGATAGATTCGATGGCACTGTCGCATATTGCTGAGGCTGATAATAACAAAGAGGACATTAATCACGAAGTTGTTATCGCCATGGACTAGAAACCGGAAACCCGGTTTCGATTCCCGAAAGCGACCAATTATTACACTGTGGAGTGTCCTTGGACAAGACAGATTTCCTAGGCTAGTAATGGTAGATAACCCAGGGAACATGTACGATGGTGGTATTGAGGGAGTCGTGTGCATTAATATAAGAGATATATCATCTGCATATGCATTGCATTGGCATCACAACATAGCATTTGGCGAATCCTAAGGCAGATGATCTAACGCTTTACCAAATAATAACGACATTTGACCACTGTGTTGCAGATGACTCTGGAAAACATTGTGGGGAAATGAGAAATTGCTCGTGACGAGCAATTTCTCCTTTTCCCATAATGTTTTCTGCCCTATCAGGACATACTTTTTCAATTTCATCACATTTTGAAATGTCGTCTGCAAACTCTCTGAGTTTGGGACAGTAAAAAGTTTGGCCTTTGGTAAATGGTTAGGGAACGATTTCACCTTGCGTTCGTAGGTAATGTACTTGTTCATAGAAAGATGGAAGTTTAGATATTTGGCAGCACTGTTATTACTGTTGTTACGCAATGAAGGATGATTTTTGGATCATTCTTTATTCTTTAAGTGTGTTTAAAGTGAATTAACGTGTACATACGACATAACGTGACATTGCTTTTTGGATCTACCGCATATAAACTTACGCAAATACTTAGCTAATTTGAAGCTTCCTGAATTATCTATGCATTCATTAGCTACTACCATTGTATATCAAAAACAATACAGACACTTCATGTTTTAACATTTTATTTTGACTTTCAAATATTCTCTTCCATGAACAAAAACCTTCATCTACACGTAAAGCCTGTCATAAAACCATTTCGGATAGTCGTGTGTCTGGTATCGAATCGATGCACTCTATGCATCCAGTCAAGCAGGATAATGATCTACGCATGCGCAATGGTTGTTATGATATCAGTTAATGATAAAAACACAGCTTTAATTCAGGCGTCAATTATGTAAGGAAACTGTACAATGAGATCGGATTTACACCCTTTTACTGATCGATTGCTATCAAGTCATTCTTTTCGAGTAGTTAAAATAATTCATTAGTCATCTGATGTGTTCAGTGCAGTTGAGGTGATTTCGGTCATAGGCTGTCCGATATAATTCATTCAGGACTCATTCTATACAAAGGTACAAAGATAATTGTACGCTGATATGTTTCGTATAAGAGTGTTAGCTTGAATGATAACACACTCGCGATGAAATGATTACCTTAATGACAGATGGTGGTATAAAACTTAACTTTTAAAGTCAACACGTATCTTCCCTATATTTGACACCTTGTTTGAATGGTGATAGTTGTGTTTTGAAGTACTTTCTATCAGTTTGAAATTTATTCTCTGGTATAAGGAGCACTTTGAAAAAGAAGTTTTTCCGAGAGAAAAATGCAGAATAATAAAAAAGAAAAGAATGCTCACCATTTTTTGCCAAACCATATTTGTAAAAACGCACACATTTCTCTTAAATAAAACGTTAGGTTATAACTGATAAACCGTATATCTACATCTAAGCTGATAACCTACATTTTTGCTGTGCTTTTGTACGGACTGACAATAGAATATGTTTTATAAGAAGCATTTTTCGATCACAAACAGCTGTATATCACAGTCTAACATTTTGCAAACCTTTTCTACAATAGATGACTTTTGAAATATGATAATTTTTAATTCAGGTCAAACAGGACATGTCCCTTTACCGTAATATAAGATTACATTTTCTTTGTTTTAAAAGAAGTATAACAGACATTTTTGACGATTTAGAGGAGCTTTCATTGAAGAGCATTAATATAGATATTGAACACTAAACAAACACAGCATGCACGCCTTTGGACTATTGTTGAACGATATTCAAGAGCCTGGCATACTCAACCAGCTGTTCGTGCACGATGTTATTTAGATAAATGATTTCTAGGCTCGTCCATTATCTACGTGTCTTTGTATAAAAAAAAAATGTGGCGGGTTCTTTATCTAGATCAACGATCATATTACACGAGTTGGCTTTACCTGTTTAACCCTTTACTAAACACCAAACTTTCGACTGTCCTAAATTGAAAGAGTTTGCAGGCGACATTTAAGAGTGATAAAATTGAAAAACAATCTTCTGATAGGGCAGTAAACATTGTGGGAAAAGGAGGAATCGCTCGTTGAGAGCGATTTCTCCTTTTCCCACAATGTTTTCCAGAGTCGTCTGCAACAAACTGGTCAAATCTCGTGTTCTTTATCTAGATCAACAATCATATTACACGAGTTGGCTTTACCTGTTTAACCCTTTACCAAACACCAAACTTTCGACTGTCCTAAACTGAAATAGTTTGCAGGCTACATTTAAGAGTGATTAAATTGAAAAATAATCTTCTGATAGGACAGTAAACATTGTGGGAAAAGGAGGAATCGCTCGTTGAGAGTGATTTCTCCTTTTCCCACAATGTTTTCCAGAGTCGTCTGCAACAAACTGGTCAAATGTCGTTAGTATTTGGTAACAGGTTAAAGGTTCATGTTTACAGATGGGAGGAAATTTCCAAGTTTAAATAAATTTCTTTAAAAGTACGCAATGGCTGTACTGTTATATAACATGCACTGAAGAATAGTCTTACGAAGCAAATCAATCTCGTTCTTATTCTTTAAAGTTTGTATATAATAAAACAACATTTTTTATAACTCAAAAGCGTGACATTGCTTTTGAGACCTACCGCATACCAACTGTTAACACTTAGGTACATTGACGCTTCCTAAGTTAATCATGCTTTCAATGTCTACTTTTAATTATATATACCAAAGAACAATAAAAACAGTTTTGTTTCAACGGCATTCCATTTTACGTTTCACGTTGTCTCTTCTGTTATAAATCATCTTTAATGGTTCATGTTCGCGCTTAAGAAATCAATTTTGTCAAATTCGCAACAGACTTAACGACGTTCCTTGCAATAAAGGTGACGATGGCAACTAATATTTTTGATTAAAATAGTTGGTGCGTAACCAAATCGACTCTCCTTCCTTAAATTAAAATGAACAAAAGGATGAGTAATTCGGCAAACTGGATATGTCTTCAACATGTTATACAGTTGTTAGGTTTGTCAGCAGATTTTCATAGCCTTTGTGACCTTTCAAAAGACCATCAACACATTTCTCTGTATACTACTATATACTTTCTTCAACACTGCGCAAAGTTATCGCAACATACTAACTTTGACCTATTTACAGCTGTACGCTTTGTAATTATTGTTTGGTTTATTGCGTATCAGTTGTATACTTTGATCATTTCATTTTGTTAGAATTAAGTTAATTCCATCTAAAAAGATGTTGTTGTATCTTGTGATTTCTTCTTGTTTTGAATAGCTGGACAAAATGAACTAGGCATTCTAAGAGAAATGATTTTCCCCCAAAACCATTTTGAAACTGGGTCAATTATAGCGGGATTTGGAAAGAATAATTAAGTAGGTGAAAAGTTTCCATCTTTTTTACAGTTAGTAAGAATGTGTGATGCTGAGTTGTCAGCAGTTCTATACAAAAATGTTCTTGCAACCTAGATATGAACGACTGCATATGGCCTATAGGGTACATGATGAAGAAGGAAAGGATGAATTTCTAAAACCAAAAGTAATTCAGGAAAGATATTACATAATTACAGAAAATGAAAAGGCCATATCCATACTCCAGGGTACCGTTTTACTAAACAGTTTACGCTTAAGATTTGCGTAAGTCTAAAACAACAAGTCCTTTTATTTCAATATTTGGCAAAGCAATATAGCAAAGTAGCACATCATTGGAATCGTCTCTCCGAGACGCTTCCAATGACGTGTCACATTGCAATATTGTACTTTCATTGAAGATAATATCCATGTGTATCAGTTATGACTTACGCAAACATTTTCCGTAAGTTGTTTAGTAAAACGGGCCCCTGGATTGCTTATCAAAAAGTCAATTGTTGGAGAACAATGTGATTACGACATTGGCTTTATTGAGTAAATAATGTGTTGCAATAATAGTCATTTGAAACCACGAGAACTTCCTACGAACTCAAATGTTCGTGTTAACCCATTACCAAACAATAACGACATTTGACAGGGTTGTTGCAGACGACTCTGGACACCATTGTGGGAAAAGGAGAAATTGTTCGTTAAGAGCAATTTCTCCTTTTCCCACAATGATCTCTGCCATATGAGAAAATTATTTGCCAATTTCGTCACATTTTGAAATGTCGTCTACAAACTCTTTCAGTTTGGGACAGTCGAAATTTTTGCGTTTGGTACAGGGTTAATCCTAAAATTGATTTTTTTTAAAAATAACCACTGTCGACGATTTAAGTATGTTGTTTAATCCTTTTTATGCTTTCATTTGTCTCGCCTGCACTGGAAGTTTTTGATAACTCTTCAGTTACTTATTTTCTATACAGCTAAGACAAATGTTGTCTAGGGTCTGCCCATTACTTGCTTAATTTTTAATACCCAGTCATGATGCACTCCATTATCCCAATATTTTCAAGAAAAATGCTGTTTAACTACCATTGTTGACTTGTAAGGACTTTGGCATTACCAAAGCACACATTTCTGGCACATTTACTAGTATGCATTTTCGATCATGCTTCAATGTTGAATACATATCACTCACCATCTTAAAACTTATTATTTCATCGGTTCATTTCTGTCGTTCTCGGTACACATCGATCTTGGCCGGTACTATTCGTTGTAAAGCAAATAGTTCCGGCCTAGACCGCTGTTTACCGAAAACGACCGAAGTAGTCATACGAAAGAAAGAATTTCAAAATGATGGATTATGGGTGTTCTACCTGAACGTGAAGATCCAACCGTTGCTGCATAGACAAACTCGTCTTAAGTATTGAAGCATATGGTATCAGCAACTCGAGACTAAATGAATGTATGATTCATGGCAATCAGTGTCATCTTGATATCATTACATCTGAAACGATTGATTTGAGATATAATTGTGATATCTCAATTTAAACCCTACCCATGACGTGATATTACTAATCAGTGATTAAAAACGACGTTAATCCACCACAACACTGGTTGTTATGGTCAATAAGTCCATGGTAAAATGTCAAACCCACAGGTCTTGCTTCAATTATCTCTTGATAGCGTGCATATAAAACCTCCTTAATTTGTATTTGCTTTTCGCACATGAACTCATATAGAAGGCAAGTCCCTTATTATTCATGAGCAGTTATCTAATCGTCCAGAACACGCCATAAATCGCTGTTTCTCAATAAAATGAGCCAATTGATGTTCCAATGAATATTTTGCAATGTGAAGTATTTACTTAGTGAGTAAATCCTTTTGCAGGTAGTTGGCGACGTAGGCAAACACAGGCAACATATATTATGTTAATATGACCTGCCATCTTGACATTATAGAGGCAGACATGCTAGAAAATGAAACATACGTTACTGTCGCCACTCTACTATTTTACCTTTGAGAGGGTGACACATAGAACATGCAATGTTTGTTTCATTTCTTTGTTATTTATTTGAAAAAAGCATGTTTGGTGAGCATTTTGATATGACATTTATGGTGCTTTATGACTAAACCAGGTATATACGCATAATTTAATGATGTCGCCATTTTTACTTGAAGTGAATTCAGACAACATGCCCAGTTTGTTACATACACATAAAATATTCAAAATACCAGATATCATACGCATTTGTCTTTAAACAACAGTTGATATATCAAATTATAAAAAAATAATTGCATTTCTAGAAAAAAAATGGTACAATTTGTCTTTTTTTCTGAATTTGATTAGGAAAGGATAAATGCATTTTTAAGTATGAAACCTACGTGACATGCTTTTTAAAAGTAGCTATTACGTCTAAATATATACAACGTACAGTAATCAACCTTCTTGGCAAATAGTTTAATTTTACACAATGGCATTGCAAAGAAACTAGAAATTCACATGCAAAAGCATCTCAAATGTGGCGATGTAACATACGTTACGAAACATACGTGACCAAGATTATTCCCAAATTAATATCCGGATGGAGTATTCATCTAAAACTGCAAAGTCATGGATTTATAATATAATGATGTCATCAGCAAAATGACCAGCATGTTTTGAAGGCGCTCATGACTTGAAATTTGACGAAGAACGCATATGTTTGGTGACATAAATTTTGCGGAATACACTGTGCCAGGTAAGACTTAATATATCCAATTAGTGATTCGTGCATGTATTAATATATTGATTTTCTATATGTCAAGGAATTTTCACATGTTAACAAACATTGTACATTCATACTCAAACCACATGGAACAAAAACAGAGTCACAAAAACTAGAGAAACATACGTTACATCTGGTAACGTATGTTTCACTATATAATTTCATCCTTATAATAATTATTACTCAGAGAAATATACCATAGTCGTTAATATTAAACTGTTTCGTCCATGCTGATTTACTTTGTTGGTAAAGTTTCTTGTAAAAAACATATTTTAATGAAGTTACCACAAAAAGAAGTTAAACTTGTAGAATTCCAGCGACATCATTTTTATGCTAAAAATTGCCTCTTAAAACCAGCGAATGATTTACATAATGACATGTGTTCAATAGATAAAGTCTAGCCCATTGATGAAATGCCATTACTATACATAGGTCATTGTGTCTAACCATTTAATGTTGTACTTTCCTGATCTAATTTTGTTAACGTATGTTTCACAATGCCTCTTTCTCGTGCCGAGATACAGCGACGATACAGAGAGCGTAAAAAGGCTTCAGATGGTGAAAACTTTCTACAAAAGGAACGAAGAAGACAACAGAAGTACTACAAACCATCAGAAGATTTGTCAGCCTTAGACAGAAAGAAAAGAAATGAAAAGATTAAAACCTGTGTGCAGAAACACCGCCGATCTAAGAGAAATCAAGCAGAAAGTAATACTGAAAATGCTGACCAGATTGGTGCAAGTTCAAGTGGATAAGGCACGCAAGAATCCAATGCAAATCATCTAGTTGTTAAATTTCCTAACAGACGAATGGGCCCTAGAAAAAGATTGAGTAGAGCCCTTGTTACAGCAAACTCAAAACTTAGGAAAGTCATCAATGAAAATATTGAAACTCGGAAAAAGGTCTTACAGAGAAAATTACAAAGAGTGTTGAAATCCAAATCTAAAACAAATATGTTGACACCAAGATGGAAAACTTCCATCTTTATGGCATCGTCTGGTATTAAAGGAGACCATGTTAGAAAACAGCTTTTGTTTGGAAACGTGCTCTTGCACCACATGAAGACTAAATCAAAGAGCATTGACAAAAGGCACAGAAACGGCGTATACGCCACGGTAGCCGGCGAAGTAATAAGAAAGTACCGCTGCATTTCCAAACTGGCATCCGAACTTAACGTTAATAGACACAACTTATCAAAAGTCTTCAAGAAGGGTATTGATTTTGCCAAAGTCAGGAGGCGTAGAGTACAAATGAAACTAAAGGACAGTGTAACCAACTTCTTTGAAAGGGAAGATAATTGTAGGATTCAGCCTGAGAAAAGGGACGCCACAAGAAACGAAGGGGAAAAGATACAAACCTGTGTCCTTACTGATTACATGGGTAATCTTCACCAGAAGTATTTGGCGGAAAACCCAGAAAACAAATTGTCTTTGGCAACGTTTTGCAGAATAAGACCTAAGCATGTATTACTGACCAGTTGCTTAAGTAGAAATGTATGTCTGTGCACCAAACACCAGAATCTAGCACTTAAGTTACAAATGATGCGGAAATCAGGAATTGATATTCCACAGAATCCTGAAACGTTTATTCAAAGTGAAATGACAGTTGAGAAAGCACAATTTCAAGATCCAGTTATCTTTTCTAGATGGAAAAGAGTTACTCTTGAGAACGGTAAGAAGAAAATGAAGATAGTAAGTGAATCAGAAGATAGAAACACCTTCTTTGAAAACTGGTTAAAGGAAGAAGCTGCATTTAAGGTCCACTACCAAACGATGAAGAACCAGTATCAGAATATTCGTAAACTTAAGGAAGCATTGCCAGAGAATGAGATAGTCATATATGTGGACTTTGCGGAGAACTATTCTTGCAAAACTGCTGATGAAATCCACTCTGCATATTGGAACTCGTCGCAAGTAACACTGCATCCAATGGTTATATACTTCCGTGGAGGGACGGAAGTCTCCAGCATAGAAGTTACGTGGCAGTTTCTGACAGTATGTCGCATTCATCAAGTGCAGTCCTGGCCTATTGTCGAAAAATTGCTTGATAAGGAGATCAATTTGCCTGGCTGTGATGAATTACAATATGTGCATTACTGGACGGACAGTCCTACGTCACAGTATCGTAACAGATACATATTTGATACAATTATCAATCATGAGAGTTTGTATGGTTGTCAGGCCACGTGGAACTACTATGAAGCTGGACATGGGAAAAATGTGTGTGATGGGCTTGGGGTACCGTGAAACGTCTCGCTGATGAAGCAGTTCGTTCCGGAAAGTGGTCCATCCAAGATGTAGACGACTTTATGAGATGGGCAACAACGTCAACCATGAAAGGTGTGAAGTTTTCCTTTGTGAGAAAGGAAGAATGCGACGGAATTGCCCTCATGTTACAACAAGTAAAATTGGCGCCTATCAAGGGTACATTGCAGCTACACGCAGCCAGGTTAGACATGGATGGGAATTTCATGCTATTGTGACGAGTACATTGATGGTCGTATATGTGACACATGGACTGTACATAACGCACCGAAATCAACGAGTACAGATATTGGAAAGCCCTCTCCACCAAGTGAATCTTATAAAGAAGATGACTTCATTGCTGTTATTTATGTAGGTGCGTGGTATGTCGGTCGGATCGTTGAGATAGATCCCGACGACGATGGTTTCGATTACAGAGTGACTTTCATGCAGAAAAAGAAAGACTCGTTCCAGTGGCCCAGTAATGAAGATGTTGTCTGGCGTAAGAAGTCGCTCATACTGTGTAAAACAAGTCCACCTATTGCCTCTGGGAAGTCAGAGAGAATGTATAGGTTATCAAAAGAGGAACTAGAGGACATAGAGAGTCGTTTCTCACAAGCATAAAAACATGGCAAAGTGCAACATACGTTACTCAAATTATAATTCAATTGTTTACAAAAAATGTGACCAAGATCTACCGTCTCGTGTCTCACAATTGATTGTAAATTAAGAACAGTTTAATCAAAACATGTATATGTACACTATATGTAGATTTTTGTTTGCAAAGGTATAAAAATTATATCCAATAATACTTGAACCATAAAACAATGTGTGTAATCGTATGAATATATTGCAAAGTATAAAAACATAGCATTCTGGTTTCTAGAAGAAAGCTATTGACTTTTATTAGGTAATATAAACATGTTGTAAGAGTTTATATCATTGTAGTTTATTTTCTTAAAATTTTCAAATAGTTAAGTGTTTTTTGAAACATACGTTACTGTTTCACCATTTCTTAGCACTGTTTTTCTGAAGGACAATAAGTTTACAATGACTAAATAGTCGACTGTTTACATTAGTTTGAAGTTCAAATGATCAGATGTTATTGTTTGTTTCTTTGTACATCATAATATTGTGAAAGCATACGTTTTGACAAATTGGAGAAAAAAATATGCGAATAATAATTGGTTTTCAGGTAAAAGATTCATACTTCCAATTTATTTTATTTTGCAAATAATCAGAGAATGAAGGTTTTGGAACAGATGTTTATATGGCATATGCCTATGTTTTCAAAAGGTATAAACAGAGCAAAAGTGCTCTATCAAAAGCACATTTGTTTTCTATTCTAATAACAAGGGTGCTTTTGAAACCAACGTTACCACTGAAATTCTAGTACATGCTTGTAAATAATCACCAATTCTACACCTGAAGGAATTTGTTAAAAATATTTTAGGAAAATATGCTAAGGGCCTACATCTTTTAGACAAAACGCAATACATTGATTATTGACAAGGTTGATTTTCATTTATTTTCCTTCCTGATATGTTCTGTTTTATTGAGAAATAGCGAAAAAAAATTACGCTTGTCACGTGTCCCTAGACTTGGAGATGGTAAATATGTGTTGTACCACATCTAGAGCAATAGTAGGCGCACATGGTATTGTTAATCATTAGGATCGGTTTGACGATACAACTCTGCTAATTACCAACAAAATTGCATATTCTAGTAAATATTTTCCCATGTATGTATGTTGGTTATTGCAGCCTACAGGGGAAAACATATATGACATACGTCAATGTCATTTGGTTTAAGAAGGACATGATATTGATAGCGTTAGGGTCGTTTCGACGAGACAATCCTGCTAATTACCAAGAAAAAGCATGTTTCAGTACATATTTACCCATTTATGCTTATTGGTAATTGCAGCTTACAAGGGAAAACAAATCTGACATACGCCAGGGTCATTAACTATTAGAAGCACGTGGTATTGGTAGCATTAGACTTTTTTCGACGAGACAATCCTGGTGAATGCCAATCAAATGATAAATATGAGTTAGTAAATTCCTACTACTTTATTCTTATTGGTAATTGCTGCTTAACAATTTACCAAAAACCAAATTTTCGACTGTCCTAAGAATTTGCAGACAACATTTCAAATTGTGATGAACATGAAAACGAATCTTCTGGTAGTGCAGAAAACATTGCGGAAAAAGGAGAAATTATTCGTTACGAGTAATTTCTCCTTTTCCCACAATGATTTCCAGGATCCCCGTTAGGCGAGGTGAGAATTGCCGGGGCTAACCCACAACTCGGCGCGAGTACTGGTGCAGTATCCAGGAAGCAGTCATCGAGAGTGAATTAAATAAACTTCAAGCTTCCGTCACAATCGATGTAAAATAAATAAGTTCATAGCACATAGTATTGGTAGCAATGCGCTCGTTTCGACGAGACTTTCCTGATGAATGACAATAAAATAGCATACTTTAATAAATAGTTTCCCATGTATGCATATTGGTAATTGCAGCTTACATGGGAAAAGACATCTGACGTACACCACTGTCAATTTCTATAAGAAGCACATGGACCCGTTTCGACAAGGCTTTCCTGATGCATGTCAATAAAATCGCATACTATGGTAAATACTTACCGATGTATGCATATTGGTAACTGCAGTTTACAGGGGAAATCATATCTGGCATACACCAGGGTCGTTGACCATGAACAATAGTCTAACTCTTCATTGCCTTACATGTATGAACAATTTTTTGACTGATCCAAGTCGAAGCAAGCAGCACTGTCTTTACAGATATTCTCAAGTTTGAGTATAACACTTCATGTGATAAATTGGGAAAATTCCATTTTCTTTGTTACAAAAGGATTAAATGCTTGTAGAATTATACACTTTCGCTATACAATAGAGAAAACAAACTCGACTTTATATTACAGAAATACAGTTTTTTAAATTGTAAGTTGTACTCGTAATATGCATTAAGAACAAACCTTAATATCTCAACTAGCAAACAGTTTAAATAATATATATATACATAAGCATCTACAAGGGTCTTGTCGCAAGATCTGATGTGAGTTCAGATGTGTCGCCTATATACAGTACTACTATTGAAACAACTTAGGACACTTAAACATAACAAGCTTCATTTTAATGTCTAATTTTACACACCATTACAGGGATACTACATTTCAAGTGTACAGTGTAAGCTGTGATATTTATGAATAAAGATACGTATATGTTTTAATCACAAACATTTCCAATAGACGAAACACATTGTAATCATCTTTTGTGTAAAGTCTACGTATTATTTAAACTTCGAAAAATAAAAGTAGGTTCTGTGTTGTTCTGTTCTCAAGTAGTTTTTCACGAATAACTATGTCTTTCCGTGACACGCGAATACGGACTTGTCAGCTGTCATCCCGCGAACTTGGGGTCATTGCCCGGTATTAACGTAAATGTTTCCTTCATTTATGCTCCTAACGAGGTACAGCTGGGGAACTGTGTGTGCGACGATCATCTAAACTCGTGACCCACTTTTGGCGCGAAAAAAGAATCAAGGAAACCTTTAAAAAGCCATACTTGCGCTCATTTACCCATAAATTGTTAAAGTTCTAAAAGTACTTTAAGTTCCCTTTAAGACTGTAACACGTTCACACGATGCTTTCAAAAGAGTGAATACTATAAGGTTTTAATACAATAAGCGGTAAAACGAGGTTAGCCGAGAAACGTTGGGAACCAATTAAACCCAAGAAATTTTCCAATTGAATGTTCAGGTTGTTCATTTTGATAAATGACAGTATTGTGTTTCACGTGTCTTTTCTAACCAGGTGATCGGCACTCATTAATTCGAGCGCTTCTTGCTATTTTAGATGTTACTCGAATGTAAACAATTCAGTTAAATTGGTGGGCACCAAATTCGTGAAAATCACACTTTGTTAAAAATAGATAATAAATAGTGCAGGGGGTATATGGTCATTATCCTGTAGTTTTTCGCTATATTTCAATATATTATGTTATAATTTATTACTCATTGTACCCAGTTTTGCAGTTTTTCTGAGCGCTAGTATGCTTTTAAGGAAGCACAGCCACAAAGGCCAGGATTGCTTGTGACCGGTAATTTGTTGTCATATCACAATGAGTTATGTCCAAGAAAGTAGAATGTAATTTTCTTTACCTAATAATTTTCGCCTATGATTGCCTTGAAACTGGACAAGTCCCATGGCCACTTATCCGGAAAATGTAAATTTAAAGGTATATATCCACACGAACTCATTCATTTAGGAACCGGCGATCTTGACCTAATACATTACGACTCTTGTTTGAACCAATTTCCAAACAATAACTACATTTTGTTGCAGAAGAGTCTGGAAAACATTGTGGGAAAAGGAGAGATTTCTCTTTATGAACAATTTCTCCTTTTCTCACAATATTTTCTGTCTTATTAGAAGATTATGTTTCAACTTCATCACATTTGGAAAAGGCGTCTGCAATTTCTTTCAATTTGGAGCAGTCGAAATTTGGCGTTTGGTAAAGGGTTAAAAGTATCCCGTTACTCCAAGTTCTAACAAATGTGGTTATCAAAATAAGTCTGATATCAGTATTTAATGGTTCTCGTAAACAGATGTGAGGAAATAGGCAAGTTAAAATTACTTTCTTGAAAACTGCACGTGTACTGTATATAGTATAAGCACTCATTAATTGTCATTTGAAGTACAATCAGAACATGTTTAGTTCTTTAAAGTGTGTAAGCAGCAAATTAGCACACAGAGAACTTAGATAAAATGATAATTACTGGTCTCTTTAAGCTTTCAATAGCTACATTTCATTGTATAATGCACATCAATAGAAACCTGTATTGTTTCAACAATTTTATATATTTACTTTAAAACTTTCTTTTTAATTCATTTTCTGATAATTATGTCTCATATGATTTGAAATCGTCGTGTATTAATGCAGATTTAACATCGCCTAATATGAGATAATCCATTACGTTGTATGTGGTAGGACTTTGATAAGAGTTTTGGACACTGTATAAGTAGGTTTTAGATTATTCAACAACGTATGCGTGTTTCTAGGAAAACGTTAAAATCGAAGCCGGGGAAAACTGTTTTGGACTATTGATCCAAATGAACGGTGTAACAGTGCACATAGGTAAGTAAGTAAATCGTTTGTTATAGTGACACTGTACAACTTTTGGACAAAATAGTATACAATACAATTCGTTATACCCGGCTCCATGAGCCTATAAGCCACTTTCTATGATTATCATAACATAAATACATGTATATACAGTTATGGTTGATATCATGGTTCTACCAAAGTCTGTTATAAGGAGCTTTAGGACAAGATATATGCCAGGAATGCGTATTTATGTTATGTCTTATTGTGTTGTTTTATTTCTGTGATGAAATCATGAAATCATTTTACATACGATATTTTAGGCATAAATATTATTATTAACGCAAGTATTCTATAATCAAGCAAATAGTAGTATACTTCACAAGCGAAATAGACTACAGTAAAACCTGTCTTAAGCAGCCAACAAAAATGCCATCAGATCTGGGTTTTTTTTAGACTGTTGACAGCTTAATACAGCAGGCAAAACATGAAGAAAGCTCCTGCAGGAGCTTTCTGCATGTCTTGCCTGCTGTATTGAGCTTCGATGTTGCTATGCAGTCATATGTATTCTATGTTAAAGAGTGGCTGCTGTAGACAAGTTTGACTGTATTTGGTATCAATCTTAAACCTTTTACAACCTTTGAAATGTGTTTTTTTCAAGCACTATATTTGTGTATGTCGACAACATTAGAAAGATATATTATCGATATAAACCAGTTTGGAGTCTATGTAATCCGTTTGGATGACCTTAATATTCAAACAAAACGTTCAGCTTTTCGTCCCATTTTACCAGACATTAACTTTATTTATTCCTTTTGATGAAATTAGCGTGAATCAACGATTTCATTTGATGTAAGTGTGAATCGTATTTTGTTAAGCGTTTCAAACACTGTATAAGTAGGTCTTAAATTATTCAACAACGAATGCGTGTTTCTTAGAAAACGCTAAAATCGAAGCTGGGAAACACTGTTTCAAACAATTGATCCCGATAACCCGTGAAATAATGCACATAATTTACTCAATAGCCATTGTTTGAATTCTAAGGTGAGTACTTAACATTCATCTTGATATCAGGAAATCAATAGGAAAAAATGGTACTTTCTTTTGGTAAGGTTTTTTACTATACCAAATCTATTTCCATATCAAGCTCACCATGAAAGCACGTCTTCGTGAGAAAGTATGATTTGCTTTTCTGCTCAATTTAAAGTCCTAGATCTTGGGTAATAGGCGGAGAAATTGACGCAGATTCCATTAACTACCGTATAAGTGGTGGAACGGGGGTGGGAGTTCGCAGATTCAATCATGCAGTTAATCCACAAATTAAAACGAATTATAAATGCATGAAGCCTTTTTACCATAATAAATTATCAATCTACATCTTTATCTGCACAACTCCTCGACATAATGAATAAACTTGATATCTAACATAAAATGATTAAAACAGACAACATAGGTATGAGGTTATGTCATTTATTCTCTTAGTAAATGACGATACATGATTACAAGTAGAACACAAACAATCAAATACTCAGCGAAGCCTTTTTACCATAATAGATTATCAATCTATATCTATTTATCTATGTATTTGAATAAGCTCTTAAACATCATGAGCTCTTCTGCCGATCCATGTTTATTTTTGTCATGTACAATTTTGTATTTGCTATATAACATGTTATGTTTATTATGCAATAAAATATAGTTATAGTTATGAAAAAAATGCCTCCAGCATATAGTATCATCACAATCGGAACTACTGGGGTATTTCCGTGAGCTGAAAAATACACCTCGGATAGTGTAGGGTTACATTTTTTCGGGTAAATCGGCCTTGGCATATAACACATTTCCACATGGTCCACATTAAGTAGTTTAATGTGTATGGAAGTGTTGGACCATCTTTTTAAATCATTTTTCATCGCTAACTCATAAGAGATGGTGAACTGATAAGTTTTGACATATACTGTTGTGTCCTTAATCAAATTAAACTACTTTTTAGATTTCACATTTAATATCTATTTTTGAAAACGAAAGTAAAGTGACGTCATTCTCGCCGGAAACAATATGGCGACATCCTTATTATTTCAGAGGTGTTTTCATTGAATAAGCCCTATGTGTTCCGATTGCTTTTATCATGCAATTTAGCAAATGGTAAGAGGATGGTGTCCATTTTTAGAAAGCGTCTAGCACTGATCTTTGATCATTGATCAATGATGTCAATTCGACTCATATTTGTCTCTCTTTGGACGTGGACTGCGCCCTTTTGTAAAGGGTCAGACTGGGAACAACGGGAAACGACAACAAAGAAGGTTGACGCTATGTTCTTTAAGATTTTTAAAGACAGCACTTTGGCAAACATAAACATTGTTCATTGTGTTGAGTGGTTTTATTAATTACGGTTTTGTATCATTTACAGTATTTGTGTTAACACTTAGAGTGCTGGAACCGACGTCAAGCTTAGGCAAACAGGTTAGATCCAGACCAGCCGCCAAGTAAATTGGCGACTGGCCTGTGATCTTACCTGTTTCCTTATCTAAGTATCTTTCCTCAACATTGTTATCAAATATTTAAGGTTTTGGAAAGCAGACGACACAAAAATCTTTTTCTAGAAAATTGCCAAGCATTTTAAGCGTAAGACGAATACGTCTGACGTAATGATCTAAATGACAACACAAATGTAACTAAGACTACGATACTAGGAGATAAAACTTGATGTATTGATACATAAACGATACTCAATGGGTATTCTGCAGAAAAAAAGTAATTAATACAATTGATGTACAACAAGACAAGCGTTATATGTCATTAATTATTCAATGCAACTCCTCTATACAAACGCGTTACTGACAGGCAATACCTCATTGCCAAAAGTGTATCCAGGCAGTTTAACACGTTTAATATACTTGTCTGGGTTTCTGGCAATTCGATGAACTTCATTGCAAGGATGGTCGTCTATATCAGTTCCTTCGGGCCATGGTGTTGTAGGTTCTGTAGCTCTTTAAACAAGACAAATACATCATACAGTTTAAAGGGATGTGCTCTGGAAAAAATACGCGTTTAAAATGTGATATTAACTATTACTGTCACTAAACAAAAAACCTATCTCAATAGCTTTACTTCTTGGTTGTTAAAATTCCAATTGCTAAATGGTGTGAAATAGAGAATAATCAACTCCTTTCGATTGATATCAAAAATATGTCACGAGAATGGGTTGTTATCAGGTTGAAAAAACGAATTTGAAAAACGAGTTTTTTCTACATGATAACAACCCATTCAAGTGACATATTTTTTATATCTATCAAATGGAGTTGATTATTCTATTTATTTTATTCCACTATATAAAGTATATTTGCCAAAATACCTCCTCCATAAACGCCAAATGGAATATATAATGGGAGGAGCAAAGCAGTTGATAACGCCCATGACGTCATTTTTGCAACCTATGACGTCATTCATGCGTACGGATATATTTTAGAATACAAACATTTTATTGCCGTGTGCAAAAGTGCAGCTATGATTTTAATGCAAAGGAATGGTAAAAAAGTAGTCCCGTCAAAACTGATATCGTCACTAGTGATGATATGACTTTTTGATATCATCACTAGTGACGATATTCACTGTGACAAAATTGAAAATTAATACACTGAGAAATTCCTGTATTTCACTCATAGGAATATAATAAATGAACCTCAAGCACATCAGCGCTCCTATAGGAAAGTCGGGATGTACTGTAAGCAAACGCAGGAAATATTTCTTGTGCATGTTGCTGGCGTCACGTGCCAAGAGCGGTCAAACGCTTCCCAAACCGATTTGACCAGTATATTTAAGATAGCACCTCTTAATCTGAGTTAAGAACGTTATTTAAACAGAAAAAAAATCCAGTCTAAACGGTTTGCAATATCTTTTGTATAAATACATGTAGTGTTTATATTTTATATATGGTAATGGACGAGGTTCAAAGGCTGGTAATTATCTTGTCGAATGTTACTTTAGAAACATATGTTGTCATAGTTTTCGTAGAAAACAATTTGTTCTAAAAAGTTAAATTTCCAATCTGTGTGATATCCCATTTAAGGAATAAAGTTTCATAATTTCCGGTGCTAATCGTATGGTTTATTTAAATAAGCACATGATAACTTAAATGTTTATAACGACGTTACGTCTTACACTCGGCAGAGAAATCGCAGTTGTCGGGCGCTCATGTCCAATACAGTCGTTTTTCGACTGCGATTTCTCTGCCGAGTGTTAGACGTAACGTCGTATTAAAGCATGCGTTTTAAAAAACATATACCACCAGAACAGGAAACTGGTCAACTCACGCTTGGTACGCAATGGTGCTATCAATGGTAAAAGTACGTGAAAAAAGCAAAAAATAACTTTGCGCGGCCATCTTGTTCAAATATAAGATCATGAAAGTTGATCTCCCCTCCTATATGACAGGATGTGTGGAATGCATGACTAGATAATCATTCAGAAAACAGCTCTGTTTTTCTGGGACCTTTTTTCTCCCAGACAAACACCTGGGTACCGTTTTCCTTAACAGTTTATGCTAAAAATGTTCTTAAGTTCAAAACAACCCGCCCCCTTTTATTGAAAGAGATATGTACAATATTGCAAAGTAACACATCATTGAAATCGTCTCTCCAAGACGCATGCAATGATCTGTTACATTGCAATATTGTACTTTTATCGGGGATAATATCCATGTATATCCATTTTGACTTACGCAAATATTTTCCGTAAGTCGTTTAGTAGAACAGTACTCCGAACTGTATCACACAGCGACGTGTGACCGAGAATCTCCGATCGTTCACTCACCCGATTATCTCTGTTGGGATTTATGTTTTCTACCAGACTCAGAACTGTTGACTACATAATCAAGCCAGTCTCACTCCGCACCACTGATTTCCAGCTAATAATCTACGATGGCGTCGTTCCAATCAGTGATGTGGATAGGGGCGGGAAATTTTCATATTACTTGGTCATTAACATTTTAATTCATGTCATAAACATTTTAACTCATTATCTTGGTCGTTAACTTATCAACTTATGCAAGTGAAAATCCCAATGACACAGTAATATCTCGTTAATCCGAACACGCCCAATCCCAACATAATTTCCGGATTAACGAATAATCCGGACGAATGAAGCAGGGCCTGTTCTTAAACATTTTTTGACAAAAATGGTCTATATGCACGTGTATACTTTTAAACCTTTACCAAACGCCAAATTGTCGACCGTCCCAAATTGAAATTCAAAATTAATCTTCTGATATGGCGGAAAACATTGTGGAAAAAGTCACGAGCAATTTCTCCTTTACCCACAACGTTTTCAAGAGTCATCTGCAACAAACTGGTCAAATGTCGTTATTGTTTGGTAATTGGTTAGGCAAATTACTGCACTACAATTTTGTTCCCTTACAATTTCGTTCGGATTGCGAGACATCCGGACAATCGGGGTCCGGATAAACGAGGTTTCACTGTATATGTCATTATTCTCATAATAATTGCTTCAATGCGATAATACTAATAGGCACCCCGTAGCACGAAGCTGTGGTCATAAATAAGTAATAAACCTTTTATCACTTGTTTGTATATTTCGATTTGTTTCTAAACATATTGGATTTGGGTCCTTTATATTTAATCAGTGGTAGAGTACATTGGTACAACAGTTGATGCGTCAGTCTTGGGACACGAAGGTCGTAGGTTCGAATCATGAGAGAAGCGGGGTTCTCTTAGCGACCTCTCATTAATCCACATTCGGTGCGAGTGCTTGTAAGCGAGCCTCCATGAATCAGACCATAGAGTGATTTTTTCTAAGTTGTAAGAAATGGTTTACTCGATGTAGAATAGATAGGTTTAAACAAGTCATTTGATCAGGAGGTCGTAGTAGTACTTTGAATGGTGTACGAAGGGCAACTTAGAGATGCTTTCCTGTGTCTTCCGAATTAACCCCTTACTAGAGTTATCGTTCACCATCGTCGCTTCCATTGTTTATCTTATCCTGACACTAGTGTAATTTTGGGACCGATAACTAGGTGCCGTATAACATTTGTGATATCCGGCACTTACCAGATAACACATGCAGGTGACGAATCATGACGTCATATAAACGACATGACGTCATGTTTACATCATTCTCTACTTATCTTTTCCTTTTTTCTCGTGTTTTATTAACATATCTTTTGTTTAAAAGAAAACATAAAAGTAACAGGATAAATAGAATAGATGGTTGGTGTCTTTGAATGGGAAAAGTTAACAGGCTCGGCTTCGGATTATTATCCGTTTCGCCTTCGGCTCACCGGATAATATTCCTAATTCTTGCCCGACAACATTTCCGATTCACGACACCAACCATCTATTCTATTTATATCTGCAAGACTTAGGTACGGTTTTTCTGAACGACTTAGAGAAAATATTTGCGTAAGTCAAAACCGACAAACATGGATATTATCTCAAATGGAAACATAGTATTGTAATGTGACATGTCATTGGAAGCGTCTCGGAGAGACAATTCCAATGATGTGTTACTTTGCAACATTGCTTAGCCCAGTATTGAAAGAAGAGGGAATGTTGTTTATAACTCACGTCTATTTTTATTTAGCGAACATGTTTAATACAAAAGTACCATGGTTCGGATTCGAAGCCTCAACAAATCGCACATGAAATGGAAAAAACATCTTTGCTTCATCATGGATGCAATGTGTGGACACTCAAGGATAAGTCTGGTTCCCGTCGCACTATAATGTAATGTTAAGGGGTAGGTAATCCAGACTTTCTCAAAGCTATGCATGTGTCGTAAACACAGAGTTCTGATATTATATAAAGTATGAAGTAGGTACGTATATATTTAAACCAGAGCGTGAAAAACCTGTGTAAGCTTGAATTACTTCAACCCTATGGGAAATCCGATGTCTGACATTTTACTGGGATATCTATTGCTAGCACCGATATGTAAGTGGAAATTCGTCAGATTTTGACAAACATGTAAAAGAACATATCTGAGTTTCGAGATTTTCACGCTGTCTCGGGAAGCTAGGGCGTATTGTAATTCATTGGTATGGAAACGGCCTTGAACTGTTTTCAAGTTCTGAACAGCGGAATGCGATATTGCAAGCGTAATTATTTACAACATGAACAAGTTGGGAGACCCTAAAGTGTTACGGTATTTCAATAAAACCCATGGTTTGATAGAAGTTATTGTTGGATAAACGCATGTAATCTAGATGTATGTGTGTTCCTACTTTGATTGGGTGATACTTTTGCAGAAGGTTGGTAATGTGTGATTCTTAAGTGTACAATGAAGCCAATGAAGAGGGTATATTAGTTCTCTCGTATCCTTTTTTAAATCTTGTCAAATAGTAAACTATCAACATTACGTGGACAAGTTTATAACGAAATAGGAATGTTTCAAGCTCATTTGTTTATAAAGGCTCGGCTAACATGAAGAACCGTCGATATCCTGTTTACAAGCTTCTTGCGAAAATCTGATTTTATCTTATAGGGAACAGAATGTTGGAGGAAAGTTGCCTTATTGACAGTTATTGAAAATAGCGTGTGGTTCTGTTGAAGTTATCGTTAGAAGATCAAAAATGTTCATAGAGGACATTATGTTCCTTTTTACCCACTATTATCAAAAATCATTTCATCTTATGAGAGGCACTCAATCAGTTTTAAGATTTCACCCAATTAATTTGTAAGTAAATCATTTCACAACCAAATATGTTTCAAATAAAAATCATTTTAAGCAAGCCATTACTTTTAGTTGGCAAATTTAACTTTATAGGTAAGGGGTGCACGGTGAGACGTGTGCCCATACGGTCAGTCCATAAGTGACACTCTCAGAAATAAACAGGCTCTTGTCTCTGCAAAGTTTAGTATCGTTGTTAGCGATCACCCTACCTCTAAACGTGGATTCAGGTACAAGTTAAGTACTTACTGATTCTCACAAACCCCCGATTGCTGAATCTCATATTTGAAACAGATATTGTAAATTCTTTGTGAAATTTATATTCCTATATTTTGATTTATGATTGGCGAATATCGAGTTATTATACAGCGACATAATTAAATACCCGTCTGCTTTAGGCTCGTTAAAAGATTTTATTATCTCGTATCAAATTTTATGGGAAATATATTCCTTTAGACGTACGACATTTGTGTTAACCAACTCCTCCCTATAGCTTTTTTTACCAAGTAATAACGACATTTAACCACTTTCTTGTAGACACTTCTGGAAAACATTGTGGGAAAAGGAGAAATTGCTCGTAAGGGCAATTTCTCCTTTTCCAACAATGTTTTCTGCACTAACAGAAGACTGTTTTTCAATTTCATTACATTTGGCAATGTTTGCAAACTCTTTCAATTTGGGATAGTTGAAAATTTGGCGTTTGGGAAAGGATTAAACGTAATAGTTTTACAACTATTGGGGTACAAGTTCTTACTACTTAGATAAATCACTCCCGATTCTTCTTCCTTGATACATAACGAGTACTCACACCGAATGTGGATTAATGAAAGGTCGCAAGGCATAAACTTTTTGGTTTTCGATCCCAACTGAAAGTAATAACAGACAAGACAACACGCTTACAAAAAGATTAGCAGATTCTTTTGTTGAAGTTGTGCCAGTTGAAAACCATTGTGGAAAAAGGGAGATATGTTCTTTCATTAAAATTGTTTATCTTTCGTTATTTATGCTTCTACAGTCTCTCTTGCATGTTTGCTGAACTATACAAATGAATGACCCGCTAAAAAAGACGAAAGTTTGTAAATATATATCATGCATTCTAAAATAACTTCGTACGAGGATTTCTTTTAAGGACATAACAATTAAACCTACTGACACGCATATAAAATATGTACAAACCTATCGGTTGAAAATCTTCCCTTATCAGAAACATGTATAGGTCGACTGACAGCCGTGATATGACAGTTCACGTTATTGACAACGCGTGTTCATTCAACCCAGAACAAATGTTCGTGTCTTTATTATCATAGACAACACAATAATTTTCGAACTGGAAATGAGTGGAAGCCTTGCAGTTTTCGGACATCGTTTTGATCTAATAGAACGCAATAACAGACGGTTTCTAATGTGAATTCATTATCTGTGCCCTGCCAATGTGTCAATGTTTTCTGCTATAGTTATACATACATGAGTAAAAATCGTCTATTTACATCATTGTTGTTAAGCAATGAGTGCTCGCATTTACTGATTTTTTGTAGGACAGTACTCAAGGGGTAGAGCTTTGGTTCCATGACACGAGAGTCGTGGGTTAGAATCCTGTGAATAGATGGATCTATCTTGCGACCTTTTATCAATCTACAATCGGCGCAATTACAGTTTTCGTTTCCAGTAAGCATACTCGAGCTTGACTAACCTAAGACGTAAAAAAATGTTTCACAAACGATGTAAAATAAATACGTTTAAAGTAAAACAAATGGTCCATATAAACCCACCCCATATAAAACCACCAAATAAAAACTCATCCCATATAAACATACCCTATATAAGCATTCCCCATAAAAACACACTTCATATTAAACCACCCCATATAAAACCACCAAATATAAACTCATCCCATATAAACTCATCCCTCAAACCCCAAATACAATGTTTCTGTATATACGAGTATTAGTATATAATTCAAATCGTCGTTTAGCATTGTTGTAACTGGCCCAAACACACATTCACAATCGAGGGAAAGGACGAGACAGAAAATCAAAGTACATCACGGAAACAGACCCGTCCGATCTAATAACTCAAAATGGGACGATTTCCTTGACAAAATTAATAGATAGGATTTCCATCATAGAAGGTTAATGTGTAATATCAGTTTTTCTCAATATTTCCACCGAAATACGTCGTTTGAATACTAAAAGATCGCGCCTCCTAAATACTATAATTACATTGTGTCGAAATGAGACTAAGCGTATAATGAGCAAATGGTCTTTTTTTGTAACAATATTCTAAGAAATTGTAGTAGATGCTTTTTTCTTTATTTAATGACGACGCATATAGGACTTTTCACCTTGTTTTGTTAATTCTTTTATGGACTTAAACAACATGTGAAGCGTTTTAAGGAGGAGTAAGCATAAAGCGTATTTCCCGTAAACACCGTTTTCTGGGATATACACTCCAATATGCCGATCTTCTCTCACAACAATTCTTTAAATTGCGCATTGATATGAACAGTTTTTGTACGTTAATAGCATTGCAACCTAACGTCATTATATTTTTTGTCTTGCAGCAGACGACTTTCAAAAAGCATTGTGGCAAAAGGAGAAATTGCTTGTCACAAGGAATTTCTCCTTTTGCCACAATGCTTTTTCAATTAATCTTCACATCACAACAACAGAACTTAAAGGATTTTCTCATATTAACAAGGCTTTTCTAACACCGTTCGCTTCAATAAAAAAAGATGTCGTCTGCAGGTGGTAAAAGCGTTAATAGCATTGAATATATCCCTTTTTTTACTTACGTATCTCTAAAACGTCAGGATGTGTGTTGATCAAATTAAAAACGAAATAATCCAAGACTGTCAGACTGTCAGACTCTATGACCAATCATGTCATTCTAGGATGATACCATATAGCATATTCTGGGAGGGCATCCTGGTATACTTCCAACAAAAACGACCAGCTTTGCATTTCGATCGCACAGTCAAAGAAATGGGTTGAATAGATTGAAAACAAAGTAATCGATGGCTGACAGAGCATCAAAACATATTACCAATACTGTCACTCTTAAATAACCACATGCATCTTGACATACGGGGTTGAACTTACACACAAAATCTTTAAATCCGAAAACCAAATCATCATCACAAACCAATCTGTTGTAAATACAAAGTAAGTTTCTAGACGACTTGAATTGATTAATGCTGAGTACCAGCTTTGTTAAATATGGCTAATATTTGCTGCTTGATATTGATAGACTCGTTACCGACCGAGACGATGAGACAGAAGCCTAAATACAAAATATGAACGTTTCGTAGCTGGTCACCACCCCACCACCCAATGTCTAGTTGAATATGGGCTACAGGACTAGCGGCCGAGTATTAGATGTAGTTTGTTCTTGGACGGAACTTGTTCCTGATGCTTGAAAACAAACACACAAAAAGGACTATTATAATAAAAGACGAAATTATTAATTCCATTTTTCAGGTTCCGGACTTGTCAAAATGGTAATTACCAGGGAGATCCAGTATTAAGGCAATGAATGAACAATTTGCGTCTTTAAATTTGACTTTGGAATGGGATTGACAATGGATATAAATGTTTATCATGGCTAGCCTGTTGTCTCAAAATATGGTGACAATAGATGTAAAACCTGATTTTTTTTTTTCTAATTTTCACAGTAGCTTTTTGAACAATTTTCAAAATTGCCAATGAATGTCCAATAGCGATCTACATAATATTACCGAAGTTTCAGTTTGTTGCTTGTCAAGAGTTAAGCGTTCTTAATTGAATAAAGGAAAAATTACTTACCACAACAAATGTGTTTTTCTTCCCAAAAACCTCCAATAGCAATTCCTATTATCTAAAGATTGAAACATTATAAAAACAATGGAATATCTGGTTAATCTTATTTCAATTGCTTTTGACGCCTGTCGGGTTCTCACTCGCTGCAATGTACGGACCGGTGAAGATTCGGAGTATCTTTCATACGCGATAGAGGTAGTGTGTTCTAATCTAGGCAATAGTATGTATAGCAAAGTTGGATGCGTTTTTCTCTCTTTTTATTGATTCTAAAAATTTTAAATTCTGGGTACTCATCATAGCCGTCTCAACGAGCTACATGTACTTATTATGGGAAACAACAAAATAGGATTTGTCAAATGTTTCCTTCTTTGAAATCCTGCATGTAGAAGACCGTATATAAAACCCTTCCATCAGGACCACTGAGAAGATATCCATTCCCAGCATGCATATGGCGCTGTTTAATGTAGAATACTCATAATTCGCCATTCTAAACTCATTCTCTCGTCGGTATACGTCGGTTGTTCTTGGTAAAAAGCGGTCGGGGCCGGAACTATTCGCATCGAATAGTTCCGACCCAATCGACGTATACCGAAAACGACCAAAGTACTCCGACGAGAAAAATCGAAACACCATGACTTTGCTGGGATACAGGTGACATGAAAACTAAAGCTGTCATTTCATTAGGCTTACATAACGGAAACCGTTTTTGTCCGCTTTTAAAGAAATGCTAGTTGTCGCAAAACGTGACACATTATAAGCAGATAAAACATGCTTCTTATCCATATTGTGTCACGTGAACTTTGCATCATAGAACACGTGACTGATTAAAAACAAATCCCGTTCATGTGACATTTCAAAGCAGCTTGGTCATTGACTCGAGGACAATTGGTAATTAAAACTTGGATTCATTTAAATTGTACAACATTGATTCATGTATGATACGCAATGTTTTGGGTTTTTTCTTTTCCTTTTTCGCTTTTAAACATTCGTCCTTACTCAAGTCTTTAAACCTGTATACACTGAACTGATATGGATGTACAGTGAACCCTCGTTTATCCGGACACCGATTATCCGGATGTCTCGCAATCCGAACAATATTGAAAGGGAACGGAATTATTGGACCAGTTTATTTCAGAAGACTTTTGAAAACATTGTGGGTAAAGGAGAAATTGCTCGTGACGAGCAATTTCTCCTTTACCCACAATGTTTTCTGCCATATCAGAAGATTATCTTTGAATTTCATCACGTTTTGATATGTCTTCTGCAAACTCTTTCAATTTGGGACGGACGACAATTTGGCGTTTGCTAAAGGGTTATAAGTATACACCGCTCATACAGACCGTTTATGTCTTAATGTGAATAAGAACATGCTCTGCTTCATTAGTCCGGATTATTCGGTAAACCGGATATTTTGTTGGGAACGGACGTGTTCGGATAAACGAGGGTTCACTGTAGATCCTAAAGCTTTGCAACGCGTTTGAGATCTAACGCAAAGACTGAATATAGTTGGATGTATTGACGGTTCCTGAAATGAGTATGTCTTTAAAGGCACATAAAAGGACATTAATGCTATATAAAACTATATTAATTGGTAAACTTTTGGTCAGATTCAAATAGTTATCATCAAAAAAACCCATTAGCACAACTTAAACGTGAAAGCCAACAAGAATTAACCCAGATTAACCAGTTTAATTGTGTGATTCTTCACCCCTGACCTTGACAGCTGATACAGAAATGTTTGAACCGACCAATCAGAATTCATTATTTTGAATATGTAAACAAACAGGTTGTTGATAAACATGATTGAATTGGAGACTACTATATTTCAAGCACAAAATAACTTTATTTAATAGGCTATCTCCTTTTATGTGCCTTTAATAGCCACTTTCAATTTTGTTTCATACAATAGCACAAAACCTTTATAGTTTTAACGACATCTTATTTTGACTTCTAAACTATTTAAGCAACTTTGAAACTTGTTCATTTCAAAAGTTACAAGTTATAAGATATGTTAAAGAGATTCATTTTATATAAAGAATAGAAGACGTTATGATGAAAGGAGAAATGACCTTTTCTGTAGGAGGTTACAATAATGATACAATGGAGTGCGGATTTAAAGAGTATTCCATTTTGTAATCCTATTAATTATAAAAGCATGGCCTTTACAATCAGCACGCATTTCAAAGCATATTACAGCTGGTGCTTCTATATAACATTTACCTCGGAGGACATGCCTTTATCTGTTCTACTTTTATAGTTCAACTGTTAACACATTTCAGATCATACTACGCGTGTGACATTAAATTTGATGATGGGGGGCTTTTGATATGGAAGCTTTATGAATCACTTACTACAGCATTGCATCTGTTATAAAATTGTAATTCCTACGTAATTTAGATTTAAGAAAGACTCCAGATGTCTTTGCAATGCTTTTGAAGTTGAATAAATATCTACTCAATATTTCACAGGCTCTGAATACTTAAATACGAATTATTTGTATTTCCAAAGGTTACTATCCAGTATATCTCATACAACGGTTCAGCTTCTATACAGTTTTAAAGAAATGAAATGTTGATGTCTAAGTTTCCTCACATCTGTGAACAAACAGGTTTGTTCATTTGAATCTGTTTTCATGTTCACATTGATCAACGTAATAAACGCATTTTAGTTGATCGAATACAACCATATCATTGAAACGGAAATAAACAGTCTAGAAAACAAAACAAAAGTATTCGGACAAATACAACTGGATAAGTTTCAATCTTGTTATATCATTTGGTAAAGCCTTCAATTAAAGAAATGCCATTCCCTCATAACACCTCTTTTAATTAATTTAGTTCAGTTTAAACTTATTTCGAATATGAAACAAGTTCCTACAACTTAGATAAATCACTCTTGGTTCGGCTTCCTGGATACCTAACCAGTACTCGCACCGAATGTGGATTAGAGAAAGGTCGCAAGGCATATCCCAATACTCACGGTATGCGAACACACGTCCCTTGTGTCCCGATGCCAAAACTATACCCCAGGACTTCTCTTATTGATATAAAATAAGCGATTCCGAAGGAATGATATATCTGTATGTTGATAGGTCATAATCCCCATCACTCACTATTTATCAAAGGATGTCTAAGTCTCAATTGATATCGGGATATTGATAATGAATTACGAAATAAGTTTCTTCATCGTAAATCTAAAGGAAACTATCAGACGTTATGGACCTTTTATGGTCTATTACCTGCCAGTTATGTACCAAATTCGCAGAATTATTTAGTAGTGTATCCATCCTTTTGATAAATCAAAACACTTCGAACAAGGTTTGGTTTTAATTTTGTTGGTTTTTGTAATTTCTAACAATGAATGTAGTATGAGATAAAAATTTTATTTTTGATCAAGTATATGTTTTTGATAAAAGGTGTAATATGGTGTAATGTCAATCGGTCTCGCAAGGCACACTTTTTATTCTCATGCGCATCGAAGCAAATACAAACTCATGGAAAGAAACCACTTCGGTACACCATGTTGTTCCGTCTGTATTTCCCCGTGACTATGTACGTGTACAACTAGAGATCCAGTTATGTTCAGCACGTTGGAGAAACATACTGATCGGATCGGGAATATTTTCCCAGGAAACATGAATATTCCATTACACAGTCTTAGCAAGAGACGCGACGGACCTGATCACGCTTGACATGCAAATGCGTTTTGGCGACATATGGTTGAACGAGGTTTTCTGAAATCTTCGGATTTTTTCTTAGAATAAGATTTGCAAGTCGGGATGCTTCGGGAGATCTTTGGTCGGAAATTCTTATTTCGGTTTAATGTAATTTTGATGTAAATCCGATTTTCCCTCTTTCTTTTTTTTTCTTTCGTTTCTTTTTATTTTACCTTCTTCTTCACCTTTATTTCACATTTATTTTTGTTTCATTGAACGACACTTGGATCCTAAATACATCGTCAAATAGACAAAACTTCAAAGATTCAAAACTGCACAATCGAATTATTACATTGTTATGTTATGTCACAACGATCTATATACAATTGCCTTTTCTAATCATCCAAATAAAGGATGAGGGTAAACGTCTGAGGGAAACAATCAATTGATCCCAATGCACTATGCCTGTATGGAGATACAATTAAAGGATTATAGGAGTGTCACGGTTACAGACGCTCATTTATCATATAGCTAGAATTTTGATATTTAAAAAGCATTCGGTTGGAAATCTTTTCTATGGTAAACCGTTGGAAAGGGGAGAAAGCACACAGCAACTATTGGCCTTACACATTTACTTTTGGATGTTCCACGTTTATGCATTTGCGAAAACGGAACTTTAGAAACCATTTACGTAGGATTTTTGGACCAGGTGAGCGTTTTGTTCAACGAATCGAATGAATTGTTTGCTCAAGTCAGAACCGATATATATATATACCATATTGTAATGAAACATGTCATTTGATTGGTCTTGGAGAGACGATTCCAAAAACGCGTTTCTTTTTTACATGTAGAGTACATACGTTGCAGTATCTTTCGTTTCTTACTATATTGGTTTGGCATCCCTTTTCTTTATTTAGTTCATGTGAAGATAATCGTATTTTGCGTAAAATGGTGCTCTGTGTTTTGTTTTCTTTAAGTGTGATGTATGTCGATAGTTCGTATGTTGTTTTCAGTTGATAAGATAACTGCATTGATGTTGAGGTAGCAATGCTATTATGCCAATTACTGATATGGATATCTTTGATCTGGGTTGTGAATATTGGCATGAACGTATCTAAGCATACGCAGAAAAACGATCATGTTCAATAAGGTTGTTTGGTTTGTAAATAGTGTGTTTAGAGCCATTTCCAACAGTGTTCTAGTCATATCTCGTCGATCAGTGTACCTATCCGTGTACCAGCTATTTCATTACAAGTACTGCGCAATATTTCCTAGCTGCTGACTGTTTTCAAACAAAAATATAATTTATCAGTCGTGCGAAACGAATAAGCCATTGACAGCGGAGTGTATTGGTAAAATCAGGTCTGAAATTGGGGTCCACTGAAAAGTAAGCTGGACGCTCTACAAACCGAGACTGATTGAACAAGGCTTTTGAATGAGGAAATGCAAACAGGTTGTCCCAGTGGGTGAGTGGGTGAGTGGGGGTGAGGGAGTGGGGGTGTGGGTGGGGTGTGTGTGGGGGTGTGTGTGGGTGTCGTACCTTTCTCTCCACACTATCTTACCTTTCTTACCACCTTGTCTTACCTATCTACCCTTCATTCCCAGCCTGTCTTACTTTTATCTGCACACTGACTCACCTATCTCAGCTTTCTCTCCACACTGTCTTACCTATCCCAGTTTTCTCTCCACACTGTCTTACCTATCTCAGCTTTCTCTCCACACTGTCTTACCTATTTCAGCTTTCTCTCCACACTATCTTACCTTTCTTACCACCTTGTCATACCTATCTACCCTTCATTCCCAGCCTGTCTTACTTTTATCTGCACCCTGTCTTACCTATCTTACCTTTACCTGCACCCTTTCTTACTTTTATCTCCACCTTGTCTTACCTATCTAACCTTTATCTCCACCCTGTCTTACTTTTATCTCCATACTGACTCACCTTTCTCTCCACCCTGTCTTACTTTTTATCTCCACCCTGTCTTTCCTATATTACCTTCATTTCCACCTTGTCTAACCTACCTTACCTTTTTCTCCATCCTGTCTTACTTTCATCTCCACATTGTCTTACCTATCGAATCTTTATCTCCATCCTGTCTTACTTTTATCTCCATACCTATCTAACCTTTCTCTCCACCCTGTCTTACTTTTATCTCCACACTGGCTCACTTTTCTCTCCACACTGTCTTACTTTTATCTCCACCCTGTCTTTCCTATCTTACCTTTATCTCCACCCTGTCTAACCTATCTTACCTTTATCTCCACCCTGTCTAACCTGTCTTACCTTTATCATCGCCCTATCTAACCTGTCTTACCTTTATCTCCGCCCTATCTAACCTCTCTTACCTTTATCTCCACCATGTCTTATCTATATCTCCACCCTGTCTTACCTTTATCTCCACCCTCTCTTACCTTTATCTCCACCCTGTCTAACCTCTCTTACCTTTATCTCCACCCTGTCTAACCTCTCTTACCTTTATCTTGACCCTGTCTTACCTATATCTCCACCCTGTCTTACCTTTATCTCCACCCTGTCTAACCTCTCTTACCTCTATCTTCACCCTGTATTACCTATATGTCCACCCTGTCTAACCTGTCTTACCTCTATCTTCACAGTGTCTTACCTATTTCTCCACCCTGTCTAACCTATCTTACCTTTATCTCCACCCTGTCTTACCTATCTTACCTTTTCTCCACCCTGTCTTACCTTTATCTCCACCCTGTTTTACCTGTCTTACCTTTATCTCCGCCCTATCTAACCTGTCTTACCTTTATCTCCGCCCTATCTAACCTCTCTTACCTTTATCTCCACCCTGTCTTATCTATATCTCCACCCTGTCTTACCTTTCTACGTTCTATCAAATACCTGTACGCCAGTGAGAATCGAACTCACAACCCCTGCTTTATGAGAGCAGTGCTCAACCTCTGAGCTATACCGGCGGATGTTTATTACTTCATCGATTCATATATTTGAAATTTACACATTAGACTACAACCATAAATTATTGTTTGGGAGAAAAATATTTATTCCATTCGGACCAAGTGAGAATCGATCCCAAGGTCCCTACGTTAAGAGAGCTGTGCTTAACCTCTAAGCTATACAGGCAGACATTTGTCCTTTCCTTTTTAAATTGTTTTATAGTTCATTTCATTTGTTTAAAAGCAATAATCAACTGCTTTGAGGAAAAACATCAACTTAGTTTGGTCTTTTGGGGAATCGAACTTACTACCCCTGTCTTATAAGAGGCGTGCACAACCACTGTGCTATAGTGGTAGTTATCTTTGACATCATTAATAAATGTATATAAACATATCATATTTAACTTCAAGTAGTAATAAACCTATGAAGCAAAAGATTGTTTCTATCTAGCCCCAGTGCGATTCGAACTTGAGACCCCAGCATTAAGAGAGCCGTGCTAAACCGCTGAGCTATACATTCGGACACTTTTCGTTGCACAAACAAATGCATAAAAGGTTAATTGTGCAAGATTTTCTCCGTTTCGCCCCAGGGAGAATATAATCAACATCCCTTTTCTTATGAGAACACCTCTATAACCACCGAACTTTGTTCAAAAATATTGACTAAAGAATAAATTACCTCCCTTTATCAAAATATATTACGAAAGTCACAACAAATTATTTAAAACTGCAGCATTATATATAATGTATCAGAGCTTATAAGAGCTTATCAGAGCGTAAGAGATCGTGATATTTTTGGGAAAGTAAACAAAATTGACGGCGCTTTGCCCGCTGATTTAAAGTGTATCATTCGCCGTTGGTGTGAACTAGGCATAATGGAAAGGTAGATCACTGCGTAGGAGAATGAATATCATTGCCTTTCCGGTCGTTGCGCTGAGATTAAAATCAAATGTACCATGCAAAGAAACCATTAGCATTCGCATGACGATGAAATCGTTGATTATAAGAGGTTTTATTCCCGATTGTCAGTGTTTTTATCCCTTATTATACATTGTCACGCCTCGATATACCTGCATCAAAATACTTAAGAAACCATTGTGAATAGAAGAGAAATTGCTTGTTACAATTAATTTCTCCTTTAGTTATATTGTTTTGAACCAATATCGTATAAAATGTTCGGGTTTATTGTCATTTACCGTTGATTTTTTCATTTTTTTTGATCGCTCATACATTTTGGACCTGTCGCTTACACATTTCCCTTTTCCCTACTCTCGTAGCTACATTAAACGTCTTACCGAGTTGTTGTTTTTTTTACCAAAAAGTTACCTTGAATAAACGCTATAAGTAAAACAGTGGACATCTGATTACTCTTAAAAGGACTACCTCATGAATCAAAAATTCATCTTTAGGTAGGATGACGTCACAGATTGAGTTACATCACAGTTACGTAGAACTAGATTATGTGGTAAACTTATCAACCCCTGTTCGTATTCATGTGGTGGAGATGGCATGCATATGTTACAGATAAAGTGACCCGTTTAAACTGTTTATTAAGAATTAAAGTCTACATTTACCCATATGTATATTGTGGTATATTTTGATACCTTCATCTTGCGGGACAAACATTTGACTAAGCATCCGATTACCTTACTTCCAGCATACGAAATTGGGTCAACTGAATTGCCATCAAAGCACTGAAAAGCCTGAAGGCTCGGTTTTATATTTTAAAGGCACATACAAGGAGATTAATGCTATATCAAACTATTTTATTTGGTAAACTTTTGATAAAAATACGTTAGTTATCACCAAAAAACCTCATCAGCCAAACTTAAACGAGAAAGTCTACCAGAAATAACCCAGATTAGCAAGTTAAATAATTCAGATTGCCTCATTCTTTACCCCTGACCTTGACAGTTGATACACAAATATTTGAACCGACCAATCAGAATTCTTTATTTTGAATATATAAACAAACAGGTTGTTGATAAACATGATTTAATTGGAGAAAACTATATTTCAAGCATTAAATAACTTATTTTAAATGAGTCTATTTAATAGGGTCTAAATGCATTTGTTAATCAATTCTCATGACTTTTATGAACATAATAAAAGAACTCAATATATTCTTTCAGTAATGTATTTGTACTTATTTCCTTTTGTGTGCCTTTAAACCACAGAAGTTCAGAATGAATGAATAAGAATTCGTATTGTCTTAAATAATGAGGAAGGATAAAATCGCCAGTTTAACGTTTGTAACCTAGAGTGCACAATCAATGAGATAGTCCTTTTAACTTGCTATCCAAACAATAACGATAGTTGACCTCTTTGTTGCAGACGACTCTGGAAAACATTGCAGGAAAAGGGGAAATTGCTCTTTCGAGCAATTTCACCGTTTCCAAAAATGTTTTTTACCATATTAGAAGATTATTTTCAGATTGCATTACATTTTGCATGTCGTCTGCAGACTCTTTCAATTTGGGACAGTCGAACATTTGGCTTTTGGTAAAGGGTTGAGATTGACGCAGCGTATACGTGAGGGTATCTGGTGTCTGGTGTCTGTCCAGACGCATGTTGATCAGCCAAATTGGGACAGACTTGGCACGAATACATCGCATGCATATAGACCGCAGACTTATTTGGATAAGTGAAAAACACAATACATCTGATTAACCAAATACCTCTTCACCCCTCTAGTTCGGCCAATTGCATCAAACATATTTACTTTGACTGCACGTAAAGCATACGACTGAAGAAGCCACTATCAGGGAAGGAAATATTTCTATCGAGGGTCATATTGGTGACTTAAGGTATGACCAAATGTAATAAGGACATTGTCTCTTATGCGTGTTTTCTGTAGTTTTCTTGATGGATAAACAAGAAGCCCGAGTTTGCAGACAAGGGTTGATACACTTGAATTCTGTCCGATGGAATTAATAAGCATCATTACACTGATTCGGTATTGATTTCAATCCTTTACTGGTAAAGAGAAAATTGGAAGATGACATCTAAATCAAGGAATGATTAAAGGGATTAACCGTATTCTTTTATATATTAATCATTTTAAGCAGCTAAAACGATATTTCATTGACTGGTGTCATTGTAACATGTTTAACGTGTTGATTTGATTCTCGCTTTGTTACGATCCTTTATTTCACATCTGCTGAACAAAGTTCAAATATAGACTATGAAATGGAGTGGTGAAGATCCATCCCTAGACTAAAACACGCGAGGTCCTAATCGTTTCTTGTTGACGATCTTAACCCATCAGGTTTATCCAATAAAAACATCTCTGAAGTAATGTGAGAGCAGCCATATTGTTTCTCTCGAGATTTTCATTTTATTTTCATTTTTTTTTTAAAAAAACCTTAAATGTGAAAGATAGATAGTCGTTTAATCTGCTTAAGGAAACAGTTGTGATATACACTTTCGTAAACGAAATAAACCTTCGGGTCTGTCTGTTCTTCCTTGGGAAAGTCGGTTCATAAATGAAATAGGGAATTCTATTTGCGCGCGCCTTGCTATCACATGACATCTAAAAATATTAAAGTGCACAACAACACCAACAACAACGTTGAAGCAAATGGGAGTAATCCTGCGCGGTATCCTCACAACATTCAATGTAGAAAGTATGATTATTGTTTTTATTTTCCTTATCATATTGAACAAGATCCAATATGTTAATGTGTTTGCTGGTTTTTTTCCTCCTCATTCGACCCGTTTTCGACTGACAGAAATAATGTATGCGCCCATGCACATGTGCGGTAAACGTTTCCGAAAACCCACGTGACAGCGGTATATAAAAATACCACCTCTTACACTAAGATACGAAAGTTATTTAAAAGATAAACCCGTTTAAACGGATTATAATATCTGCGACTTAAATGATATTGTTCTTTTCTTTTCTGTACAGTCATAAGTATGGTTGGAAAGCTGTCAAGAACCTAGTTCTACGTTACTTTAGAAATAGGTGTTATTATTTTAACGGTAGAAGACAATTTATTTTTGAAAGTTAAAACCTCGATCTCTGAGAGAGTCTCTTTAACGGGGACGCTTAAAGGAAATGTGCTTGCTATATGTCGGGAAACGATTTTCCCGAACATTAGTAACCCCACACTTAAGTACGAGGTGTATTTCTAAGCCAATGGAAATACCCGTGTAGTTACGATTGCCAAATTGACCTATATTCATTTAGATCTATAAACCATTAATGTGGCGACGAGAAATTTCTATAACTATGTGCAGAAGTATAACTTTGATGGTTCAGCGCAATACTATAGCAAGTACTTCACTGTTGTAAAGCACTTGCTATAGTCTTGCGTTGAACCCTCGACTTGGTCGTTCAATATGATACCAATAATCCGACATGAGATTTGGTTAAAATGATATTTGTCAAAAACCATTGTCATAAAGGTAGATATTGCTTGTCTTATGGAAATTATCTTTTTTGTCATGATGTGACATGTGCGTCAAAGCGTTGAACTATGGAAAAGGTTAAAGCCATTCTTATTTTAAATGATGGACAACCGTGAACAATTCTGACATATTGAAATATCGATAAGTAAAAACGAAGGAATGGATGTCTCATCGCACATCTTTATAATTGGGTCAATTTAATTTTGACCAGCAGGATCAGGAAAGCATAGATTAATTATCAAAAATGTCATTTATCTGGAACTTTTTTAAAAGGAGGTATGCGGTGTCAAAAATCATGCGGGCAAATGTTGTTTGCTATTACATACTGAACTATGATAAACGTCGCTGTTTTTCCCTGAATAAAACCAGCGTCCCTGACAACAATAGAACAGCTTACGGACATTTTCTACAGTTTTATAACAAAATGATCCTTCCATAGAATTTTCTAAATTTTTGAAATGTTATTACAAATTTTGTTGTGAATTCAAAGATGAAAAGAAAAATGCAGGTCGACGAGTTAGTTTTTTTGTAAATTGACAGTTTCAATGGTAACCGTTTGGAGCATAAATGTCAAAATGACCGTACCATCTTCAAAGCTAATGAACTAATTTCTGGAAAGTTTAACACAAAAAACATGAATTCATACATTCAATACTTTATAATTCAATGTTATTCCAAATTACTACAATCTGAACAATTTTTGTAGTCCAAATCAGTTTTTCATTTTTTTGTATTCGACAAAAAACAATGAAAATTGACATGTATATTACGAAAAAAAAAAGATATCTAAAAATTCTTTTCATAGAATTTTCTTATTTTTCCGGATGTGAAGTAAAATTAAATCTTGAAAAACAAAATGCCAAAAAAATGTATATGTTGACGAGTTAGTTTTTCTGTAAAATGACAACCAATGCAATGTTTCCATGTTTATCGTATTTAAACTTTTCTTTATAAAAACGACTAAAATAAACATTTAACTAGAAAAATAGATCATTGGGGCTTAATAGGCATGAGGAATATGTAATGTTGTCAATACTCTTTGATAGTTTTATGGATAATATGATTATTCTTTGAAAAAAAATGCATCCAGTAAATTTTATCCGAATAAAAACGTTTATCCGACAACTGTGCAAGTACCGCTTCGGTAACAAATCATTATCTCCCTTGGATGCGCAGATGAAGGGCGCAGAAAAAACTACTGAGAACGCCCTTAAGTACAAGTATGCGTTCTATTAAGCAGAAATGAATTTTGTCTCTTTACATTATCAAGCTATGACCCAATATACCATCCCGGGACTAAATGAATTAAAGCTAGATTTATGGATACATTCACTGTAAATTCTTTCCATCCGTCCATCGCAGGAAAGGTTACCCCATTTAAGATTGGGATTTAACGCCAAGTAAACAATTCTTATGTAATGGAATATAACGACCGGCCTGGATCCATCAATACTAGGCTCAGACTCAGAAGTGACTTGTGAAAGGGCTCGTCCACGAGACCAGACCTACCACTATGATTATAATCCAGAACCCCGAGTTCAAAGTCCGTCATCTTTAACACTAGAAAGATGACTATGACAAAATCTTTATTTCATAATGCAGGCCGCCGGCCCATAAGTTACAATTTATATTCTATATATATACATTCATAAGTGACAACACATTGATTTATTTTCTTTATGTCTTATAATGAAGAAAAGAAATGTCTTTTGATCGCGACATTTGATTTTTACCAATAAAATGATCATCTAGTTTCAAAAGCGTCCAATGAATATTTTACAGCGGCATTGATTTGCATGCGGCTGCATTAAGCCATCATCTCGTTAAATAGAATTGGGAAAATGTACGTACACAAGCTTGTGGGGTTGATAGCCTCAAAAGGTTATGCAATGAAGCAAGATTTAATTAAAGAAAGGGCTTCCCTCCGTGGCACATTTGGTAATAGGATATCGGAAGAAATGGAATCCCTGTTCAAGGTAGTTCAAACATAACAAACTAACGCCATAATTATGCGTCTTGAAGCAGACGACTTTCAAAAAGCATTGTGACAAAAGATGAAATTGCTTGTCACAAGCGCTTTCTACTTTCGCCGAAATTCTTTTTGCAATCTATTCACATATCATAACAGCAGAAAAAAGGTTTCTCAAATGTTTAGGAAGCTATTCTTAAGTCGTCTGCTTTTAGGAAAAAATTGTCGTCTGTAGATGGTAAAGTGATAAAGTACAGAATTGACTTTGATACAAGAGACGCTGTGTTGTGAAATGTCAACAGTTGAAGCCGGTGTTTAACCAGAAACAAACAAACCCCTCCTCGCTTTGTTACAAAAGACTTTCCTCGTGACGAGCAATTTCGTTTTTGCCACAACCGTTTCTATCCAATAACACAAATAACAAAAACAAAATGCTGCATTCAATCAAAGATAAAATGTTGCATTGGTTGTTCTTTCAACTCACTTATCAGGAGATAGAAAGATACCTGCCCCTAAAGGGGAGAGATAGCCAAACGTTATTGCAAACGACGGGTATCTGGCAAAAGAATATCACGATCAGTAGCTACATATTAAAGCTTAAATAAAAAAACACATATCTAATACTTAAATATTCAAAATATATCATTGACATATTCGATAGAATGGGTAACATTTTCTTGTCCTGTTGTCCCAAATTTACTTGTTGCTGATAAACATCAAGCACAGTCCAAGTTTCTATTTTAAATGTAAAACGAGCATTTTGATTTTCATGCACGATTCGAACGTTGAGTTAGGCGAAGCCTGTCAAAGGAGTCTTTATTACACGCTAGGAACATAATGGCGACATTAAAACGGCGTTCTAATCTCGACACAATCTGTGGAAAACCGTTCTGTTGATTAAGTATTGGACACTTATCGTTCACGTAAGACACGTCTGGACGGACTTGATGCATTTGACTGAATACAGGATCGTGATGACACTTAAAGATGTTCATGTTTAATTCGGAGTATGAGTCTTTTCTGTAATTGCTTTCCATGCTAGTTGCATTTAAACGTATTTGCTCGGTTTTGACTAGTAACGGCAGTGTGAAGATATAAAGAGGATAATCAACTCCTTTCGTTTTATATCAAAAATACGTCACGAGAATGGGTTGTTATCAGGTGGAAAAAACGAGTTCGAAGAACGAGTTTTTTCTACATGATAACAATCCATTCAAGTGACATATTTTTTTATATCTATCGCATGGAGTTGATTATTCTATTCATTTTATTCCACTATATAAAACATTTTTTCCAAAACACAATAAACGCCAAATGGAATATAAAATGGGAGGAGCAAAGCAGTTAATAACGCCCATGACGTCACTTTTGCAACCTATGACGTCATTCACGCGTATGTATATATTTAAGAATACAAACATTTTAGTGCCGTGTGCAAAAGTGCAGCTATCATGCAAAGGAATGATAAAAAAGTAGTCCTGTCAAAACTGATATCATCCCTAGTGACGATATGACTTTTTGATATCATCATTAGTGACGATATTCAATGTGACAGAATTGAAAATTAATACACTGAGAAATCCCAGTATTTCACTCATAAGAATATATAATAAATACTATATACACCGATTCCCTCGAAACAAGCGTCACTTTTTACAATTACTTTTCACGCTAGTTGTAATTAAATGTATTGACTCAGTTTCGACAAGAAAAGGCATTGAAACGACATCTACAATCTGCGCCAATTCACTCGTAATGTCGATAGCAATCTAGTCCAGTACTATGATTGGTATTGATTTGCCAGCTGTTGTCAAAATGGCAACAATAATTTGTAATATGTGTATTACGCCGGAAAACCAGTTTGAGGTGAGAGGTGAGAGTGCTTTGCTAAATGGACATGGGTATATAAATTGACGTCGCGATATACCGACTCTTGAAACCCCGTCCAATCCAAATCTCAAGTATATTTAAACAATGATGTCCATCAAAAAAGCGTAGGGCAACGTTAGGTATATGTAATCATCAAACAAAATCAAGGTAAAACCTTCCTCATTATTATCTGAAATTGTTGTTGTTATTTTTCGCCTTTCTTTCCGCTTCCGTCTGTAGTGTCGCACCAACATTACACAAGTCCAAGATCTCTTTGACTCCTGCATAGTTATATCAGCCTAAAACATGCATGTTGGTTTTCTAACGGCGGTGCGATGATATAGATTCTGGACGTAAGGATTGTAACGAAGTATAGCCATCAACACAGTTGTTTAGATGAGCTTAGATATCAACTCTGCTTAGTCTCTAACATGCAATCCCACTAAAACTCGGTAGATTTCACTATCAACGGGACAAACTCAGAGATGTGTGCTCTGAGAGAAAACAAGTTAACAATTCGATACTAACAATCATAGGCACTAAACCAAAGGTCGTTCTCAATTTCTTTACTTCTGGATAGCTGAAAAATAATTGATTCCGCTATATTATGTTAATCGAACCATCGCGTTCGTCAGTGCTTTTATGAGAATGTCGCGTTATGAAACAAACACAGGACAACCTTTCCGCGCATCTTGCTAACGTCTAGTGGCAATAACAGGTAAACGTTACCGAAGTCCCGCGTTACTACGGTATCTAGAGTTAGCCCCAATCGTATCTACTCGGCAATCCCCGTAACAAGTCGGTAGATATACCTCGTAGGCAGTACATGAATACACCAGAAATCCTGGGGTAATTCGCCTTATTTCCGGCGGATAACGCAAAATGCACACAGACACTAAATATGTTATTGAATACACACAAATTGGTTATATATCACAATTGAATGGAGTTTTTACCCTTTTCATTAAAGATGATCATATCAACACATCTTTGTTTCATATTTTGTCAATCGGCTCTTTTCGGCAATCCCCGGCTTGTTACGGGGATTGCCGAGTAGATACGATTGGTCCTTCGTTGCTGACCTACTTTCAAAAATAGCTCCCCATTACCTCCGAGGTTATTTTAAGAAATAGCCGAGGTGTTCCGAATGGAGTTAGCCCCTCTCATTCTAAGATAAGGTCATTGTTTACGAAACAACCATTTAAAAGGCTTGCAATAATCACAATACATATGATATATAACTGTTTTCGTACGGTTATGAACGGGGTTGATAAGCTGTCAATAATCTAGTCTTATGTTACTTTAGAAATCTATGTTGTCATTTAATCGGTAGAAGACAATTTATTTCAAAAAGCGAATATCTAAATCTGTAAGACAGCCCTTTTAACGGCACATAACAATTTCATACAGTGTAAGTGAATGTAATCGAAAACGATGGCTGTATCGTAATGACGTGGACCAAAGGGGAATACCGAATCATAATCACTTCTCGTAAATGTCTATGGCGGCGGTGTTATTTCGCCATTAATATTGACCACAGGACGGTTCCCTGTGACACTGATGTCTTTGCCGAACATTAAACATGATCCAGGGAACCAGGCTCGTCAGAAAGATTTGTCCACGGTAAATTGCGTCTACAGAATTGATTCGAAGAGATTGCACCGCGAACCGCTGCAGGTGCGAATGAGCTTTCTTTTGTCATCCGCGAAATGTTGTCTCTCGGTAAAGCATGTTTGTAAAGACGCTTGAATTCTTGGTGATGAGTTTAATTTGCTCTTGTCCTTATAGACGCGACACTGTAAAATATTGGCACGAAGATGTGTCTTCGTGTGTCAGCCTGAGAAAAGTGCATATCACAGTCATATCCAGGCGCCATTTTACTGGCCATTTTACTGGCAAGGCTGAAGGTTCCTTTCGTCCTGTTGTACGTCACAGTATACCGCCATTATAAAACAGGATGGAGTTGTAGTAAATCGGATCTGCCAATTGGATGACTTCCTTTTTAACGCTTTTCAAACTGGAATACAGTTTGCTATCAAGAAATAAACGAACAATGTTTCGGACAAACTTTTGAAAATTGATAAGAATACTGGGATTATCTTAAGGAAAGCGATATCTCTTCCTTGGAAAAAAGAGTTTTGTCGGAAGAAAAATATCGTTTGCCTTATAACGTTTCAATTATTATTCACTGTACCAGACATATACAATTTAGTGAGTTTATCTAAAGCGAATTACGACTTAATGTCTGGTATTAGTATGGTAGGATGGTTGAATGCTGAAACTTTTTCAGATGAGAAACGTAATTAAACGAATCGTGTTATAAAGGAAAATAAAGATTGAATCGCAATGGCAAACATATATAACGAATTATCCTGTCACTGGTGTCATTTTGGGACCGATAACTAGGTGCCGTATAACATTTGTGCTATCCGGCACTAACCATATATCACATGCACGTGACACATCATGACGTCACAAGAACGCCATGACATATGACGTCATGTTTACATCATTCTCTACTTTGGTTTTGTTTCCTTTTTTATCGTGTTTTATTTTCATTTTGTTTGTTTGAAATAATACGTCAAGGTAATAGGATAAATAGAATAGATGGTCGGTGTCTTTGAATCGGAAAAGTTATCGGGCTCGGCGTAGGATTATTATCCGTTTCGCCTTCGGCTCACCGGATAATATTCCTATGCCTTGCCCAATAACATTTCCGATTCAAAGACACCGACCATCTATTCTCTATATATTATCATAACCTTCAAAACCCAACAGTAAGTTAAAGGGTCTGAAGACATTTAAATATACCATTTCATTCAATGACATTGAATCCTTCCTTGATATATAGAGGATAATCAACTCCTTTCGATTGATATCAAAAATATGTCACGAGAATGGGTTGTTATCAGGTTGAAAAAACGAGTTCGAAGAACGAGTTTTTTCTACATGATAACAACCCATTCGAGTGCCATATTTTTGATATCATTCGAATGGAGTTGATTATCCTATTTATTTTATTGCACTATATAAAATATATTTGCCAAAATACCTGCATAAGCGCCAAATGGAACATAAAATGGGAGGAGCCAAGCAGTTAACAACGCCCATGACGTCATTTTTGCGTCCTATGACGTCGTTCACGCGTATGGATACATTTTAGAATGCAAACATTTTAGTGTCGTGTGCAAAAGTGCAGCCACGACTTTAAAGCAAAGGAATGGTAAAAGAAAGTAGTTCCGTCAAAACTGATATCATCACTAGTGATGATATGACTTTTTGATATCATCACTAGTGACGATATTCACTGTAACAAAAATGAGAATTAATACACTGAGAAATCCCAGCATTTCACTGATACGAATATAATAAAAAAGATAAATACATCATTTTGACAGAAGATGTAATTTGTAGCTACAAAAGCATTTTCATATTTCACAAAAATCTATTTTCTTGATGGGACTTGAAACACATGGCTGTAAATGAAATAATATCTGTCAGTGAAATAACTTTAACACAGTCGAAATACATCAAAATGCAGAATTAATAGTTTACAGGAAAAGTAACTAAACTTTAGAATGTTTATCAATGTGTTTGAAAGATCCATGTTATCAAAGTTTGCGCAATGACAACTCATCATTTAGGAAAAATGCATTTTCTGTTGGTTGTATAATGATTCGGAACGCTTTATCAAATTTAAAGCGAAAAATGACAAAACGATCTTGCACATTTCTTCTTGATTTGTCAGTAATTGGATAATGTACTCTTTTGGGAGACTCCTCTGGTTATTTATATTCATGGCTTTATTTCAAATCAAACCGCTTCCAAAAACGATTATTCATTCTGTCCGCCTCTGATACTAGAAACAGGGAAAATCGTATCACGCTCACCTCTCACAGAATACCACTGAGACATGCCGCTAACGACTCTTGACATTTTACTTTATTATCTAAAATGGCTTGTTTAACTTTATTCAGCGTGTTTTTTTTTCTCTATAACATTAGGATATGGCGAATATTGGTATGTACGCGTATTCTGTCCGTCTCTTATAGAAGTCACAAATAAAATGGATTTGGTGTTGTTAAATGTGCCTCTGCAGCCGCTAGACTCAAGCCAAATTAAAATATTTGAAGATAACTGAGCAAAGTCATCTGCAGATAGGTTGAATTGATTTTCTTGGAACGAGCTACATTTGCTACTTCTTCCCCAATATTTTCGAGGCGAAGTCTTTGAATAGTTACATTTACTAATATTTTCTTTGCGGTAATTAGATTTGTTTTTAGGAATTCAAAACATCGGCCGTCCACAACAATTATTTTTTGCCAAATACTATTAGACGTAACGCCGTTATAAAGCATAATGCTCATATGTCACCAGAACTGGAAAGTTGAAGGTCAACTCATGTGGGATACACACAATCGTTTATACTCGGCAATCCCCGTAACAAGTCGGTAGATATACCTCGTAGGCAGTACATGAATACACCAGAAATCCTGGGGTAATTCGCCTTATTTCCGGCGGCTAACGCAAAATGTACACAGGCACTAAATGTGTATTTAAATACACACAAATTGGTTAAATATCACAATTGAATGTTTGTTTTTACCCTTTTCATTAAAGATGACCATATCAACACATCTTTGATTCATATTTTGTCAATCGTATCTACTCGGCAATCCCCGGCTTGTGCCGGGGATTTCCGAGTAGATACGATTGCAAACGGACATGCCCTTCGTTGCTGACCTACTTTCAAAAATGGCTCCCCATTGCCTCCGAGGTTATTTTAAGAAATGACCGAGGTGTTCCGAATGGGGATACACAATGTGGCTATCATCGGTAAGATTAGGTGAACATAACATGAAAATAGCTGGGGGGTTTTCTATCTCAAACACAACATAAAAATTAGGTATCGCTCTATTAGTTCTTGATTTAAGATTTATACCGCATTACACGGTTAAGTAGAATTTTATTATGCTATCTCAAAGACGAAGAACTTGTAAAACTTGTAAAACTTGTAAAACTTGTAAAACTTGTAAAACTTGTAAAACTTGTAAAACTTGTAAAACTTGTAAAACTTGTAAAACTTTCATCATTTCATTATTCTTATTTTCCTAGTCATGGTGGTGTATACGACTGTATCAACCGGAATTACAACAAAAACCAGTTTGGCAATAAGTATTGCCAAAATTGGTTTATTGCAATTCCGGTTGTTATATACGACCCTCGTTGATATGATCTGAAGTTTGTAAATCAGCCAACATATACATTTGAGACTGAAAAAGAGAGTGGAAAAGCGAAAAAGTCAAGTAAGACATGGGTTGGTAATCTTGTAGTTCTAAATGGAGCCCTTGCCTTTTCAGGAACGGTTTTATAACTGCTTTTACTCTTCATTAGAAAATACACCTGGGTACCGTTTTACTAAACAGTTTACGCTTAAGATTTGCGTAAGTCTAAAACAACCATTCCTCTTTTATCAATATTGGGCTATGCAATATTGCAAAATAGCACATCATTGGTATCGCCTCTCCGAGGCGATTCCAATGACGTGTCATATTACAATATTGCACTTTCTTTCAAATTACTATCAATGTTTATCAATAAGACTTACGCAACATTTTCCCGTTAGTTGTTAAGTAAAACGGTACCCTGATGACATAGAACAGTTTATATTTTTTGTGCTGATGTTATCTATGTCTCTGATGATAGGAATTACACACCTTAAACTGTCTGTCAGTTTCTCTGGTAGTATCATGTCCAGCACATATGCTGTTGGTTTAGATCTTCTGATAAGTTGTGTTACATCTGTCTTTAAAATCGGTTTGAAATCTGCAATCGAGATAAGACAAACCACCATGACGTATGGAGAACTTGACCGTGGCAAACAGTTTTCACTTTTATAACGCGTGCTTCTGTTCAATTCTAAAAGTATATTGCTCATTTCATATCATGTAATCATCGTCTAATGTTGATGACACACATATCAAAAGTATAATGAACTTAGTTTATCCATTAAAGATATGTTTTATAAGCCGCGTCCGTAAGGGTATGGAAATTACAGACGATAAATCACTAATGATAGTCAATTTGATTAAAAACGGAACTAGACTCGGCGATGTTCCTGTCTAAGTACGCTTTGAGTTATAATCATCGTCTGGTGTTGATCTCGCACTTATCAAAATGACGGCATTAATTAATTCTAAAATTATCTTATATAAGACGTTTCTGTGAAAATAAGTAAATTACGGGGTTTGTTGCTTGTTATAAAATGATGAAACACTAATGATGATCCGCATTAATTCAGACTGAAAGGACCATTGCTGCAAATCAAAAGGTTTTCTCAATGCACTCATGGTTTCCTTGTATAACATTTTTGTTTGAACACTTTTTCAACAATTTAACAATCATAGCGTTCCTATTGATTAACGTATTTTAGAGATGGGTATCAGGCGAGACAGATTGATTAACCACCTTTCGAAAAAGTGGGAAATTTATCCGACTGGAAATTACTCTCTTTTTCACAATATTTTCTTGCTTTACGTGTTGCATTTTAAAAAGTTTAATATAAGCCAGAAAGGGTTAAGACATAAATTCTTAACATAAGCAGGGCACGGGCCTTGTTCTTGAGTCAATTTTCTCATTTTGGGTGCGTGTCTGATCTAAATACAAAGCAAATCATAGACACAATTCATAAGCTGTAAAACATCATTTCATATGGAAGATTGAATTGCGACAGAGGTGGAAATTGCTTGTCATAAATATTATTGTTTTATAATTTTTTCCTAAGTCACCTTGTATACGTGCGTCAAATTAAAAACAACCTGTCCTATGAAACAATCAGAAAAATAGTCTCATTCGTTCAAAATATCAACAAAGATCCTTTCTCATAAAGTGTTCTTTAACCTGTTACCAAACAATAACGACATTTGACCAGTGTGTTGCAGAATACTATGGAAAACATAGTGGGATGAGGAGAAATTGCTCTGAAAGAGCAATTTCTCCTTTTCCCACAATGTCTTTTTCCCCTATCAGAAGATTACTTTCCAATTTTATCAAATTTGGAAATGTCGTCTGCAAACTCTTTCAATATGGGACAGCTGAAAATTTGGCGTATGGTAAAGGGTTATGGCGCCCTTAAAGCGCATTTCAAAACGCATGATCCCGCAGTGTATCGCATGTCCTTCGTTTATGCGACATCATATATCCGGTTACCATGCACCCAGAGGCTAGCTTCGCCGGCTTCACAGGAATGAACTATTGTCATAATCGGGCCAGTTTTCGAGAAAAAGATACGATTCAAAGAAACCCAGTCGATAAAAAAAACGCAACGTAGATAACAAACCATACAAGCCGTTCGGAAAAAAACTCATTTCTGAAAAAAATATTTAGGCCACGTTCAAATTTCGGATCAATCCTTATAGCCTTAAAACCCATATAACAAGCGAAGAGTGAAGCACATGATCAGCCGTTGTGGATAACACCTTCTGATCCGGGTTGAAGTTTTCAACAATGTGAAAAGCTCGTTTAAACATCAGATTTCCCATAGAGGAGCTTAGCTCTAATGATGCTAGGTAATTTTTCAAAAACATAATTTTGTGTCGTCTGCGTTTCCAAAACCTTAAATAACTGCGTAATTTTGATGAGGAAAGATACTCAGGGTAGCAAACGGGTAAGATCACAGGCCAGCCGCCAAGTAGTCTGTTCCAGCATTATGTAAGGGTTAACACAGGGTTAAAGCGCATTTCACAACGCATGATCCCGCAGTGTACCGCATGTCCTTCATTCCAATCTGAACACATCGGGTTTTTCCAATAGAAAACACCTCTGAAATAATAGGGATGACGCCAAATTGTTTCCCGCGAGAATGACGTCACTTTCTTTCGTTTCTAAAAATAGATCTTGAATGTAAAATCCAAAAAGTCGTTAAATTTGATTGAGGAAACAAGTATACATGTCACAACAACAAGTTCGCCATTTGGTATGAGTTACTGATCAAAAGTGATTAAAAAGGATGTCCAACACTTCCATACACATTGAACTACTTAACATGCACGCTTAGAAAAGGTGTTCATCGGCGGATGCCGATTTACCCGAAAAATTGTAACCCTACACTTATATCCGAGCAATCGTATCTACTCGGCAATCCCCGTACAAGTCGGTAGATATACCTCGTAGGCAGTACATGAATACACCAGAAATCCTGGGGTAATTCGCCTTATTTCCGGCGGATAACGCAAAATGCACACAGGCACTAAATATGTATTTAAATACACACGAATTAGTTATATATCACAATTGAATGTTTTCTTTACCCTTTTCATTAAAGATGATCATATGAACACATCTTTGTTTCATATTTTGTCAATCAGCTCTTTCCGGCAATCCCCGGCATGTGACGGGGATTGCCGAGTTGATTTGATTGGCCCGTCGTTGCTGACCTACTTTCAAAAATGGCTCCCCATTACCTCCGAGGTTATTTTAAGAAATGGCCGAGGTGTTCCGAATGATATCCGAGGTGTATTTCACAGCTCACGGAAATACCCGAGTAGTTCCGATTGCCTTCATTCATGTGACATCATACATCCGGTTACCATGTACTCAGTGGCTAACTACGTCGGCTTCACAAGGATGAAATATTGTCATAATTGGGCCAGGCTTCGAGCAAAAGATACGATTCAATAAACCCAGTCGAGAAAAAAACCGCAACGTAGATAACCAACCATACACGCCGTATGGAAATACTAAAAATACTTCGTTTTTATATTCTTAACCCTTTTCCAAATGCACAATTTTCGACTCTCCCAAATTGAGAGTGTTTGCAGACGACGTTTCAACAAGTTTTGAAACAGAAAACGTTTTTGGAAAAAGAGAAATTGCTCCTTAAGAGCAATATTTCCTTTACCCACCGTGTTTTGCAGAGTCGTCTACAACAAATTGGTCAAATGTCGTTATTGTTTGGTAATGGGTTAAAACGATTTAACGAGGATAAGCGGGGAGCGTAGCCCATGATCAGCCTGTGTGAATCACACCTGCTGAGCTGGGTCGATGTATTCTACAATTCAGAAAGCTCGTTTAAAGATCGGTTTTTCCAAAGAGGAGCCTAATTATCTTTTTAAATCACCTCCGGGGCAAGAAATCTGATTGCATCCAAACGCATCGGGGAATATTAGAGAATGCGATATGAAAATAGCAGGATATTAATTCATCGTCTAATTGGTGATAATTCGAAGAATCGGATGTAAAAACAGATTGGGTTACGCTTCGTATCTTCAATCAATTTTTTATTAAACAATCGAGTTATTCGGATACATGCAAACGGTATTTTGATCAATAACGTAGTTGGATCTCGACATATCCTATGTCTACCCTAGGATTATTCCTTTTCAACCAGGTAACGTTTAACTAAATGGGATTTTTTTTGCCATTCAAATTAAATGACATGTAGGTTAATTAATGCTATCATTATTATTTTTCTTTGATATAACCACGTTTTCGTATCGAACTCGCTAACTAAAAAAACGACAAAATACGGGAAAACTCAACGTGTGGGTCACGTGATTTTGCGATTGTTAGCCTTCTTCTAGTCTGGTTCCTGTCGCACTTGCGTTAAGGGGCAGGTAATCCAGGCTTGGGTTCGAATCCTGTGAGAAGTGGGATCTGTCTTGTGAACTTTCATTAATCTACATTCGGTGCGAGTACTGGTTATGTCGCCAGGAAGCAGAATCGAAAGTGATTAATCTAAGTTATAAGAACTTGTTTCACAATCGAAGTAAAATAAATAGGTTTAAACTAAACAGATTCGCTGTAGACGCCTCCCCATCGGAACTACTCGGGTATTTCCGTGAGCTGTGAAATACACCTCGGATATAATGGTAGCGTTACAATTTTTCGGGTAAATCGGCATCCGCCAATTAACACATTTTCTAAGCGTGCACATTAAGTAGTTCAATGTGTATGGAAGTGTTGGACATCCTGTTAAACTCATACCAAATGGTGAAACTGTTGTTGTTACATGTATAGTTGTTTCCTCAATCAACTTTAACGACTTTTAAGATTTCACATTTAATATCTATTTTTAAAACGAAAGTTAAGTGACGTCATTCTCGCGGGAAAGAATATGGCGTCATCCCTATTATTTCAGAGGTGTTTTCATTGGATAAACCCGATGTGTTCAGATTGATACGCCTTCCCATGAAGCGTTCGCTGGTAGGGTAATAAGGGCTGACTTGAAAAGCCTGTTCCAGTGGCGGATGTTATCTGGGAAGAGTGACCTCTGATGATATATGGACCATGGACCACACGAAGGGTACTAATAATGAGTCCATGACTACGAACAGAACAATTGGTATGAGGTGTGTTGCGGGGACTTCAACTGGAGTGGTTCATAATCCGGTACATCATGGTAACATTCGCCAAGATCCTTGGCTCTTGAAGAGTTCACCACTAGAGTTGTTGCATACAGCAATACATAAAGTATGTTGTTTCAACCTTTCATTTCTACTTCAAATTTTCTCTTCTGTGAAAAAGCACCTTTAACCCTATCCCAAATAATAACGACATTTGCCGACTTATTTGCAGACGACTTCAGAAAACATTGTGTGATAGGAGAAATTGCTCGTGACGAGCAATTTCTCCTTTGCACACAATGTTTTCTGCTCTTTCTGAAGAATATTGTTCAATTTCATCACATTTTGAAAAGTCGTCTGCAAACTCTTTCAATTTGGAACAGTCGAAAATGTGTTGTTTGGCAAAGGGTTAATACGCTTCTCAAGAGTAGTCCAGCCATATAACAGAGCGGTCATTGCTCTAGTCACGATTGCTGTGCTGCCAAGCCATCCCATCACTGAATAACAATATTCGTTTGGAGCCAATGAAGAAACTCTTACGCCTGATTAAGGCAATTGCGTGTGGTCTGAAGCGAATGTATTGATCAGTTTTCTGTATCGAACGAAAGGTATACATTTCATTTCGAAATTGTATCGTGGTATTCAATTCAGACATAATGCGTGTGCCTGTAGATAAATCCATGTTTGAGTAAGTACTTGCAGTACTCAACAAATAACCATTTCCATCGTATTTCAAATTCTACGTATATTCAATGTTTATACATGTGGATATGCTAAATATGTGCTTCTTTAAGAGATGTTTATAGATTTTCATGTCACGTATCCTTCTCCCGTCCTCTTAGATATCACATATGTATACCGTATGATGGTGCTTTTTTTCATCTAGAAAAGTTGAAAGATTGCATACATGGTAAATCATTAAGGGGAATTTCTGAAACAACTGGCAAGAAAGAAACATGTGTTGAAAGATCTCAGGTTTGACATATTTCGACCTGTCCGAAAAAATGCATTTGATGCGGTCCAATTGAGATGGCGACAAAAGCAACCGAATTAAGAAAGATTACTTATACAAAGAGGAAGACTAATGAAATAGCTAAATAAAAAAAAAATGTTTCTCAAGAGATTGGTCAACCACATTGCAGCATTCAAAATAGGCAAATCCATTGATAACTTCAAGATTGAAGTAGATATTCTGCAAAACTATAGGACGTAACATGATACTGCACTTATTCTTGGTGTTAACATTTATTTCATAGAAATTTTAGACATAATTATGGAAGCTAATAAGTTCAATTGATAATTTCTCCAATTCATTTATTGATATGTTGAAGATTTTGTTTAAGACTATAACACGTTTATGGTGAAGGTATCTTTCTTCTAACACTTAAGGAGTCTCTGTCAGATAATTGTGATTTGGAAATAATAAACGTTAAAATTGAGATATTTCACAATCCTTATCACTGAGACCTTTTCCCGATTTTTTTACGAACAAGTTGCTTAACCTATATAACTATAACTATAACTATAACTATATTTTATTGCATAATAAACATAACATGTTATATAGCAATACAAAATTGTACATGACAAAAATACATGGATCAGCAGAAGAGCTCATGATGTTAAAGAGCTTATTCAAATACATAGATAAAAGGATATAGATTGATAATTTATTATGGTAAAAAGGCTTCATGCCGAAAAGTACAGGCATATATCATTTAAATTACAAAAACAAGTCAATAGCAAGGTAGGCCTAATTTAACGTATTCTAAGTCTTTCATTGCTAAGAAAGTAGAAAATATTTGAAGCTTTCCTGTTGTGAGATACATTATTTCATCTCTTATAAGATAAAGATTTGTTTACAGTGTACAGTTATCAAAGAACAAAAGATGTACCAACAAAAACAACCATGTATATACACTTAAACATGTGAACAACATATAAACAAGGTGCTGGAACAGACTTCATGCTTATGCAAACAGGTTGGATCGAGACCAGCCGCCAAGTGAATTATTATTAGTTTAACGGTAGAAAACAATTCATTCTAAATATGTAAAGTGTCAATCTTTCAGATTTCAGATTTAACATTAACTACATACAAGCTTCAGGCGTTGGGATACGTATATCATGGCGATTCCGAATTAATTGCTCGACTCGAAGGATCGATGCATTATATTAATCTAATCACGGTCTAAATAGGAATGTCTATTTACGGAATCGAGCGAGAGAGTATGGGAAAGGCTAATCAGCCCACGTCTTCCAACAACTGGACCTAACCCCTTACACCATAAAACCTCGCTCTGACACATCCGCTATATGTAAGTGAAGTATTAGAGGAAGCTACATACTCTGATATTCATGTTTTTGCAATTGTGATGCAATATGTTTTTATTAAATATGTTTGGGTTTGCATGACGAAATTTATGTTTTTGCGTACATGTCATTTTTATTATATACTCGTACATACTTCCAGAGACATTGATAACTGATATGATATATCATAAATAGCGTTATCTATTTCTCTGTTATCTAAGTAGTTCGTATTACTTTAAAAGAAAAGACGGGCTTTAAGTATTGAACGGTACTTATGAGCATTTTCCCTTTTTGGATAAGTGATTTCAAACTAATTTCAGATTTTTAAAAAAAGAAGAGAGATTCTGTTATTGTTCAATTCTCAATCTAGTATTGCATTCAATTCGGACAAGTAAAACACTTTCATAATGGATTGACAATTATTTCGTACATTAGATCTCTCTACCTCGAAGTTGAAGGGACATCTTAAAACTATTCGACACAGAGAGAGTTCGACATATAGATGTCTGGTATACACATACACACAAGTAAAGAACAAATGATTCGGGACCATGTAGAAGAGTTCGACAAACAGAAGTTCGTGGTATTGGTATTCTACTGTATACCAATATAGGACGTTGCCTAGTCAGATGTACATGTATTGTATAGACTACGTACATTTATCCGAAAGGGGCACCGGTTCAGCACTTTTGACTTGGATACGGATTCTGTCTCCGTTTAATACAATATCGCGCTAGAATTTGATTGTTTCGTTCTTTTCTGTGTTTTGTATTCCCAAATGTTATCGGCGTTCGCTCAATCTAAACCGAAAGAACCTTTTTTTTACCAGTACAGCTTTTTCGACCAGTGCCGGACCAATCATAATACTATCCTTTTTTATTTTATTTTTAATATGAGTTTTACATCACATCAACATTATCTCAGTTATGTAGCGATGCCCGTCTCTTAATGATGGAGGAAGACCCCATACTCAACTGCCCACAAGGGCTGGTCAAGGCGGGTAGAACCATCGGCATTCCGTAAGTCAGTCGGGAGACTGCCTCTCATGAAAATCCAAACCCCTCTCAGGATTTGAACCCACGCGGAGAGGGGCCATGTGATTTCAAGTTCTGTACTCTAACCACTAGGCCACGGAGGCCCCTTATCTCTTTTAAGCAGACCGTTATGGTAATTAGTACTAATTACCAAATACTACGGTACCTTTTTGAACTGGTACCGAACCTGCATCATCCCATACAACTGTGAGACACTCTAAGTATGCGCTGTCGTGACCTGTCCTTTCTCAAATTTCTAAGATAATACTAGATATGACATCATGTTCCTCCTACCTTAAGAGTGGAAGTAAAGATCTTGAAAGCTCAAAAATCCTCTTTGAGTTGATTTAAATAAGGGAGTGACAGATTTCAATCTTATTGAGAGTTGGTCTGTCTGCTGACTGAAGATATTTCGATGATTTGAATCTTCAACAGACTACAACTTCTATATCTATATATTATATTCTATATTATAAATGAATATATGAAGAAAAGAAAAGGAAAATCAAAATGAAGCGCCATCGATAAATGCTTTTATCCACATGAAAATACGATCTGATAATCTGACACTCTGACATGACGAAGCTCCGTTTTTGCACATAGTATACAGGGAAATAAAAGTCAATACCTTGAATTGAGTACATCTGGCCATGTGTTATTTCGAACCAATGACAATAGCTTTTTTCAAATCCAAATAAATACTGTTGCACAACTTAAAACAGAACAGTTGAACACGGAATAAATAAAGTTTGTCAGTATAACAAATTTGTTTCCATCAGGAGTGAAGCATTTAAGCTCAGTTGTTACCATACAGTTGGAGTAGCTATGCAAACATTTGTTGCAATTAAGATTATTGGATTAATCTTTCGAAAATTTGGCTTGTTTCGCAAATAAATGTAATGCATCGAATTATTCTTATTAGATTTTTGGACGAATGAGCCAATACATCGTGTGGTACAGCCGCCTATTTCATTGAAGTGAGCGTTATACGGAACAGCCATAAATAGTAATGCACAATGGAAAATGTTGTAGTTGTCTGCAGATAAAATCATTTATTACCGATAAAATTTATTTGTTAGCGGAAGCGTCAGGTTTAATGCGAACACTATGAAAACAAGTTCTATATTCGTTACATCTGTATGTTGTATTGTCAGTTTATACATGGGATTTAACGCCGTTTCAACAAATTGATAAAAGCGACTGCCTTTTTAAAGATCTTCGTTTATTTGATTAACTTAGTTTGTTTATCATATTAAGCTTCCTCCCCAAAAGACGCAAATTCTGCTTGCTGGGGTTGCGTCCTTTTCGAAAGAATCGAATGATAATCACAACTCTATATCTAAGAAATGTATTGTATAATAGATGTGATATGATGGGCCTGATGTCTTTATGTACTGAACAAAATCAAAGCGCTGATAGCGCTGAAGGACTAGGACGCGTTTAAAGCAAGATGATTGAGGATACATTTGAAAATTGCTTTGGGCACCATCTCGAGGAAAACAGCTGCTCCTTTTACCACCATTACTATAATTATTATTTCTGTGAACAGAGACTGAACGATAGTCCATTTTTCGAACATCTGGACATTTTACGATTTCCCATGAGGAAACAGTTATAATAATATAGAGCAAAACAAGGCGAGTAAATCCGGACTACATTCCTAGTTCCAAGAAGGTATTAGTCCGCACAGTGAAGGCGGATGTTTAATGAGTAATTGGGGTCAGACCGCTGTTTGTGTGTCGATAAAGTACCGTCCGTCAAAATGTGGTATGTAAATCCAATGGACTAAGGTACTGACGCAACCTTAGTCCAAAAACGATTTGCATCTTGTATCTCCATAACCAGTGACAACACAAATGTGTTATAAGGCATCTATTAAATCGGTCCACAATACGGCAGTGGTGGCGGGATAAACAAGATCTCTACGGTAAAAGCACCGGTATGTATGTATGTATGGCGGCGGGTCAAAGATCAATTACTGTAATTGCCAATATACATATAAAATGCATCGTACGTGCTAGTAAAACCCCATAGGAATAGACTTTTCAGCTACATTAGATTTATTTCCTCCCGTCAATACGGTTGTCTATTTATGTCACGCATACGAACATGTATGTGCGTGGCAGAATGTTACCCCTTACTTCATGATATCTTGCTTCTATGCATCAGCTTATAAAGTTTGTAGAAAACATTGTGGCAATGGAATACACTGCTCACGATGACTTCAAATTCCACTGGGGTACCCCTTATCATCCTTATATTCAATTCACAATTCCATATGTAAGAGGTCAAAAGTTTCCCAAATCCCCCATAAATCATGTGGTCAAGGGACATCTCCGAGATAGTTTTGTGGGTTCACTCACAGAATATCAATCAACATACCAGCTTAACCAGAAGTCAGGTTTGGGGTCTTCATCTATAACTTATTAAATTGGAATAGTAATATGAATGAAGTGTTCTTGTCGCCATCTAAAACCACATATAAAACAAATCAGCCTCTTGGTGACATCATCTGATTTTCAGAATGAAACTGAATGAAAACATTGGGGCATCTCCATAGAATAAATGTAGGCAATTGAGGGAATAGGAAATAATTCTTCATATGAGCAATGGGTCTATCAAAACTTCAAAAATATCGAGAGTGAAAAGGAAGTAAAAAGCCATATGAGCAACACGCCTCTTTTGCCGTTTTTGTGGGAAATATAGAGAAATTGCTCAAATAATGGTTTTTACATTTTCCAATGAAGATTGGTTTCCTACTAAAATACTGACTTCTTGCTCCAATTCAATTAAATATGGGCCACGTCACGGGAAAAGGGGCACTCGGACATAGAAAACAGTGAAGCCCCAGACCAGCCGCCACGTCAGTAGCCGCCACGTCACTGACGTGGCGGCTGGTCTGGGGTTACACTGTTTGCCATCTTAGAGGACACCAAGTTCTACCTTTAAATAAATACAAATGATAACTGTCGTGACTAGATGCTGGAATAATAGCGCTAAAAAAGAGCTGAGTCAGCGGTTTTTATTTATCTCCGAGTGCCCCTTTTCGCGTGACGCGGCCCATATAATGTAAGAGAACCATTGGAATTTGCTTTACCAACCAAACTAGATTTCCGTGTATTAATATTAATTGTATTTTCAATATCTAGACAATCAAAAACATTTATTACAAATCTGATAAAACATGACAAACACTAATATCTATTAACAAACAAACAATTGTATATGCCCTTAAACTTATTGTTTAACAAAGGACATTTGCTCATCATGAGTTTTTCCAATTGTAACACAATCTTCCAAACAAGTATGCTTTCATTTTAATTTCAATTTATAAGGAATGGATTCAAATGAGTAGACTGAAATTTCAACTTTCTTTTAATAAAATCATATTTCATGTACTACAATGCCTATTTTGAAGTCAACATTAACCCATATAGCGCTGGAACAGACATCAGATTTATGCAAACAGGTTAGATCACAGGCCAGCCACCAAGTAAATTGGCGGCTGACTTGTGATCTTACATGTTTGCTACTCTGAGTATCGTTTCTCAGCAAAACAAAGCAGATATTCAAGGTTTTGGAAAGCAGGCAACACAAAAGTCTATTTTTGAAAATTACCCACATTCTTAAGGATTAACAACATAAGGGAGTCCTTTGAAGGATAAATAGCAATGTTTAATGCCTAGTTAAGAATCAAACATTACACCTTCTTGTGAAATACATGTAGTGAACGTCTAAATTTTCTAAATACCCTTGGTAAGGGTCATGTTTTTAAAGATGTTTGTTTCTGTAAAGGCATTTCGAAGTTATTTGATGTATTTGATACATGTATGAAAACATTTTATATACCTATATGTATCATCTGGAAAATAAAACCAATCATTATCCTTTTTGCTAAAATTCAGTTTTATTTTCAAGATGGTTCAAATCCTGGTGATAATTAATTGTTTGTTCAAAAAATAAAATTACAGACTTTTTGCCTAGGTAAGGCACCTGTTTTGATGTGAACACTTAATTCTTTGACAAAAATTCATAAAGTCCCTTTATATCACTATACGATACCTGTCTTTCCTGAAGACATTTAGAAAACTCATCAAATCCTTTTTCTTTCAGAAATTTCAGATGATCTAAGCTTATTCCAGCTTTAGCAAGTTTTTCCATTGCATAATAATGTAAATTACGCTCTACAAACAAGGGCAACAGACTGGTTCTCGCTACATCATACTCTGAGCTATCTACGATGTGAGCAAATCCTTTCTCCTGTAGGTACTCAGTAAATAAGCGGTATATACCCTCCGATCTTTTCAACTGAGATCCATTTGGAATCTCTAGTCCTAAAATTCTCTCACACAGCAAATCCAGGCGTCTACCTCCAGCGACATCATAGGGAATTTTCTGCTTAACAAGAGTCCCAATATTCAAACAGAAAGGTGCTACAGACATCATTTCTTCATACAATCCATACCTCTTACACAGTGAAGCAAATTTCCGCCGAAACTCGAATTTCGAGTAGTGCATCAGTACAGGTTTTTCATGGCCCTTTAAAAACTCAACAAAGTCCTGAAATGCTTGCTTTGGTTCAACAGTCTCTATGGGTTCTCCGTTTTTCATCAGCTGCTGTGTGCTTGGATCATACTTCATTCCCGTGATGTATTCCACCGTGGGATGTAACTCTTCCTGTGGGTTACAAACACGGGTGAACTGTCCCGCTTCAGATGTGGCGTTGATCATGAGTGTGTCGATATCGGGGTAAGTCCCCTTGTGCGTTATCTCGCAGGCGACAAACGACTCATTACCTGTCATCTCAATTTTGGGGGGAAGGCATGTAACATTTCGGGGCTCGGGTAGCTTAATTTTCCCATTTTGCAACAAGTCATGAACTTTACTTCTTATATCTTCTAGTCGCTCCTCTTGAGAACCATACCTTACCCTGTTCCTATTCTGTGTTGTAAAACCGTCCTCCTCTGAATACCATCTTGCCTGTGTCACATTCTGAAAAAAAAACAAGAGAAAAAATTCAGTCCCTTTGTTCATTATTTTATTCCTGGTCCAAATTGAAAGCATCATTAGACAGCAAATTATAGCATTCATCACACAGAAAATCTCAAAAACCATTGGGACAACTGATGAAAATAGAAATTGCTTGCCACTTTTCCATTCAATTCCCGCTAATACCATAAAAGCAATATTATTTCTCATACTACATAAATAATGATTTCTGTAGCATTAATTCAAAGTGGTCAAAAAGTCAAATATTGGCAAATTACGGTTTTGAAAACAATTTCTTGTGAAAAATACATTAGGCCTTCAAATATTTTTAAATGTAAACTAGTTCTTATTGAGGCATTTTCCATAATAATGTAAAACAGTTTTTGGTAAAAAGAAAGATATAGACCTTTTTGTGTAGAGTTCAATAGTTTGTTCACAATTCTTTTGAATGTAATTTTGCTTTTCTTGAATTCAATAGTACTAGGCATGAGCTCTGAAATGTCTTGTCAAAGGACATTACCAATTCAATTCAATATTTTATTCAAGTATCTTAGGCCTCTGGCCCATATACATAAACGCATACACAAATACAAAGTGTGAGTGACATAACATATAGTTATAAAACATAGAAGAAGTTAAGGACTATCCAGAAATTGTTTTCTTCATTTAAAAGCCTCCATTAGGAATGTTGCTACTAATCGTATTGTTGTTTTATTCTTCAATGATAATATGACGTTAAAAGTAAATCTATTTCTATTGTCTAGCCAGTATGCTTTGAAAAATTGTAATCTCAAATGTTCATATTGTGAGCATTCAAAAAATAAATGGAATTCATCTTCAACAGTTGAAATGTTGTTTTTCTGACAAATGGGGCAAAATCTATCCCCAGGTGCCTTCCCCTTTTAATCATCAGATTGTGGTTAGAGCACCTGAAGTTAGACAGAATTACTATTAAATAAGCATCAGTGGTGTGGCTCAAACCTAGGAACCCTGAACAAGTCCAACATTTTAACAATTGGCCCACACATTGCTTGTAAGTAACGTGAAAGCAATCATGATTGCCAACTGTGAATTTTGAAGGTATTTGATGGAATTTTTGATGGTATTTCAACTTTTGAAAAAAAAAACACATAGTGAGCAAATGGAAATTACATTTTTAACGAAAATCTTATGCCAGTAATTAAATTTTGAAAAATTGTATTTATATGACTCTTAGAGATGCCCCTTTATCAAGACTTTGTTTTGGTGTAAGTTATCAGAAAATAGCATTTTCCTCCCTCATGAATTACAATGAAGCCTCAAACTGCGATTTAAATTAACAATTGCTGATATAATGTAAAGTACAATGCATTTACATGTATTATGAATTATAATTGTCTTAAATAGAATATTAAATTTCATGTTACCACAATGTCTTACCTGTAACTTAGAGATTGAAACTTTACTGGATAATGCACCACATTTGTTAGGTGATATCAACCTGTAAACATAAGAAATGACAAGAGGAAGTCAGAAAAAAGGTAAGTAAAGAGAAATTGCCTGTATTAATCCCATAGAGAAAGTTTCTTTCATTGATGACATTCAAAGATGACATTTATCTAGTATCAAAGATTCTTGATTTCTATCCAGAAAAATGGAAGATATTTATTGAGGTTTTTGTTAACCCATAACCAAACAATAACGACATTTGGCCAGTTGGTTGCAGACGACTGTACAAAATATTGTGGGAAAAGGAGAAATTCCTCTTTACAAGCATTTCTCCTTTTTCCATAATGGTTTCTGCACTATCAGAATCTTTTTTTTTCATTTTCAATTTTGAAATGTCATCTGCAAAGTTTCAATTTTGGACAGCTTATATGAATAAAGACCAGTCTAGACTAAATTTGTTTGTATGGAAATTGATGCCCTGTCGACAATATTTCAGGTACAGTAATATCTCGTTAATCCGAACATATCCGTTCCCAACAAAATTTCCGGATTAATGAATATTCCAGACTAATGAAGCAGGGCCTGTTCTTAAACATATTTAGACATAAACAGTCTATATGCACGTGTATACTTATAAACCTTTACCAAACGCCAAATTTTCGAACGTCCCAAATTGAAATTAAAAATTAATCTTCTCTTTTTTTTTTTAATTTTTTTTATTTTATTTATTTTTTACTTTTATATGGGTTTTACATCACATGAACATTATTTCAGTTATGTAGCGATGCCCGACTCTTAATGATGGAGGAAGACCCCATACTCAACTGCCCATAAGGGCTGGTCAAGGCGGGTAGAACCATCGGCATTCCGTAAGTCAGTCGGGAGACTGCCTCTCATGAAAATCCATATCCCTCTCAGGATTTTGAACCCACGCGGAGAAGGGCCATGTGATTTCAAGTTCTGTACTCTAACCACTAGGCCACGGAGGCCCCTTAAAATTAATCTTCTGATATGGCAGAAAACATTGTGGGTCAAGGAAAAATTGCTCGTAACGAGCAATTTCTCATTTACCCACAATGTTTTTGAAAGTCGTCTGCAAAGACTGGATAAATGTTGTTATTGTTTGGTCATTACCGCACAATAATTCCGTTCCATTACAATTTCGTTCAGATTGCGAGACATCCGGATATTCGGGGTTCAGATAAACGAGGCTTCACTATATATCAGCTTTCTTTGACCTCACAAGTACGTATCTTGCCCAAGGACACTTCCACAAACACTCCCAGTGATGAGGGCAAAGATTGAACAAGGGACCATGTGGTACAATTTTACACCTCAACCCATTTCCAAACAATAACGACATTTGACCAGTTTGTTGCAGACCTCTCTGGAAAACATTTTGGGAAAGGAGACATTACTCTTAACGAAGAGAAGATTATTTTTCAATTTCATCAATTTTGATATATGTTGTCTTCAAACTCTTTCAATTTGGGACAATATAAAATTTGACATTTGGTAAAGGGTTAAACACTTGGCAATCCAAGAACCTTCGTCTAAATAACTACTTCTTATGACCACCGCTCATATTTTTTGGTTATTTGAGCCGACCAAAAAGTCATTTGAAGCAGTCAAATTGACCGACAGCCGCTTCTTAATGACAACCCTATAATGTCTTTGAACTCACTAGGATAAACTTGAAAGAAGAACTTGGTCATTATGAGCAAATTTTCCTTTAATCACAAAGGTTTAGATTGGTTACAACTGGAAAAGCAAGCAAGCCTAATTGTAATAACCCTTATAGTGCTGGAACAAACTTCATGCTTATGCAAAAAGGTTAGATCACAGACCAGCCGCCAAGTAAATTGACTGCTGGCCTGTGATCCAACCTGCTTGCTTCTCTGAGTATCTTTCCTCAACAAAATTAAGCAGATATTTAAGATTTTGGAAAGCAGACAACACAAATATCTTTTTTTAGAAAATTACCCAGCATTTAAAAGCATACTAGTGCTCAGAAAAACTGCAAAACTGTGTATTATGAGTTATAGAATATGTTGAATCATAGCGAAAAACCACAAGATCGTGACGATATAACGCCTGAACTATCAATTATCTATTTTTCAAAGTGCTTTTTCATAAATTTTGTGACCATCAATATAACTTCATTGTTTACTTTCGAGTAACATCTAAAATCGAAAGGAGCTCTCAGATTAATGATTGGCGATCACCTGGTTCGAAAAATCACATGGAATACTGTCATTTATTCAATACTAACAACTTGAACATTCAAAATGGAGAATTTCTGGGGTTTATTGATTCCAAACATTTGCAGCTGACCTTGTTTTATCGCTATTTGTAAACAAACCTTAGAGTATTCACACTTTTGAAAGCATCACATGAACGTGTAACAGTCTCAACTCCTCTTTAAAAGGGAATTCAAAGTACTTTTAAGATAATTTTCAATTATTCAAGAACTCTCATAATTTAAGTGTTAATGGGCACAAGTATGGCTTTAAGGGTTAATACAAGAGTAAGGATTTAGGTCTTAGAGATCCAGATGAAATCAGTATTTTAGATGCATTTGTCTGTAATTATTCACTAAACCCTATATTGTGGATACTTCAGTAACTTGACCCACTAGGAATATTCTAGTCAGTAAATATAATGTACATAATGGAATTAGCAGCATCTTTCTATCTGGGTTCTTGAAGCATATTACTTACCTGGACACTTGTATGGTATGGTACTGGGCAGTATGAATCTGTCTGTTAAACTGTCCTGGTGCTCTTCTCATACAGGAGGCACATGACCTTAAAATGGTGCTATATGACATCTTCTATCAGAGCAGTGTTTCTTGATAATCTTGTTGAAATGATTACCTGAAAATACAGGGTGGGTTTTATATGATTTATTTCATTTACCTATATACTTTTGTTTTACATCAAATGTGAAGGAAGCTTGAAGCCTGTTCACAGTCAATCTCTAGGACTGCTGGATACTTAACCAGTACTCCCATTGATTTGTGGGTTAGTCCCAGCAATTCTCACCTCACATACATAATTTACATAAAAGAAACCACTAGAGTTTACTCTTTTTAAAATCAAACATACAATTAAGTAAGACTAACATTGGTGACTTGATTTGTAATTATAAACTTTGTTCTTGTAACATATATTTAACCAGCTTTTTCGATCGTTTCGACCTTTAAGGAAATAATAATTCTAACTTAAGCTAAATCACACAAATAGCCGTTGGGATATTCATGCATAACTGAATCGACACAAGTTGCAACAGTTGAAAACCGACAGAAAAGCGTGACGAAAGAACGAATAGTACGAAATAAACAGGGTACGAAAGTCAGAGGTCAATAATTGTATAATGCTGAACGAAAACTAGACGTGTCACTCATGTACAGGCATTAATAATATTGCAAAATCCATTGCGCAATGGTAATCAACCTTTTTGTAAGCCGTTACCTTTAATATTCAATGGTATCTTCAATTCTGCGATTGTTGGCGAAAGCAGTCGAAACACAATATTTCTAGCAGAGTTATCGTTCGTTGATTTCAGAGGACCACGTGAAAATATTTTCATTGGAGAGCATGCCAAGTGCGACTACCCGCGTTGAGCATAAGTCCGGGAATTTTGAAAATATGGAAAATTGAAGTGTATGAATCCAATCAAGAACCCAATTAAGGCATTTGCATAATGGACTAAACAGTAGAATTAGCTTTATTTTGATTGATAATTGTAAGTTAAAAGTCAGAGGATATACACGATTAGTTTTTATCTTGTCATTCAAACCAAAGACCTACGGTTTATAACGTATTTGTACAAATTGAAACATGAAGGTTCAAGGATTTGAACAATTGAGGAAAAATAAACTTCCTTTGACGTCTAACTATTTTGCCACCATGGCATTCGTTCCTCGTTAATTTCAATTTACAGCAAACAGACATTGACGCCGCGTTTTAAACTATAAACGTCAACGGTCCCGTCATGCACCACAAACGGAAACCTACGTCATATAGTAACGACGTCAACGTCGTTAGTAACCGTTCTATTGTTCTACTGAACAACACGATTTATTGCACTCTACAAAATGAAAGAATTAAAAATTGACAAGACGTTTTAGTTGATGGGGAAGAAATTCAGAAATAGATTTCGCGGATTGTGCCCTTGCACGAAGACCTCTCCAACAACAGAGGTAAGTTTTATCTTCACTTCTTTTCGATTTAAACTTGTTGATAAGTACGAATGCATATACGGTCTGATTGATATAAAAAGTTGGTCCAACTTTTAATTTAAACATATTTTTGTCATAATAATTTACAAAAGAAACATGTTCATTCAACCAAGCAAATAATAGTTATGCAAAAGGGTTTGGCCACAAGTTCTACCAACTTAGATTCGGCCATCCCCTTGGCAGACCTGTAATTACATATTGTAATGATCAAGTCTTGAATGTTTTCATATGTCCAATGCCTAAGTTTAATTTTTGATTCATTAATTCTTCGATAAATTGGAAAAACATACCCATTGTATGACAATTAAGAAACAACAATTGAAAAAGAATAATTTGAAAAAAACATTAAGTAGATCTAGAATTCTAAATGAAATAAGTGATGTGAATCATGTGCTATTCAAATAAAATTGTACCGTTTTATTTGACTTTGAGCCGCTTCGGATATAATATTTTGAGTGTGAACGTATTTCGGCAAAAGGTATTCCACCCATCCTAAAATAAGGCAGCATTTCAGCATGTCTTTTGTAGAACTTTAGCAGTTAATCGTAATAGGTGATCCTGTGAAAATTTATCCCATTTCCCCATACAGAAAAATAGATGAATGGTTTAAAACGAAAGCAATTGTAGTAGAGTAGACGGCATGAACGATATAACACATGCTTTTCTACATTGAATGGTAGCCATCGTGACGAAAAGATAACATGGTGAATAGGTGTAACCTTTTTCTTATTTTTTATTTTCACAATTAATCTTAGATTAAAAAAAACTGCACCAGATATAAGTCAAAATGAAATTCGTTTAATTAAGCAGAAATTGATATAACCAATTATCAAAGAAGGCAAAGGTGACCATTGAAATACATTCATGGAAAGTGAACATTGACTTCATTTTGATAATATGCAAATTTGCTCATTAGAAGCACTGAACATGTTGTATAAGAAAATTGATTCCGACTTAAAAAAAGAAAAGCTTCGTGATCGAGAAAACGATGATGCGACGATTGTGTTATATATAGCAACTTTTTGAAGCTCTTGTCAAACATTTCTGTTTCCTATTACCAAACACCAAATTTTCGGTTGTCCCAAATTGAAAGAGTTTGCAGACGACATTTCAAAATGTGATTAAGTTGAAAAGTAATTATCCAGTAGAGCAGAAAACATTGTGGGAAAAGGAGATATTGTTCGTTAAGAGCGATTTCGCCTTTTCCCACAGTGTTTTCCAGAATCGTCTGCAACAAACTGGTCGCTATTGTTTGGTAATGGGTAAAAAATGCTATAAGACGACGTAAGAAATTATATAGTTAAATTAGTTAAATTAGAGAGACGAATTCGTAGGAATGTGGTCTCTCGTTTGCTACTCCGTTTTTGGGAAGTTATTCTATTGCTCGCTATATAAATTGGGTAGTTGTTCCACTAGGCCTAGTTCATCTTTATTTTGCAGCACGTCCGCAAGGGTTGCCCTGACTTATTCAGGCTACTATTTAGATAGTTATGCATATGTTAGTCTTACCACTATATCGGTTTCCTATTTTGTAAATGGCCAAAGACAATGTGTGTCCAATATGCAAATTATAGAAATCAAGTGACACTGTGAATATAGTACCATAGTTTTAAGTTAAAAAATACAGTTTTGTATTCAGTTTTAGTATGCAGATTGGTTGTATAGAGAAGTCGGTAAACCAACATTCAGTACTATTTATAAGTCACTAATCGTTTTATTATTTAGACCCCCAGCAAGAAATTACTTAGTATGTAATGTATATAACGTAAACCATAGGCCCAACTTGACCGGATTATGTATTATCATGTATTCATTTATATATTTACTGACCTGTTAGAAATTAAAGTTAAAAAAGAAAATCATTGAAACAATACATTTTTGTATTGTTGTTTGATATGCAATTAGCGGTATATATTTAAAGCAAAACTAATTAAGCAAGTGTCAATTTATCTAAGTATGTACTCTATGTAAGCGGTAGATCTCAAAAGCCATGTCATTCTTTTGGATTAAAATACATCCTAATTCATTGTATATACACTTATAAGAGTTAAAAACGATATAATTTTGCGTCCAATCACTACTTTTCAATACGCCTTATATAAAAATGCAGCTGGTGCGAGTTTTAAAGAAATTGTTTTTTAATTTCCAAATTTTCTCATAACTGTTAAGAAGCATCTTTATCACGTGGTTCGGTTATAAGATATTCGACAAGTTGATCGTTGCGTTCTGTGACCGGAAAATTTCAAGGAATTATAATTCAATCATGATTTGAATTAGACGCAATTATGAAGTATATTAAATCTCTTTACCTTCAGTGATATTGAATAGAAAACATCATGTCTGAAACGGAGAATTCCTTCTTACAAGCTATTTCACATTTTGCAATGGTCTTCATTTACTGATTCGGACGATTAAAATTGAAGTAGCATACGATAGGATTAAGGGATATCTTATTTATGACAATAAACATATATCATCTGTCTTGGTGGAATAGGAAAAATCTTAATATATCAAGTCGATTTTGCTTATGAAAAGTAGACGCAACAATAAAAGGATTATTTGCTCATACTAACAAAACTGATTTCATTAGTCTTTTTCTATATAAGTTCTATATAAGTAAATATTATGTTTATCTAAAAGTTATAATACACAGAAGCTTTAAGACAACCACTTCTTATATAGTGAGTGAATGAGGTGTTGCTTACGAAGAAATAATGTGTCTTCTTCCACAAGAATACCATTACATCCGTCTGTGTTTACTATCTAATCTTTTCGAATTAGAAAACTTCAAAACGATCTAGCTATGTTAAATGTAGATAATGTCTTTTTTTGCAAAAAGTTTTGCAAAACGGTGTGAATACTTGTTTCCCTAAACTGAAAGATTTGTCGGCAAAACAGGGTCATTTTGAATAAGATTGTTAAATCGGGCATTAAGCTACTATCAATCACTTCACATGCACTCGTTCTTGGCTTTATGATACCAATTTTGTGCATGTTTAAGTAACGCTGATCAAAATACCTTTATAGGTCCAAATTGAAACCATTAATTAAGATTAAATTGTATTGAGAATCTGTCAGAAAATATAATATCAGGACAGGAAAAATGTACTAATCTGATGCAATCATTTATGATCTCCGTGGAAGGGACAAGCAGAGAATGTACATGCAGTTTTATAATGTTAATTATAGATATATGTAACACGGCATTTTAGTCGTGTACACCAAATTCATCATAATCTCCTTTCTAATACAAGTGCCATATTTAGATAAATCATTCACAAAGCAGATGAAAAATTTAAATGTGACCATACCACCAAGTTATGGTCACTTATTTGACCTTTTGCTCAAGAACAAGTCATTTAAGAGCAGTAAATCCGTAAATATTACATATGAGTAATACTAACTGCCTCCGATCGATTCTGTCACAAAGATAAGCCTGCCTTGGTTGATGTAGGTTCTCCTTTTAATACAGGTCGAAGATGGAGGTAAACTGGATTACAGACGTAAGGTTGGAGGAAAAGAGAAACAACCAAACCCTCACATAGTCAAAACAAAGTCTCAGCAGCTGAGTAAATTCGACCAGATGATAGTCGAGGTAGAGGCTATGTATGTCAACCTCATAGAAAAGCTAGACCATCGCCATAAAAGTTTAAATGAAATTACTAGGGTGATTTTCGGAGGCAACTGCTCTCTTAATACGTGTGTGCAAACAGATCAGTCAAAACCAAACCCAACTTTGACACGAGGAGAACAAGAAAACGGAAATTCAAATCAGCCAAACACTAATATCGAATCGTTTGAAGCTAAGCAAAAAGACAATACCCACAAAATTAGAAAAACACTTAAAAGGAATTCTTTTTCGGACGCAATTCTTTGCCGATGGATGACAAAACTTATGGCGGCTAGTGACGACAATAAAGTGGTGCAGTCTACAATCAAGACAGCTGATACGGAGCAAACCGAAAACGACAAAGCAAGATATTACGAAGTCGAGGAAGTGATTTACTACATAGATCGTGTTTTCATTGTTGATCCTCGTATTAGTCATGTCAGCAAGATGGTGAAGATAAGCAAAACAAATGTTGGTTTTCTGAAGGCAATCCACAACATGGATCAATCAATTTGTCTAGATAATGCCAAATGGGACTCGTCATACAGAATGCAAATTGTGAACATCCCCAACATTGCAATTGACCGCAACGTTGACACACCTTGCATTACTGCTGATACATTTGTATCGCCACACATTAGTGTTCAGCCATACAGCTTAGATCTCCGTAAAGTCTACAGGAGTATTGTCGAGAGCAATCAACTGTCGGGCTATTTCTCGACAAGTCAGCGAGTCGAGGAGATGGGAAATTATTACCCAAGACAGGTCGCTTTGGCTTTGAGCTTTCTTGCCGAATCTATTCAGCAATTACACAACTCCAGAAGAAGACAGCAGATGCTTTTGTTCTCAGATTTCGGCCACTTTGCTGTGACCGGTTTACAAGCACAGCTATTTCGACATCAACGGGTAATCAAAATACTCGTAGCTTTAAGCCAATTCTACCCAATCGACCAACAGGCTCTTGTTTCCGGACGTAGACATGCCATCCAGTTCTCAACAGTTTTCGGCAAATTTACCCCGATATGTCTCCAGGCCTTGATGTCTCTGATCTCCGTAGCCTTTGGCAAATATGCTCAAACAGGTCTTCGCATTCAGATAACCCCAGAATTTCGACTTGGACAGATGCCTTTGGTTTTCGGCTATCCTAGCCAAACCAGTCTACACGTCAGGAAATCCGGAAATGTTCAAATGGTTCTGATCTCAATGGCTCTCGACTTTCCTACGCAGACCGTTCTGCGTCTTAAGCAAACCACAAAAAAGAAAGAGGGACATATCGCCATGGTGCTTCACCCACCTGTCAAAAAGAGTCTACGAGACGTGACAACTGGAAGAGATCCACTGCGACAGATTACCATGGCACTTGACTGTCCGGCAAAAACCAGTCTATGGGCCATGAAAACCGGAAACGAAGCAATTGGCCGTTTTGCGTTGATGATTCAGTATGATGGAAACAAAGGAACCGAGCACATGGGAAATGTCTCCTTACCATTTGACAGATGTCTTCTCAATATTCACCGAGTACAACAAGTCAGAAGAGAACAGATACGACGGATGCTTTTAGCTTTAGGGTATATGGTAAGGGCCAGTTTCCATTACCAGAAATATAAAAATGGGGAACATCGAAAGATCTCAGCTTTCGGCCATCACACACTGGCTAGTTTGCCAGCCGAGACACCCGGAAATGCATATATCGGACAGATCTTTGTAGCTTTTGGGAACCAGCACTCTACCATGGAGCTGGAGATGAAACAGGTTTCCATAGTTGTTGATCTATCAATGATGACACATCGCTATGCTTTGAAAAGATCAGCATTAAAGGAACAACAAGCCCGTATCCTGAATATCTCGGAACACTTTCCGACAGTGACAAGTCAATCACATTTGGCAATGTTGAAGGAAGAAATAAATACACTTTCCAACTATGGTAGCGGGACAGCTCTTCTTGTAGTTGGTATGTCGACATGTTTGAGATCATTCAAAGGTACAAAAACGGCATTCACAAATTCGATCTGCTTTAGACTGACAAACGCCATACACGAGGCTGGAAGGTTAGAAATGAAAACCGCTCAACCATTCCGCGACATGTTTGGACAATCTCGAAAGGTTGTAGAGTTTGCTGGTCTAGGAGTTATCGACGAGCCAATAACTGTTGGACCAACCCTCGACCGCGATGAATCTGTTATCAGCATTGACCACTCAGCCAACATCAAAGTATTGGGAAGAATATTAACACCTGAACCGAAAACCTATACTCTTGGATTGTACCGTTGCTTTGCAAATCCAGCTATCATCAAGAAAGTTAAGGGGAAATCTACAGTTGGACAGATTCATGGTGTGTTTGGAATTTGTCACATCAAGAGTGAGTCTGCTGGAATGGAATATGTCGTAAGGAGAACACAATGTAAAGAAGATCTCAGTAAGTTGAGGCAATATGGATATACTGTTCAGACAAATAGCTACCGTAAATGGAAACCAACAGCTGAACCGACCCCTGATAAAGTTGGGTTGTGCCGTGCCGCTGATCTGATTGCTAAAGAGGACGAACACGAAGAGAAAACAACCGATATCGATGCTTGTAGCAACAAAACACCCGTTATTAGTGTCAGGTCTGTCAGTGTCGGTTCCTCGACAGAAGACGAAATGGACGATGATAAACATGAAAAAGCCCGTGACGATGATGAGAGCAAACACAACGATTGTTTGGAGGGAAATAGCAAGACGTCTCATATTGAAGCCGACTCTCCAGAGGGCAACACAGACTGTGACATCGCTAAGACAAACTCTCGGACTTCACACCGAAAAACACAGGTACATTTTTAACATCACTACCCTACTTCCTTTATGTTTATGATACAGGTACATGGGCTCTATTGAACGCTTGTGAATTCAATAAATAATAAGCGGTATGATATGAACGTTGGTTTGTTGAAATCGTTTGAAATTTGAAATGCAGTACCATTAATAGCTATTTCAATTATTTCGTTATACAGATATATTTCTTGACGTTAAGTCTTTTAAGAATATCGCATCACTGTGTTGTCAAAGTCCCGTAGACCTAGAACTTCCTTCCTTCGATTCATGTTGTCGAACATATGTAGTAATTTGACACATGTAAATGAAGATTCAGCTAATATTTCAAGCTTTTAGATAGAAAATGGAAATCCTTATCATGTGTATCGCGCTCCGATTAATATGAATATTTTGGACTGTGTGTGCTGACCAGGGATGGAAAAAGTAATGGTCCGTATTTTTTATCCAAATATAGACATATGCTATAAGATCAGTATGCGTACAAGTGGAGATAAAGAGGTAGCTTTAACGGACAAGTTAATCAAAACTAGGCTTCGCCAACCTTGCGGATCTAACATAAAGATATTATATCTTTTAAACAGGATAAGAGCACGGACACGACAGACCTTCCTAGACCGAACACACCGTAAGTACCTAATATTTATAGATACGTGTCTACATTTGGGCCGCGTCACGCGAAAAGGGGCACTCGGACATAAATAAAAACCGCTGACTCAGCTCTTTCTTAGCGCTATTATTCCAGCATCTAGTCACGACAGTTATCATTTGTATTTATTTAAAGATAGAACTTGATGTCTTCTAAGATGGCAAACAGTGTAACCCCAGACCAGCCGCCACGTCAGTGACGTGGCGGCTGGTCTGGGGCTACACTGTTTGCTATGTCCGAGTGCCCCTTTTCCCGTGACGTGGCCCATTTATATATTACTATCACATGTAAGTATTCAAATGCATTACAGTAATCGTTACTTCAAGTCCAGTTAGATTGATACCACGATAATGACGTGCAGTTATTTTTATCACACAACTTTCTATTCTTTAATGTTGAAATCCTTTAAGAAAACGAATAAACATCGTGCTAAAAGAAACATCAAAGGAAAAACACACGTTCAGTAATACTGAAAGGTAGTTCTTCTTTTGAATTCATTCCTTCACGCATTCTGTGAGACATAAATCGTTTCCCCTCTATTACAGGGCACCAGTTGTAGCTAAAGGCCCAGTACCGGGCTCAACTTTTGGGAGGTGTGTCTTAAAACACGAGGTCAAAGGGAACCTACAATATCTGATGGACAAAGGGTAAGTCAGGTTCACCAGTTTAATTATCCTCAATAGTGAAAATGAACCTGGAACTAATTTGTAGATGATTTTTCTCATTAAAAACGTACCAATAATAATAATAAAAAACTGCTGCACCAAAACAAAAAGGTATGAAAGCAAATAATTTGAAATGTTTCGTTAATTTGTAGATGGATTTTCTCATTAAAAACGTACCAATAATAATAATAAAAAACTGCTGCACCAAAACAAAAGGGTATGAAAGCCAATAATTAGAAATGTTTCGTTACATTTCCAACAATATCTGTTTTACACACTCTCATTTAAATACAAAGACAGTATTGAGCATACAATATAGAGGATATACTTTTACAATAGAAAATCAGTTGTTTAAAGACAATACCAATTACAAGTAAACAAATAAATAACATGAAGCACAATCAAATCTAATTGCCATGAAGAAGAACAATACAGTGATGTCTCGTTAATCCGAACACGTCCGTTCCCAACAAAATGTCCGGATTACCGAATCATTCGGACTGATGAAGCAGAGCATGTTCTTATACACATTAAGACATAAACGGTCTGTATGTACGTGTATACTTATAACCCTTTAGCAAATGGAAAATTGTCGACCGTATCAAATTGAAAGAGTTTGCATACGACATTTCAACAGGTGATGAAATTCAAAAACAATCTTCTGATATGGCAGAAAACATTGTGGGTAAAGGAGAAATTGCTCGTCACGAGCAATTTCTCCTTTACCCACAATGTTTTCAAAAGTCGTCTGCAACACACTTGTCAAATAATTCCGTTCCCTTACAATTTCTTTCGGATTGCGAGACATCCGGATTATCGGGGTCCGGATAAACGAGATGCTTCACTGTAATTAAATGGATAGAACCCACCAAATACGTATGCGTTATACGAGGGCTCTCATGTAAAGAGCGATTTCTTACTTTGAGAATATCAACACATGAACCACCTTAGAGGGCAACATTTTATTCAAATGTTTTTTCTTATTTTACCAGAGTCCCCATTGACGAGAGCCATGCCAGGTTTATGTGTATTAACCTGCTAGATATACTGAATTACCTCCACAACCGCGGGGTGATACATACAAATATATGTGCGAGAAACATTTTCTTCGACGAATTTGGCTACCCTTGTTTGGTGAGTACGCCTTTTGAACCAGATTTCAGGCCTAGTGCCTGAAAGCTGTTTTGTATCTTATGTAATAGCATACCAAGCATGACTTGACTCGCTTTGTGATTTATAGGCTGATTAGAAACAACGTTTTCCTTTTTTAAAGAAGCCGAAATATCCCACCGTTTTCAACGTAAGGAAATCATGGGTAATATATGCATACCTATTTCTTTTGGACCTCATTGTTTTAAAAGATATTGCTTGCTTGATTAACCAGAAAGCGTTATTAGTCAATGAATAGTGAAATTGTAAAAGAAACATCTGTGGAATCCATGAGACGTTCATACCGTACTGTTAACTGTTTTTCAGACTGGTTACGACAAATGTATCTATATCGGAAGTGACCCTCACACTCGCCGGAAGTTCCGGCCACCCATCGAATACTGTAGCCCGGAACAGGCCATGAAAACCTATGTAACTGAGGCCACGGATGTGTTCAGTGTGGGAGTGCTGTGTTTTAACATAATCTATGGAAGGTAAGGAATATAATTCAGATTCAATTAGCCTTGTGCATAACAGTTCCCTTTCAAATAATATATTCCGTTATCGTAACCCTCAGAATGCTGGGTAATTTTCTAAAAATAGATTTTGTGTGTCTTCTGCTTTCCAAAACCTTAAATGTCTGCTTACTTTTGTTGAGGGAAGATTTTCAGAGTAGCAAACAGGTTGGGTCACAGGCCAGCCATCCTCTTACTTGGCGGCTGGACTGGATCCCACCTGTTTGCATAAGCATGAAGTCACTATAAATGTTAAAAGTTGAATAAACTACTGGGTCAGATGTCCTTCTCATTTTTAGAGCAATTATGTACAGTTCCACGCAAGGGAATCAATATATAATTAAGAACGATACTTAAAGGCACATAAAAGGAGATGACTACAAATGAATTACTGAAAATATACAGCGAGTTATTTTATTATGTTGATAAAAGTCATGAGAATTAATTTACGAATGCATTGAGATGCTATTAGATAGACTCCTTTGACATAAGTTTTTTGTACTTGAAATATAGTTGTCTCCAATTTAATCATGTTTATCAACAACCTGTTTCTTTAGATATACAAAATAACGAATTCTGATCGGTCGGTTCAAACATTTGTGTATCAACTGTCAAGGTCAGGGGTGCAGAATCACACAATCTGAATTATCAAACTGGTTAATCTGGGTTATTTCTTGTTGGCTTTCATGTTTAAGTTGTGCTGATGGTGTTTTCTGGTGATAGCTATTTGAATCTGACCAAAAGTTTATCAAATTATATAGTTTGATATAGCATTAATCTCCTTTTATGTGCCTTTAACTCAAGATAATTATTAAAAATCACGAATGTTCTGTTTTCATAAATACTCTTGATATATCTGAAATGCCAAACCTCAAGCGACTTTTAACGGAGTTGTATGCACGAATCATGTTATGTTTTGTTGTATTCGTCTAGATCGCCACACAAGGGAAACACATATAAAGAGACCAGAGACAATATTATAAATAGCAATTTCGTGCCGAAGTTCGAACCCGACGGACTCTTGTCGAAAAGTGGAAAATTTTTCCTGGTCAGTTGTATAAGGTAAGAGTTGTTTTTGTCTGATTCGATTTTAACATGACTATGACTTATCTAGTCATAATTAGTGATTTACGCTTCAACTGGTTATTTGCTTTATTTTTTTTATTATTTTTTTTTATATGGGTTTTACATCACATCAACATTATTTCAGTTATGTAGCGATGCCCGACTCTTAATGATGGAGGAAGACCCCATACTCAACTGCCCATAAGGGCCGGTCAAGGTGGGTAGAACCATCGGCATTCCGTAAGTCAGTCGGGAGACTGCCTCTCATGAAAATCCATATCCCTCTCAGGATTTGAACCCACGCGAAGAGGGGCCATGTGATTTCAAGTTCTGTACTCTAACCACTAGGCCACGGAGGCCCCTTATTTGCTTTATACACCTAGTATTAAGACTATAGTTCCCATACTTTCGATGATTGCTTTTAATGCCTGAATGTAATGCCATACATTGGTCTAGTTAAATAGAAATTGAAAATAGTTCGATATGCTGATATAAACGTGTTATGGCGATTACAAATGTTGATATACTGTATGTTTATCAAATTTTGCTTTTTATGCATATGTATAAGTTGTAATTGTACATGTCATTTTCACAGCATGCATGTAAATATAGAATTGTAATAACTATGAGCCTATGTGCTTAATGTTGAAATAAAATTATGTTATGTTATGTTACTATATCTCAAAGTAATCATGTGATACCGACTTATTGCATTCCAAAGTAAGCACAACCATCCAAATATCAAATTGGTTCGTTGCTATTATCATTTACTTCGAAAAAAACATCATACTTGAAATCAAATTTAAAGATCTCTTAAGAAATATTATATGAAATTAAAAACGAAAAGACTCATCATGTTTTATATGAATGCGATGAGCTTCCTTCGTGGCGTTGGCGCTAAGATTTCGGCCTTTGAACTTTCGGTGTCCCACCGGTAACTAATTGTGTTGAAACAGGTTGGTCCCCAAACAAACACAAGTACTTAAGTATAGTTGTAATTCAATTATATAAACGCAGGTTCAGACATTCATTTGTCGATGTACTGTAACACTATACATGTAATCTATTCTTGGCTTAGATATATAGAAGTACGTTCATCACTATTGTTTTACATGACGCTGATTGCTATAAACATAGCTAATCATGAAAATGGTATATAAGTTAACAATTTGTTTCAAAATAACATTTCAGAAAAGATCTGGACAAGCGCTTTAGTGTAAGAAAATGTGGGACTTCGCTCGTCAGATCTGTAAAGTAAGTAACTTGCTTGTACCAATTTAACGGACTAGTTTATAATGATGTTAACATTTTCTTTATTGATGTCTTGTGGGTAGTTTAGACTTGAGTCGATTCATAAACAAACCTAAGTGCATTTACGTAATGTATGAGTATCATAAACAATGAACAAAAAGTTGAACTGCTCACCATGAGAAATTTTTTATACACCATGATATTCCTAAAATGTCAAGGGTGTTGTGTATTTATAACAGAAGGCCTATCGATGTTCATGATATTGTACTGATCATCATAATGGTTTTATAATGGACTGTCATTTTGGCTAGAACCTATAACCTAGTGCTTACACAAAATGCACTTTGCGTGTATTTATAAGTAAACTGCCATCGTTAAAAATTGAATTTAAATGATTGTTTTAAACGATGGTAAACTGTATTAAAATGAATAATTGATTGTCCCTGTCAGGAAAAATGTATATGCATCTTTAACCCTTAGAATGCTGGGTAATTTACTAAAACTACATTTGTGTCTCGTCTGTTTTCAAAAACCTAAGATATCTGCTCAATTTCATGAGGAAAGATACTCAGAGAAGCAAATTACCAATTTACTTGGCGGCTGGTCTGGATCCAACTTGTTTGCATAAGCATGAAATCGATTCCGGCACTATAAGGGTTAAATGCCATTAATGTGTTTAATGATTATTTTTTATTTCTGTTTTCAGATGGTTCAACGACTATGACGAGAAAGCCTTACTGAGCCACAATATGCCTTCTCCATTCCTACAGCTTTTAATAGACTAAACGTTGTTTTAATTGCGCCAATTACAACATTGCAATTTTAGATTTTATCATAGTTTAAGTAAAAGGATTTTTAAATGATTGGAGCTAAAAAATAAAAGCTAAACTATTATATATGCAAAGCCTCATTTACTTTGTCTCCTCACCATTTGTATATATTTTTAAAAAAAAATGTGAGTTTAAAGAGAGATATGCTAACAACCTTTTTTAGAAATAAAGATATAGAAAGTAACTTTGATGATTCACTTTTTTATTTGTTTCTATCGTATACCCATCATTCGTAAAATCACTTCCTGTCATGATTTCCTTTCATCCGTACAAAAGCTCGACGTTATTGGAAAAGGCGTGACTGTTTTAACATCGTTCATTTGATAAAGAAATATATTTAAACAATGACAATGTCCTTGCTAATCTAAATGTGTCTTCAAATACCCAAGCGAGGGTTCTATGGTCTAGAGCTTGTAAAAATTGGATTTGGAATCATGTGGGCCACGTCACGGGAAAAGGGGCACTCGGACATAGCAAACAGTGTAGCCCCAGACCAGCCGCCACGTCAGTGACGTGGCGGCTGGTCTGGGGTTACACTGTTTGCCATCTTAGAAGACATCAAGTTCTATCTTTAAGTAAATACAAATGATAACTGTCGTGACAAGATGCTGGAATAATAGCGCTAAGAAAGAGCTGAGTCAGCGGTTTTTATTTATGTCCGAGTGCCCCTTTTCGCGTGACGCGGCCCATTATGGTCCTTTAGTTTATGGTCTTGAATGCCCGTACCAATTACGTAGGATAAACACAAAAAGATGTCCACCACCTTACTTACGAATCCCGATGGTTCTATTAAGCCAAAACCTTTCCAATCTTTAAAAGCTTGAAACAGCATGAGTGTTGAAGACGTACTGTTATTCAAAAAATACAACGATCAGACAACCTCGACATTCACTACACATGGAAAGCTTTTCACCATTCCCTGTACCCAAACAGCATGCTTTGAAACGCTGTTGCACCGTAGCCATATCTAAAGACTGTACTCGTTGGTACGTCGTATGATAGTGTCTTTGTTTATAGGTTATGATTGGTTCATGCATACATGGCTTCGCCATACATATTTTCAACCGGGAGAGCTCCTAAATATTATGTATACCCATTAAAGAAATGTCGACAAGCCCACATCGATATCAGCAGCAGACCAGATAAAAAGAAACGACGTTAATACTCGGTGGTAACCTTTGTGACAAAAGGATACAGTGCTCATTAGAAGCAACTTATCATTTTGTCACAATAGTTTCATAAGACGTTTGCAGTAGATGCAGCAAAGAGATGTTTTATTGGATAAAGGCTAACCCATTGCCAAGCAATAACGGCATTTAACCACTTTGTTGCAGACGACTCTGGAAAACACTGTGAGAAAAGGAAACATTGCTCGTGACGAGCAATCTTTCCTTTTCCAACTATGTTTTCTGCTCTATCAGAAGATTACTTTCCATTTTTACCACATTTCTAAATTTCGTCTGCACACTCTTTCAATTTTTGACAGTTGAAAATTTGGCGTTTGGTCAAGGGTTTAATGCGTATGTTTCTTTTTACGCTCTGTCTGGTGTCGTGACAATCTAATGAATATTGGCTACATCTCGGCACGGAACGCACTATTTCCACCACCAATTAACCCTTATAGTGCTGGAACCTGTCCCATGCTTTTGCAAAACGTAAGATCCAGGCCAGCCGCCAAGTAAATTAGCGGCTGACCTGTGATCTGACCTGTTTGCTACTATGAGTATCTTTTTCCCGTCAGTACCAAGCAGATATGAAAGGTTTTGGAAGGCAGCCGACATAACAATTTAATTTTTAGAACATTACCAAGCATTCCAAGGGTGCAGGTTATTCGCAGCATTCCGTATCATCCGTACGAGGTAAACACATGGTCTTACGTCAGCGTTGTTGCGGCTTTTCAATGTGTTGATACTCACGCTTTGATAGGGAAATATTCAGGTCTCCAAATGACATTTTGGTAACTTTTGTAATCTTTGCAGACACCTTCTATTGGTATTCAAGCCTTTGAAGCAATTGAAGAACTTTTATCAATGCTTCGCTTCAGTGATAGAATTCAATTTGCCATAGCAAAAAGACAATCTGTTTAAGCATTTAATAGTTACATACATTTCATTGTACATGAACCAGACAAATTATCAAGTTTCAGGAGCTAAAAGAGAAGTTGCCTACTAGCTGCAAAAGACTACGAACCCCCTAAAGGATATATTGTTACGGAGAGCAATTTCACTTTGTTTTAACGTTTTTTTTTTATCCATTATCTTAAAGAAAATACTAAAATTGTCATTGCAGTCACATACATGTATATAAAATTATACACCACACTTTACAGTTACCGTTTGCTCTCCCTTTCAATTTTGACTTGCCACAAACTTCTTTCATTCCAGCAGAGCTTTACTGAAGGGGGATGTATAGGCGAACTTTTGTCTCGTATGGCATTCGGATCGGGTCGAGTAATTCGAACAATGTAACAACATGACTAATTACTCGGAACAATGGAATGATGTAAATTAACGGGAAACATGAGATATTATTAAGCATTTGAGAAATCTCGGCTGTTCTGTCAAAACATTTCAAGTGTCACTTGACGACCGTCTTAAATGTCATAATAAGTGCTTAACGTAATCGGATCTATCCAATAAGGTTCTCATTCTAAGCATGGAACGAAAGAGAGCTTAAAAAGGGGTTAAAGCATTTTATTCTGATACAACTTTTCTTTCAATGTTTTTCTCACGTGTTAAAAGTTCGATTTATTTCATCGCATCATGTATCTGTCAATCCTGCTCCTTCTGGTTTCAATTTTGGTATTTGACGCAATAACAAATGAGGGAATTGGTTTTCGCTTGATTTGATATGCAAAGAGATCTCTGGCTTTGCAGCCACTCTGGAGACATTGGATCTTACCGTCGTAATACACAGCTTTACTTATCTTAGACACCCTTTCACTTCTATCTGCAAGTTTTGTGTTTTGTCATTCCAAGTTCGTAACCACTATGATAGAGAAGGGCTTTTTGCAAGGAAAGCAGCAGAATTTGACATTCGGACTGTGTATCTCCAAAACCACAAAAGGAAAGACATAGTCCTTGAAGCTTAACTTTATTGAACTGTGGATGATAGCAATAACGCCTGGAAAGCGTAGTCCATGGAAGGCAAGGTAAAAGGAAAGAAAACAAAGAACATCAGAAAAGAGGATATGTAAATGTATATGTTCATCGACACGTGTTTTTTTTTCGTTTCTTGGCGTTTATTTTATCCTAGAGGCGCGTCCTCGACATACACGGGATTACCTACATATCAGACATCATTACGATTTACATCAGAAACAGATCAATCCGATCTTTTCTCTAAACACCAAACACATATAGCATCAACGGCTAGCACATAGAGTCTCCGACCTTCGAGTGTGTTGGTAATGTGTTGTATGAGCCGCATTTTAACAGAACATTGTTGATGTACAACGTGCATAGTCATTTAAAGAGTACAAGTAAAGCCTTTCAATTGCATGATTAATTGGATATGTCGCTCATAGCGATGCACTTATACCGAAAAGAGAGGGAAACTTGTTAACTCACCAGAAATCAATTGACGTAAGTCAATCACGGACTTGAAAGGAAAATTGCCGATGAACAGGTGGGCAACAAAGATACTAATATGCAACTCCGTTTAATAGCCAATATACATGTAATGTTAACATAGGCTTTAATCCATTCAAATTAAAACCTTACTTACAAGCCAACGAAATCGTCGTTGCTGTGACTGTCTATATTGTTTTCACTTAAAATTGCATGCATGCATGTATGTTCATGAATTTAACAGTTGGAGCTTTTTTACTGGTTCCAACGAGACTTACCCTATTAGTAGATTAAAGCTCATGTAAAGCTTTTCTGATTGATCAGAAGTCCAGATTCATGAATATCTGAGATCACAGAAAAGTGTGTTTACAAGAGCGTAAACTCCCACTTGAATGAATGAATAAATTCTTGCAATCAGACCATTTATGGCGTCACCCAAGGGATTTTGGCGGCCTTGATACTCTCTTGCACAGATATAGGACGGATATATTTAGTAATTGGTCAGGTTCGGTGCCTTATTGAGAGTGCATTTAAACTCTGTCTGCCCTAAGCTTAAACAACAACATTTTCATGTTGGACCACCACATTGTTATCAACGTCGCTTTTATTCAAATGATTTGGACTAAATCATTAGGATTTATGAACACTTTACGCTATCTTTATTAACATAATCGGTTTAATCTCCTCTAACAATCAAGTACGATAAAAACACTCCGTTCCTGTCTTTGTGTGTCTCGACGCATCCAACATTTGCATAGGCTGGCGTAAAAGCAGTGTTAAATTATTCAAAATACTGCATTAAGATGTGTGTTTTCGTGCCTTAAACACTTTTTGCAAAGACAATAAACGAAGCGATTCCTTCTTATATGCCTTTTTCATACACATTTAAAAAATGATATGAGGAATAGAAGAACAAGCTGAATGCAATTTCCATTAAACAATTTCCATTACCTCACTTTAATTTGATTTTACCTAGAAAAATACTTTTGTGTGTAGCAATCATTTGATGCAATAAATATCGGTAACCTAATACTTAATTGAAAATGTTACTTACTGCTTGCAGGAGATGAACGTAGAAATATGAGACACGAACTGATACTTCGTATCTCTTTCTTTGGATCACAGTGTCGAATTTTGGCTGCAAATTAGCAAAATGGCAGCTCTTTTTAACAGCTGTTTTCATTAAATTCATCGAAACTTTATGCATATCCAACCGTTACAAGAACGGAATGAGTAGTTTAGTCGTTTTACTGTCGATGTTTTATCAGTATGTATACAGCTTGATGGATTTGATAAATTCGAGTGAAACACAGTAAATACTACTTTCATGGCCAATGCCCACTCATGTGAACTGTTTGATCTTTTTAAATGGCCTACATTTATTTTGCATTGGTTGATGACCTTACTATTAACCATGACAATATATCTTGTCAAAACACCGGAGTAAATCGTCATTCAAACCGGAAACATAGCTAATCTGCATCAAGTGATCGGATTCGATTGGACAACGTTCTAAGAAGATTACTAGTAAGTCGAAAGCTGGAACTTGAATATGACCATGGATCGGATATAAGACCGCAATCGGAAAGAAATCATTGTGGTCAATACAAATCTGCAGCATATGTCTATTTTTGTCTAACTAACCAATTACACAACAATAACGACAGTTGACTGTTTGTTGCTGACGACTTTTGAAAACATTTTGGGAAAATGAGAAATTGCTCGTAACGAGCAATATCTCCTTTTCCCACAATGTTTTCTGTCCTTTCAGAATATCATTTTTCAATTTCATCACATTTGAAATGTCAGTGCAAATTCTTTTAATTTGGGACAATCGAGAATTTGGCGTTTGGTAAAGGATTAAGTCATGGCAATAGTAAAATGCTTAAATGTGTCGTTTAGGTTTATTACTTTACCAAATCACAAACTAATTGAGACGACTTGTTGCAGTTTTGTATTAAAGTCCTCGAACAATGGTGGTATCTATCAATTCTGGCTTATTAATTTCTCGCTAGATATTGCGTTTGCAATCACAAGCCAATACCACAAGCATTTAAAAGAACTCGAACGAATCCAACTTGGAGAAAGGACCGAAAATATAATTATTCTGTGAGATACAAACTCACAAAAGCAACTAAAAATCACCTCTGCGAAATAGAAATGATTACCCGTATCGTCTTTTCTTAAGCTTGTCTTTTTGAGTTTCGTTCGACCGAGTCATTAAAAAAACAAAAGAAAGAAAACAACGATCTAGTAGGTTATCATTGGGTCTCTGTACTTCACTCTGAATAATATAATTGATTGTTTAACACATTACCACATAACACCACATTTTTGCGTCTTGCAGCAGACGATTTTTGAAAAGCTTTGTGGCAAAAGAAGAAATTGCTTGTCACAAGCAATTTCTCATTTTGCCACAATGCTTTTTTCAATCTATTCACATATCACAACAACAAAACTGAAAGGGTTTTTCACATGATTATAAAGCCTTTTTAAGGTTGTCTGCTTCAAGTAAGAAGACGTCATCTGTATGTTGTGAAGAGTTAAAAGAAAAGCCAGTTTCGGTTTTTATAGAGAAGAGTTATTAGTTAACATGGAATCTTGGGGCAAAATTAGGGGAACAAACGTGGTAAGATTAAAAAAGGTCTTAAACAAAAACAGTTAGACCTTTTGAACTTGAATACAGGATTGCCTTGCTAAAGCCTCAATTCCCATGTACATGCTATCATGTACGCCAAAAGAAGTGATATTCCAACGAACAGACTAAATGGATGCCGAAATCCTCACCCTAGCGTACCCAGCTTGTTACAAGCGGAGATTGTGTCCGTTTGGAACGGAAACGCGGAATTTAACGTAATATAAACGTTAAATCCAGTTCTGCATTCCACTTCTTTTTTTTTATGTGACCTTGATTTGTTTGTATATTTTGAATATTATTGTAATGACAAGAAACTTTGTAAGTTTAAGTCTCAATAAAATTTTCGTATTCGTATTCATAAAAGTAAGCACGCTAATCGAAATAAGATATAAACTGTTATATAGATGCTGTATTGATACCTTAGGTCAGCGGTCCTTCAGTAGACAAGCAATTAATCAAATAACATATCAGAAGGTGGTCATTTCTTGCTAAGCGTTATTTACTTTCACAAGCATAACCGCAGAGGCTAACGACATTTGTCTATTCCAGTAAATCTATATCGATATCAAATCGGGACATCTAAGAACCTTTAAGCCGTCTATCGAATGTAATTAACGTAATGCGTGAGAGAAAGTGTCCAGCCAGACATGGTCATTAGGCTATTCCCGCATTTATGTTTCTTGCTTCATCCAATTAAATAATCAGAAGCTCATAGATCGTGAAAGAGAACAATGACCCTGGAGTAGTGTCGGCCTCGGGACATGTGGGTCGTGAGTTCGAATCCGGTGACTTGCGGCATACCAGTTATCCACATTCGGCCAGCGTATTGGTTTTGTATCCAGGAAGCAGAATCGAGTGATTGTTCATAGTTGAAGGAACTTGATTCACAATCCATGTAAAATAATAAATAAGTTTAAACAAATTGATTGTGAAACCGTTTTCTTATTTTCTATGTACCAAGTGAAACGTACATGTGGCTACAGCGTAAAGAAGGCATTGTGATAAAATTGAAAAACAAAATCGTCGGTCGCAATTTCTTCTTTAAACTATACATTTAAAGAAACTACCATACATATTGTGTTCTGTCAGTTACAAACAATGACATGTAATGTAACCCATCATAGTCAATCAACAAAAAAACATTTTTCAATTTCTTAACTTTCAAGTCCCTAAATCATCGTTTTTATAAACATAAATAAGCGAAACGAGCGTCATGCATCTTCTAGTGCTTTGCTAGAAAGCTCAGTAAGTTACCAACAGTTGCGGGTTTGGTCTCGGACGCACCTAGCTTCGTCCTATTATATTGTAAACTCATTGCATAGTCTTGTTGCAACATGTTCTTTACCATTTCGATGATTTCACAGAGCAGAATTTATAAAGCATTGTTTGTGATATAAATGGTTGAAACAAATTGTATGTATTAGTCTCTCTGATACCAAATTTCACAGTGGTATAACTGGTAAATCTAGGTTTGGCGACTTTTGTTTGTGACAAATTCAACCAGAGTTGTGCTTATGTTTATTTCCCTTTTAATGGTGTTTAACTTATTAGTTCAACTTTTCTCTCCTATCAACCGATTGTGGATTTGTCAGTATTTAGTTACCAACTCAAGAACCAACTGCATTCGAAATTCTTGAATTCAAAATGTGTGTCAGATTGTCATACCATCAAATCAATGGGTGCAGTGTAGGCGGTGATGATTCTGGCTTATGGCGTACACACGAGACGGCGTGACAAAGGTTTCATCTAATGCATTTTGACAGGCTTTATGTTGCAAAGGCCCACACGCCTCAACTCGTTCTTTATAACGGAGGAAATGTAAGGTTTTATGTTTAACATAGACGGACGGCGGGTAATTACACTGTAAGTAGGAAATATCTGTAATGGGTTTGCGTGATGCAGTAACGTAGTCTCTTATTGATCACGTTTTACGGAAATTGTGGACAATTCGGATGTCATGCCATACACTTTCTTCTGTCATACTCGTATATGATGTACACAAGTTTATCGTTTAAAATATTTTATGAGAGTGATTCAATACATACGATCAGCCGATTGTTTTCAATAATCTCATCTGTATTTAAAGGAGCGTTGCAATTAATTCCTGTTTTGCCAGAATACTTTTTATAGAGAACACGAACACGTATCAATGATTTGTGAAGAGTGCCTAAGCTTCAAGATGTTTTCGAATATTTGGATCTAAACGAACTTGGAAATGCCAAACAAATATCATTGCAGAATTGCCGCGACGAGCTAGTGCATTGTTTGTTCTGAATATGAATTACCCATTCATGTTATCTAAATAAAGTTGTTTAATTGTGTGTTTTATATTGATTTAGTTAGTTAATTCTGACTTAGTTACTTAATTCACCAATAAGTACACCTTTATACACCTGTGTGGAGAAGAGCGAGGTGGGATCCATCGTTTGCTCAGAACAATTCCAATGATAAAACCGGAATTCAAACTCGAGACTCTCCGATCCCGAGGCTAAGGCCATGCCACTGAACCATAGTTGCCACTGCATGGCCTATAGAAGCGTACAGTGACATGTGACATTACACACAAACCTTGTTACGTTGGTTGCCATTCTCTTCGGCGTACAGCAACCAATCGAGTTGTCTTATCAATCCTATCTTACTCGGCATAAACCATGGTATCTTTACAAAAAAGGCGTAAAAATACAGACTTGACATTTCTCTAATTAAGGTCCTATTTAATCGAGCTATTTATTAGGCGTCGATGCCTTTGAAACTAGACATTTGTTTTCCACACCGACGTGTGAGACTAAACCGTGCTAACGTAATAGGATTGCAGATTATGGCGATTTCTTCTTTTTTTAAATGTCAATGTTCGCATACTTTAATGTAAGAGATGGTAGGTACTTTCCTTGTTAAACAATCACATGACTTTAGCTGCCTGCTGCTGGCAGATATTTAGATGGTTTATATGGAACGTGGTCGAAATAATAAGCAGAGCGAAGTCGATAGAAAAACCAGGGGAATAATAAAAAAGGGTTTCAATGTGAAAAACCATTATTTCGAAGTAAGGTATGGCACTTGTACGTTTATGCGTGTAAATTGTAATTGTTCTAAGAATATGTGTATATGTATCGGTCTTCACTATCTAACTTTTTAGTTAAAGTGATTATATGCAATAATCAATAAGAAAATGGCGGGGTTGGAACTCAACAAATGCATTCCATCGTGGAATTACTACCAAATGATCTTTTAGGAAATGGTTTAATAAGACAATGGTGAAAACAACAAATGTTTCAATACTTCTTTTATTTTTCTTTAAAAATTTACAAAACCTTTTTCAAAATAAATATCAATTTGAACAACGTGACATGAATATGTCAATTACAGTAAACCCGCATGTGGCAAGGTATATAACTCTGTACAAAAGCTTTACAAAAACTAACCATGGTTGCTTCCCTTGTTCTATATATTCATTATTGCTTGCACGTATACTTTATTCAACACACCTGTAGTAACAGATTAACTCTTAACCACCTACAGACGATTATTATTTTACTTGAAGCAGACGAATTTATAAAAGCTTTGAAATTATGTTCAAAACCTTTCAGCTCTGCTGCTGTGGTATGTGAATAGATTAAAAAAGCATTGGTGCAAAAGGAGAAATTGCTTGTTACAAGCAATTTCTCCTTTTGCCATAATGCTTTTTGAAAGTCGTCTGCCGCCAGACGCAAAACTATGACGATAGGTGGTAATGTGTTCATGTTGATTTAAAGGTTTAAGGAAAACCTGTTCGTCCAAAGACAATCTTCTCATAATACCAGTAGGTCTGCCCTATATCACAAATGAAATGTTATTTCTTTATATTGCATCAATGTCCTCCGTACGAGTAATCTCCTTGTATTTGGACATGTCACAAATTCCACCAATGTTAGATGGGTTTATACAGTACAAATCCCATATTGATAGCGCAACCAATGGATTAACTTAGACTCAAAAATGAAAAGGAATACGAGAAGTGATTTACGAAAGCCGAAATACGGCATTTCTCCATTGCTTAATAATTATATCTACTTTCAAAAACGCGAAGGAGAGGGTGTATTGCTGGACCTAAAAATGATGTTGTTCTTCAATTTTGAGAGAAAAAGGGATGCTTTGTAGGTAAGGGATAATACGTTTCTTATAAAGCATTCGTTCGATAGTGATCTGAAATCTAACATTGCATGTACAATGTACATATATTAGCAGACGTCCATTTTCATTTATGCAAATTATATTGCATGAATTATAATGATCATCGGCTGATATGTCATATCGTGCATGTTATTAATTGGGTTAATAGGTGCAGTCAATCTCACGAACAAATCGAGAAAGGTTATTTATTCATAGGCTATCTATATACAGGATGCACGTCATTCAAAGGGCTCTTCCTGGGTACCGTTTTAGTAAACAACTTACGGAAAATGTTTGCGTAAGTCAAAACTAATAAACATTGATAGTATCTTCAATGAAAGGACAATATTGCGATGTGACACGTCATTGGAAGCGTCTCGGAGAAACGATTCCAATGATGTGTCACTTTGCAATATTGCTTCGACCAATATTGAAATAAGAGGAATTGTTGTTTTAGACTTACGCAAATCTTAAGCGTAAACTCTTTAGTAAAACGGTACCCTGGAGCTTTCTGAATGACTTGCATCCGACTTCTACCGAAGTTTTCGTATACAGCACGGTTCTTGTATATTTTACCATGGTCGCTAAAACAAAGTCAACTGTACGCTCATATTGAAAAAAAACATATTTAACTTTCAGGTTAGAGCTTTTACTTTTAATCGACATAGACATCAATTATCATTAAAAGGGTTAAAGATTATTCTTTTTCGAAAATATCTAAATGCATTTTCTAATGAAGGCAGTGGAGTTGAATCGAAAGAAACGACCGTAAAATGCATTCTGGGACAATGGCAAAGGGCTTATCACATCTGTTACCACTACACAAACTGGAAATGGGTTCATGGTGCTAACAGCTGATTAAAAATATGTTTAAAGGTGCTTGTTAACAAAAATGAAACTTTCAAATAAAAAATGCATGTCGTTGAAGTCATACAGTTTTGTATGTTGTTTGATGAACAATAAAAGTAGCTATTCAAAGCATAATTCATTTAGGAATTTTCAACTTATCAAAGTATGTAAAGTTTCTTTGTAGTATGTCTCAAATGCGTAATCACGCTTTTAGGTAAAAGTATATGGGAAATCAATGTATACACTATTCAAGGAATTAAACCCGATTTAAATTTGTTTCGAACGACTATTCGTGTGTGCATATCATACAAAAGTACAGTTGTTGTGCAGTTGAATAAAATATTTTTTGAATTTCAAAATATCACCACATATGTAAACAAGCACCTTTAAGAAAAACAAAATCTATTTAAATTTCTCCTTCCAAGCTTTCTCATCTGTATCAATTTCATGTTGTAAATACTCGCAAATCATTGGCAACTCAGAAAATAATAATTACGAATTATCTTTCAGAGTTGAAATTATCATTGCTTCTTGTAGGGCCCCAATAGCATCTATGGAAACACATGTATACTTATTGCCAATCATTCCTAGGCAGTGTAGCATATACGAAAAGACCATGCGGTTATAAACTGTAGAACATAAATTCATAAAGAGAAAAATAAATTTATCATCTTCATGGTCAATTCTCGACTAAATCGATTATTGATCAATATGAAACAGGATTCTAGACATTGTGAAGTAATAAAGAACACAAATACAAGCGATATTGACCGAGTTTAAGTGCATGGGCCTTCCCTATATCTTTTTCCTCATATGGATATTAATAAGTTGTCCAATTTCGGAGCAACATCAGAATGCTGAGTTTTAAAGGTGGACTACTTATAATTCATAATCCACCATTTTCAAACTCATTCTATCGTCCAATTACTTCGGTAGTTATCGGTATATATCGTTTAGGTCGAAACTATTCGCATAAAACCGAATAGTTACGACACTGACTGATGTATACCGAGACCTACCGAAGAAGATCGACAATAGATTGAGTTTCAAAAAGGCAAATTATGGGCATTCTACCTTAAACACTTGCAATTTCTTTGTGAGTTAGCATAGCCACCATTGTGACTCAAGAAATTCCTCCTATTTGTCCCAGCGGTAACAGAAGCCTAACTGCACATGGTATGTCATAAATGAACGGCCCATAACCTCGCATAAAACGTTCGGTCGCTAAATAATCATTTCGCAAGAAGACTGACTAATCCCGTCTTGGTCATCGTCTGTACCGGCCAGATACGAACTTAACGGAGTGTTCCTCGGAAAGGCGGAATCACCCGAGTCACTGGCATAAGCGGGAATAGTTTCCTGAACACGTGACACAAACACCAGATCACGTGGTTTGTGGTTCTTTTGAGGTAGATCAATGTTATATTGGGGGATGTTCTCGCGAAGTGTCTCCTTTGTTTGAACGTTTCTAGCCGGAAGTACAGGCGCTGTCATGGCAACGCTGGGCAGTCTGTGCTGGTTTGATTGGGTTTTCGTTGAGGTAGGAACCGGTATTTTTGATACGAGTTTATTTCGCGGTTTGGATTTATCCATAGAAGGAACACTCTTGGGAGTCCTTTCTGCTTTTCGTTTCGGCTTGCTATAAAGGTCATTTAGATTGATCACATCCCGGTGATATTTGCCAGTACGTTGGCCATGTGAGTCAGCCGATCTCGCTCGGTGCTTCTTATATTTCGTGTGTCGATCGGCTCTATCTTCCCGCTTCTTCTTCCGGACTTCGGCATATGTCTCCTCTGGAATGTCTTCGTGAATCGGGAATTTCCGCCGAGAGGACTCGGGACTTGACGGATTATTCCGAATGAACGAACATATCGTACAGTCTGTCGAATCGGAAGTGACCGAATAGGCTGGTTCCGGTTGTCGCCTGAATAGACGGGCTCGCCGTTTGGCTAGCACAGTAACGGGAAGCTGGTAACTTTCCAGCGTATAGTCTGTCGTGTACCCTTCATACCCATCTGAAAAAAAACTCGAGTCCAAATCCTTCTTTATTAATGAGTTTAAAATGTCCATTGATTTCGGATGTTTCGGATCCCGACTAAGACTCACGTTTTCCAGTTTCAAATCGTCCCAACTGTCGGTTAGAAGCTTTGTTCTACTGCTAAGTAAGCTCAACGTATCTTGCGCGGTCAATTGTGACAACATGGCGTCGTTCCTGTGTCTCCAGTCGTCGTCATAGATACCACTTCCGCCGGAAATCGAGTCTGAATCCGGATGCTGCTTGATATTTGGATCAGAATCAAAGAAACGCTTATGGGTGTAAGTTCCTGTGCCCTGGACGCTTGTATACCTCTTTTCGTTCGTTCGGACGCTTTCTAAATCCGTGTCCCGGATAAGACAGTGTTCCCCGGATGAATTAAGAAGATCACGAACAGATTCCCCGCTTTCAGAGTCAAGGAACGTATCATGAAGGATATTTTTGTAATAGTTTCCGGTTGCGAGCGCCTTTTGGTACTGCGTCACCCAACCGGCACTGAACGGGCGCTGTAGCTTGATATTATGCTTTGAACAAACACTAAGCTTACAGTTGATACATGATTGCTTTTCATCTGGAATAAGTTCTCCCTCCTCGTCGTTGGTGTGTTCGCATCTGAACCATTTATAATAAATAAACAAACACACCATTGCCAAAACGAATGCTCCACCGGATACGACCACGGCCATGTCTTTGTTCACATACACATGGGACTGGTCAGAGTGCATAAACCATACCAATGTTAACACAACGTTCTCAAGACACATTATAACATAGTACAAGACATATCGGAATGCTGACGAGTGTGACGTCACATCGATAAAACAGAAAGTGTGCATGTAGGAATACACCATGTTTCTAGCCACTCTGCTCACCATTGACCTTCCTTTGATATCGGAATTCCCCATTATCGACGTACAGAGACACACCGACATTGTTAACCCATGTAGTCCTACGATAATGAATATCCAGTAGTAATACGCCGATGCAAACATAGTTAGAGAAATTACGCGTGAAAGTAGTTCCCCACCGCGCCACACGAAACGTAAAGATATCCTTGCGCTGGATACACCGACGGATTCAATGGCGTCATGTTCCGATCTAACAAACATGCCAAGATACCAGCATGTTCCAAACAGTGTGAATCCGGATGTTACCAGTAGCACCGCTTCCGTTAGTTCGTGGTGATAGAAAAGAAACGTCTGGATGAAAAGAAGTGGAAGCATCGATGCAAACGTATGAACAAGCTGTAAGATGTTGAAGTCGGAAATGTCACGTGATCTGCTCTTTGGTTCAACCTCGCGGAAGAGGGTGAAATGTCTCCAAACGTAACCGAATTGGAACACATGCAATATGGCGACGACGAGGGAGTATGTCACGGACATTCTGTCGCCATTTTTCGAAAGGAACATGATCGCCGAGATCAGCTGTATGACAACGAGAGGTATGAGGAGCAAGCCGATGTATGGCAGAAACCACGTTTTGATCCCGTCATTGAAGTACAGGTTGTAGGCAAGTACGCTGTTCGTGACCATCTGTCCCACATAGAGAGCCAACGACACGGTCAGAGAGATTCCGAAACAAGGTGCCGCCATCCTCAATATACTTCACGGTTATCCGCAAACGTGACGTCTATAAAACACGAACTTCTTTAAATCCTCGTTCCTTGCTGCCCACACGTCCCTCCAAGTGTTCCCAGATTCTACCCGTAAACATGTCCATCGTTGTGGTCAATCTGGGTCAATTGACCAGAGTCCACATGTTCACACCCTCAAATGACCGTTATCAGTAGGGTCCCTGTGGATTACTTGTTGACAAGGCGGGGTACTGAAATGATAAAACAAAACCACTTTATCATTGTTGTATTGGTTTTCACACTTTATTCTCATTTACAACGAGCTCAAGTCGGTGTAAGATATACTCCTTGGTGTAAAAGTGTGTCTTTTACGAGCTTGTAAGCCTGGGATAATCTGGATAACCGTTTTCAAGAATGCCTCAGAACTTCAGATAATATAGAAAATCGGATTGTTCCCGGCTTGCTTGACTATACAGTGAATAATGCTGTTAAGGAACTTTTTATATCGACAAATACATTCTAATTTTAATTCGTTTCTTACTAGTTTTCAACCTGAGAAGCCATCGTCACGATAATTATGTAAATTGTAAATATTTAAGGCATTTTATTTATGTATTCTGATTCATTCGCTGAGTAAAATAGATTTCGACATTCCACACTATCAAGAATGCGTAGTGTAGGCTTTCTTTTAACGTGAGTATTAGAGGTAATATTAAAACGTTTTATCTTATCCTGTCTCAATAAAGCCTGGCCATCAATACAATATTATCAGCGGCATGTTAAAAGTGTAAGAATGCTATCCTCGACGACAAATTGTCATCGATCTGAATTTTTATCTCTCCAAGTAGGATCCGGCACACCGATTTATTTTCATACCATGTGTTAATGTACTCGAATCTTAAGGTAGAATACCTAAAGTCAGCCATTTTGAAATACTCATTCTTTTGTCGGATTTCTTCGGTTGATGTCTGTATACATGTACATCGGTTGGGGCCGGAACTATTCGATGCAAATCGAATAATCTCGGCCCAGATCGATGTATAAGGTGAACAATCGACGTAATCCGCCCGAAGAATGCGTTTTTGACAATTTTGGATTATGGGTATTCTACCCTTAGACGAACATATAGCAAAAGTGTTAAGAAATGAAAATGGAAAAAATGCTTAAAACGAGCAATTTCTCATTTTGTTCGAATGGCTTTCTACCAATGCATTAAAGTATATTATAAGTTGTACAATAGAGTTCATGTATGTTGTTGTTTTATTTGTATTCATTTCAATATTCAGCGGGGCCGAAATCCATATTCAGAAAGTAGCCATATTTATAACATAAAAAATCCTGACTGAAAAAACGAACGCAAAGCCACCATTGGTATACATGTATTCTCATATCAAACAGATTGTCATGTAATACTCTTGTGTTAATAAAAGATTGTATTGAGTAATGGATAAATTGGTGTTCTTAGTTATAAAAAGAAGTGGAACCTGGCATATCTAGAATAGTAATTAGGGATTCATTTTTTGCACTTTAATCACAAAAGCAAAAGGTTTTTAACGAGCAAATTTTCTTTAATTTCAAATTTCCAATCCAATGTGTCTTTTTTCTGAGAAAAGTACTTTTATTTGAAAACAAAATATGAACACCCAAGTATCCGAAATATGAAATTAGAATATATCAAAGAAAATGAAATCAATTATGACGCCAACAGCGAAAGTGCGAGAACTTATGTTCACATTAAAGACTTAAACACGATTGCCAAAATCACTGGACAGATCTTAAGCTCAGTTGTATGCATTACGCATTAACGAACCCCGTCCCGAGGCTTGGGCTGGTTGTTTCAAAGTTAAGAGGCTGTAAATTATGCACATCCATTGATGTAGACTGGCTAATGCCCAAATTGGCAATTGAATGAAACGCATTGCTGACATTGCAAACCGAAGCGCCCGCCCTTTCAATCGTTAAAACATGCACCAACGCCTACGTATGCGTGTCTATTACCTTACGAAATGGTTTGCTTCTTTTGTGATAAATAACACAACAGAATGAAATGGTCCAAAGTATACGATTGTAGAGTTTCGAAAGAACTTACAGGTAGGAGGGCATGTATTAGATTTTGTCTTTATTTTGATCTTTCACAAATCACATTCATTACATGTACATCGGTCTATCTCCAAAAGTTTTTGATAAATTGTCAAGCTAATTAATAGATCAAAACGTTGTGAATCTAAGCAATCTCCACGTCCAATCTGCAATATGAAACAGTTGTCTATGAAGGTTCCAATAGTAGATCGATGAAGTAAGTAACCGCCAAATCGACTCACAGAATATGGGACTTATAATCGCGTACGATGTTTGAAGAGAATTCAAAAGTACATTTGGACACCTCTACAAACCACGTGCACGCTTATTCGTCCGAAATGTGGCGTATGATATCAAAGAGAAGAATCGAAACTTAATACATATTTCGGTAAGAATATTTCTTTACTCATGTGCTTTTTAATACATTATTGTTGATGATGCGGTATACACTTAAATACATACCACACCATCGGTACGTGTGCACATGCATATGTATTTATCAAATATATATGTTTTCTCCCATTACAGATGAATCATTTATCCACACGTAATTGCCACTTTTTACACAAAGATATCCATTGAAACTGTATTAGAATCCACAAACAAACCTTACACAAGTACACACAAACACTGAAAGGACGAGTACCCCCATTCCAATTTTAACTCATTCAAGATTAACTTGCTTCTGTTGATATAGTATTTGGGTCGGAGTAGACAAGTATGCGGAACAAAGGCGGCATAGATTTAAAGCGAACATTGCTATGTTTGTACAATTGATTACTTTATTGGTTCGGCTTAAAATATCTGAGCCATCTCGACCGCAAACGGTCCTCTTTATGTGTATGTGTAAATCGTAGTCTTAGATCAGACTATAAGCTGATCATAGACAGACATTTCAGTATCGAAACATGAATTGTCTATCAGAATGTTCAAATACTGTAATGAATAAAAACAACATGACAGTGTTGTTTCGGATTAGACTTAACACGGGTTAGATGTTTAATCTAAAGAACCATAAGATTTAAATAAACTTGATTTCAGAATTTGACTTTTGCAATAAAATGATTTCAACTCTTTGGATTCTTAAAACTTCACCATAGAGACGGGGCCATATAAGGCTTAAAGAGTAGGGAAATTGGAATGAACATGCTTACAAGACTCATTATGTTACATCTAGGGGTTTTGGTCTTTTTTATTATGTCAGATCCACTCCATCTGTTACCACATCTTTGTACGAACGGCTTGCAATATCATACTCAAATAGGAGGGAACATACATGTGCACTATACGTGAACATGATATTCCGGGACAATATGTTTGGTTTTCAATAGGCTTTGATAATTGGTTAAAAACGATAGTATCGGAAGGGAGCAATCTGTATAAAGGGTACCGAAACATCTGCTGAAGTTGGTAAATAAACATCAAGTAGGGTGTAAATGGACCGGCATGATCAATGTTTTGTTACATCTAATTTGAAATTTGAACAAAAGTCACGCCCGTTTGTGTAGGCACGCAGTCAGTGAATTGCGTCTTTGCACACCCAAGATTCGTAGCGAAATATGCTGGTCAAGATTGTCTGAATGACCTTTAGTGTATTAGAAGGAAAATGTTTCCAATAGTTCGGACGCTAATTAACTTATCGGAGGTGACAAAATGGCATTCGGAACCCTTTGTAAAGGTCCCAAGCGATAATATGTCCGAAATGCTACGAGTTCGTTACGAAGGTACAGCCTTGAACAGTACATCTTTCGGAAAGGCAAATAAATTAGTGTCGAAAAGATGTTTCTTGTGTTCATTCAACATTATGCTTAGTGTTCGAAACACTGTGAAACCTGTCAACGTCAAACGTGTTAGTCAGATCAGTTAGATCATGTGTCGAGCTGTCTTTTCGGCTATCAGTCGGTCAATCGCTGTAGTTGTATACGTGTTTTCAACTGGCAACTTAGTTTTTGATTTAATATTAACTATTTTCCAGTTATTCAATGGCAAAATTTCACTAGACATGGTCTCTTGATACCACACTTTGAAAGTTTTTGAATGGTCTGACGGTTAGAGTATAACAATTGAAATTGCAAAGCCTTTCAAAAGCAAAAGGTTTGAACAAAAGGAAGTCTATAGAGTGACGACTAACGGAATTCCGATGGCTCTACCGATCTTAACTAGCCCTTTTGGGTAGTAAGGTAATGGGTCTCATATGATCTGCTTTGTTAGATATCGTGATACATCTGGCAAATTGTTCATTCAATTAACAAGAATTTAATAAGGTTACACTCCTTTAGTTGAATCTGCTTGAGATTTTTCGCTGAGCTATTCCAATTACCAATAATTGTCAACGTCGGAAGAAATCGCTACTATTGGGTGTATGGCGGAATATGATGTTTATGTGATGCATGACGATCTTTTAAAAAACCAAGCTCCTTATTCTTATGGAGTTTCTCTTTAATTTTATGCCGACTTGGTCTTTTTATGCATTCCCTCAACAAGTTCTTTCGAGAAACATTGACCCAGAGGAAAATATTCTCAATGTTGAATTAAAAAAGTTTGCATATTAATTATTTGCTAGAATCACTCGGTACCAATATATTTCAATAAAAATAGTCTTCATTTTGCGCTTGAATACAATTTTGGTCAACCTGCAGCTCCTGCAAGATAGCGCTTTCATATTTGTTAAGACTGCAAAGCTTGTAAAAGAAGAAATTCCTGCATACACATTGGAATAAATACTATGATTAGGACATACCATTTTGGTGTCTGATCAGTATGTTCTACATCCATTGTCAAGTCTTAAGACATCGAATCACTAGCAGTTATATGTTTTATACTGTATTCTCACAACTTCTGATAGTATAAAGGCTACGCTATTGAGGTTTGTTTCATGATCGACACATCGAATTGGTTTGGCGCCATATCTTTAATAGGATTTCAAATTAGATTAACTTGTTTAACCTTCAAATTACTTGTGTTCCTTTTTTATTTGACAGATAAAAATCTACATTACATTGTTTGTTGGGCTCAACGTTGAAAGCAGAGACAAACAGTTGGAAGACTAAAGTGTCCAAGGGTGCATAGTTTCATATAGAAGGAATTTTTAAACCAGGGTTACCAAAGACGAAAATACTCTTTCACCATATATATGTAGTGCTAGAACTGATTTCATGCTAAGGTTAAAATATTTGACCCAGGCAAGCCGCCAAGTAAATTGGTGTCTTGTCTGTGCTGTAACCTGTTTGATTCTTTAAGTATCTTTCCTCATCAAAATTAAGGAGATAATTGAGGTTTTGTGAAGCTGACGAAACCCAATTCTAGTTTTGGAAAACCACCCATCATTCTAAGGGTTAAGACGTCAAATGTCGCGTTTGACAGTTTCATTGCATTGAGCAAAGATAATATAATTTAAAACTGAATGCTAATTACGTTTCGATGTGTCACGGACGTAGTGTAAACAGCTTTTATTCTGAATACCACTTAATAAGCAAACGTTTCCTACATACCAAATCATGTGAATTCACAAAGCCAATGGTTGGATGAGATTTTCCTTATTTGCGCTACAATTACAAACAGTCATTAATGTATGCCTCGTTTAATTTCAATTTCAATCGATACGTCCATGATTGAAAACTCTGTCGATGTCGGGCTGTCTCAATGACCCAGGATTTCAATCAAAGTTTTTTTTGAAAAGTTACTCACAATAAAAACGAAATTATCTTAGCTCTTAACCTAAATAAACATTTGGTTATGTTTGATATTGACTACAAATGCTGTGATGACAATCACAAACTAAATATAGCTTGTAAAAATAAAAAAAATAACTCATATAAGCAATGCATTTACACCCAATATTTCCTTATGCCGATGACAGTGTATACGTTTAAAATAAATGAGATTCTTGTAGTGGGAACATAAAAACATCTCCATGTACTCATGCATTCCTGTATGAACGGGAGGGCGTCGAGATAAAGTCGTTTTTCGGTATAATCGATCAATTCTATGACATGCGACCCGCTGTGTCCACGACAGAAAGGGTTCGCTAAATCAAATTCACAAAATATTTGGCTAAGTATCATCACAGACAGTTTGCATGTGTAAGAATTCAATAGCATTTAACTTCTTTCGGAATGTGGATGATTTTTTATTCAAACCTTTAATGAACATAAGTTAAAATAAGATAAGATAAAGGTCCAATGAGAACAATGAGCTAATATGCTTAAGTTCTAATAAAATATCTTATGTTCTGTTCTGTATAATTTGAATATAAGAAATGCTATTGACATAATGATAAATTATCAATTCATACGACTTGACTATTCCGATTACTGTATTGTAGCAGAATGTCACATGCTGAATTTCCTTGTCTAAATCGTGACTACAGTAGTTTGTATTCATCAGAGTTGTCTAAACGAGACACACATGTATATAATATGCAGCTATGCTATAGAAATGATCTAATAAATTCAAACAATATATGGACAGTAATCTAATATACTTCTTATCTAGACATATGCGTAAAAATGACGTTTTTTTCCCAATCCGTATTGCTGTGTGAGACAGTTCATTTAACCCTTAGAATGCTGGATGATGTTCTGAGAATATCGTCTTCTTTCCAAATCCCTATATTTCTGCCTTAATCTAATGAGAAAAGATATTCAAAGTAGCAACCACGTTAGATCACAGGTCAGTCGCCAATAAGCTTGGAAGCTGGCCTCGATCTAACCTGTTTATAAAAGCATTACGTAGTTTCCACCACTATAAAGGTTGAGATGAGGTGATAAAGGCTTCCTATAGTGTCAACATGTCTCGTTTATGAACGTATAGGCAATATGTCACAAGGTTAAGGAATACATCTTGACTGAACAATTTACATACTTAATTAAGTCATGATAATATGTATACACAATCGGATACGCGCTTTTTATTAAAAGGAATGCGTTTACCATTACATTTAGTTTGCTAATTTCAACAGGTTTTTTTTCCATTAAAATGGTTGAAACCGACGATTGTTAAGCTTGCTTCCTAAATAGCATGCAAGTGCAGAGGATCAATTTGAAGTTCATCCTTTCTCTGCTCTAGCACTTTCTCAAGAAAAATATATGGCCGACCCATATGTACAGTATCGTAACAAAGGACAGTGTATATGCTAGGTTAATTTGGATCAGTTGGTTGCATAACTGCACTTGTATGCCGGATAATAAGAACTCGGCTTCAATGCTAAAATGAAACAAATAAATTTTGAGATCGTTCTTGAGGCACTGTTTTGGGTTATTTCTGAGATCAGAAACATTACAACGTGTGCGATTCTTTCGTAGATCGTCCCAAAATAATTCAGACACCTGTACGATATCATGGCGATTATATATTTAGATATTTTTCGGGGTTAATTCCGAAATAAGCTTAGTATCGGCAAATTCGAGGAACAAACCTAGGGCTTTCATAAGTGTTAATATCATGTAGGAAGCCGTGAAATCAAAGACTCTTTAGTTTCAGTGAAAAACAGCCCACTGCCAGATGGTCAATCCTAGTCACACCAGCAAATATTATAGACTATAACTGATTTGACATCGTATCAACGCATATGCTGCAATAAGTCACCCACGTAATGTTACTTAATAATTACAGTTTGGGGTTTATTTACATGGTGCAGTGATTTGACATTTCTAGAATGCCTTGATAATGACAACACTGTCGGGACATGTTTACTTTGAACTTTGACAGCTCCATCTACAGTGACAGTTACAATGATTGACAAACACCGATTTGGAATGGTTACTTAAACGCATACATTACAAATGGACTTGATAGATGCTATTTTACCCCCTTACTTCATGATACAAAAACTTGCAGCTCCTTCGGTGAAATACTTCATTAACCTTTGAAGCAAAATGATAAATTGCTCCTATATGTTTACTTCGAACTTTGACAGCTTTTAACTATAGTGACAGTTACAATGATTGACACACATCGTTTGGAAATGGTTACTTATAATTATACATTACGAAAAGTCTTGGTAGGTGCTACTTTATCCCTCCCACAACTCAGTGATACAGAAACTTGCAGAAACTATTGCAAAACTACTTAATAAACAACTGAAACAGAAAGATGTATTGCTCATGATGAACGTTTTATTCTACAGCTTCAATGGTTTCTATCAGTCACCACAAATGACTCTTATTATTCTCTAATAACTGTTGCAAACACGAATAGTTAATAACTATATTTCCATTGACAACTATGTGCTGATCTTATAAATTACTTTAAATAAATCTGTATAGAATGACGTTCTAATAGATAAATTGCAAATAATCTAAACCACGAAGAGTCATAGCTCAAATCATACAGTCGAGCTGTTGTTTATCGGAACTGTCTTCGAAATATTCATCATTTTAAGATGTTAGGTTACTGCATTACCAATCTCTCTTATTTGAGGCCGAATATGGTACGCATGAAGATTTAAATATTGACATAAAACAATTTACCATTACAATATATGGAAAGCAATCTTTCATTTTGGCAAATTTTATACTTCATAGGCAAGGACACAGTGCAATATTTATTTCCCAATTCAGGAAAACGTGTACAGTGAGGTCTCGTTAATCCGAACACGTCCGTTCCCAATTAAATGTCCGGATTACCGAATCATCCGGACTCATGAAGTAGAGCATGTTCTTTTACACATTAAGACGTAAACGGTCTGTATGCACGTGTATACTTATAACACTTTAGCAAACGCCAAATTGTCGACCGTCCCAAATTGAAAGAGTTTGCAGACGACATTTCAAAACGTGATGAAATTCAAAAATAATCTTCTGATATGGCAGAAAACATTGTGGGAAAAGGAGAAATTGCTCGTCACGAGCAATTTCTCCTTTACCCACAATGTTTTCAAAAGTCGTCTGCAACAAACTGGTCAAATATTCCGTTCCCTTACAATTTCGTTCGGATTGCGAGACATTCGGATTATCGGGGTCCGGATAAGCGAAGCATCACTGTAATCTTAACTACCAGAATAAGCAGAACTCATTGTAAGGTACACTGAACTATCTTATTCATCTTCAAATAGTCTTCCAAAATATTAACAAACCTTTTGTTATCAATGCTCTTTTACGAAATTCTGATAATGAAAAATTCTTAGATTAACTTAGTAAAAGATAGATAGAAAAAATAATAAGTACCTCCAATGTTGTCTATTTCCTTAGTATGTTATACGGAAGATTAACAACACACACGAATCTCGTGGTCAAACTAATTCACATTTCCCTCTACCCAAAGTCCATACGGCTATGGCCGATTTGCGAAACTATTTTTTCACAGCATGTAAGAATTTTTCTTTTTTTCGATTATAATTAATTCTCTCCGCTAATCGGATAAAGAAAAGTAATATTCCATCGCAATACATAAGTACGAAATTAATCCGGTCAACTTTAATCCGTCCAATATTTTCCAAAGCGATGATTCGTGGTAATCCGGTTTTGTTTCCAAATCGATTTTCATATTGAAAATATTGACAGTATTCACGTTAAACTGCTTTCCTCTACAACTAAGTAACACCTTTACTCAAGTAGGGCCAAACTCGCTTTATTTAACCAGTCTAGTTAAGATTGGTTCATTAACAGTCAAGTATGTTTGCGTATGACCCTTAACTCCATTGCTTTGTATGTAAAGATTAAACTCGTTTTAACAGTTAAATGTAAACTTATAACGCACTAGCAGGAAAAGACTTTCGTCAGATAAAACAATGACAAAACGAAAAACTGCTCACATCATGGATGTTCTTTTCCCTTTCTCACAACGATGATTTTCTCAGTTCGAAAGAAGCATTGTAGCATTTATAACAACTTCGAGGTTTTAGAAACCTAAACATTGTTAGAGGAAGCTAGTTTCCCCGCTGTAAGTAAATCGTTTGCTTCACGCACAGAGAAAAATTTAACTAAAAACAGAAATTGCCATTTGCATGTATTTTTGTATTTAAACAAAATAAAATAACGACAAGAAAAAGGTAAAACTCCATCTGTGGTCATAATTTTGTCTTTCTAAACAGTGAATAAAGGGGTATATCTATCGCCTACTGACTTTTTGTTTGGGACCAGAATTATTCGTAATTTAGAGGTCGATGCCAGTGAGTCGAGATCGGGAATTCCCTGTTCGATCCCCATAGTCGATTAACATTGTCATAGCAAAATAGGCTTGGAATCTGCTCTTTTTCAGCCAAGATACATTGAGTACTATTTTACGACGACAAAATATCCATATACCGATCGTTTACGGTCAATTTTGTTTTAAGCGATCATTCTTAAACAGTGCCTGAAAGATAATTAAGTATTACTGTATCTGTATAAAGAACAAAAGTCATTCAGAAATCTCTTACTCGAGCCTCCTGATTAAAAGGTGTCCGTAATAAGCTGTAGGTCGTCTTATGCACCACGACTGCCATCTTTTACTATGGTCGCTTAAAACAGCAGCATTAGTGTAGTTGGATCTTAGGAGCATGCCAATGTATTGAAAAGCAGTATCGGCATTAGTTGTCACAAGTGAACCAGAACGTTGTGACATAAAGGCGAACAAGTGCCAAGAGGGGTAAAAAAGTTGACCCTTTCATGTTTTAATCATGAACGGTTACCCTTTTAACAGTACTCAATAACTGTATTGCCCTATTTACATATAAAACGAGGAATCCTCCTTGCATTTCTTTCTGATTCTTTTCTAAGCTATGATCAGACATTTCCTATAAATTGTTTTATTGGGCAGATACGAATGAATACTTGTGCTATACCGTTCGAATGAATGCGTGTTTCTATGACAGTTTGATTTTTTGTAGGAGACATTTTCCGTTTTAAGCAATATTTCAGTCATATTTCAATGGACCGCACGACTTAGACTAGTGTGCGGTATACACACGGGCCGGGGCCAAAGGTTACGCATATCTACCTAGGCACCTGACATTTACATGTACGTGCCAGAACTCTGCAACTGTTTATTCAAAGTCAATCTTTTAGTGGACATTGGGTTCTAAACTCGAAGACGTCTATCAAAAATCAAGCTCGCCACCGACTGCACTTTTTAGGATGAACAGACATGTATCATATAAGTTTCTATGTTTTTGTATAAAATTGGAAACGAAACATCGTTGATATACAGGCAATATCATCGTTCTTCCCTCTTATGAATAAATTTCTTGGTTTGGTTTAGTTCTCAAAGTATGCTTTTGAATTAATGGAATATAGGAGCATCTGTTGACAATACTTTCAAATTGGATCTATCGAATTAAATAAAAAAGAGCCTATTGTAATTTGATAAACTTGACCATTTCATAAAAAAAAAATTGACACTACTTGATTAGTTGGATTGCTGTCATAACCTGACACCCGACTCAGAAGAAAAATGTGTCACAATAGGTATTTACGGTGAATTAGGCAAACATGGGGTTTAAAATTCTTATTGCTTTTTATAACAATGGGGGTTTGGTTAAAATTTCACCCCTTTTGTAACGCGCGCTTTATTTTAGAAGAAACCCTTTAGTCCGGGCACTATATTACAAAAGACTCATTTATCGTAAAAATTCCTCGAGATCAGAGTTTAATGAACACTGACTAACGAAAATTCATATAAGTCACACATGAATGAGTGCTAACTCGTAAGAGGAAAAATGAACGAATACAACCGCAAAGTAGGCGTATATTATAACCAGTGTTGATTTATTTGGAATTTTGCTATTTCAGTCAAAGATAATTTTCAAAGCAATTTTCTTGGCCAGGCAACCTTCAAATGTATACGGAATATTTTGGTGAAGAATAAGTTTTGTATTTGCTTTGACTTGTGTGAGAAAATGTGTATCTCGTGAGATGCAATTGTTCTCACGCATCCATTTTTTATATATACATATATTTCATCAACAATAGGAGAACTTGTATTATGTACATCTATTGTTTGAAATTCGACTTGTTTAAATGCTGTTGTTTTTAAATGGCGGGGGAATACGACACAGAAGAATTTTCCTTACTGGTTCGCATCGTAATACTATGTTTTCCAGTCGTATATGGTTTCATCAGCATCAGAAGTATGTATTTTTGCATAAATAATCACTGGTATATAAAACAAGGGCGGATTGAACATCAATAACCGACTGCAGATGTAGATTTCGGACTTCGATATTTCGTTTGACAGACACACACATCTCATCTGCAAAGGAGGCACGGCACATATTGTGAGCACTATTTGGCTTATCGACGCCATGCATACTATGTGTACCAAACTTGTCTACGAGCTAATATGTGAAGTTTTGTATATGATCCGGTACTGGCGCACACGTTGATCCGATACGAGCCTATCTATTAGTATGCACACGTTTGAAACGGAAATAACTTAAAACAAAATCGTCTCAAAGTAGTCAGTAGAAGCAACGAATGTCTTAACCCTTTCCCAAATGTTAGATTTTCGACTGTCCCAAATTGAAAGAGTTTGCAGGCGACATTTCAGTTTGTAATGAAATTGAAAAATCATCTTCTGATAGGGCAGAAAACATTGTGGGAAAAGGATAAATTGCTCGTTAAGAGCAATTTATCCTTTTCCCACAGCGTTTACCAGAGTCGTGTAACAAACTAGTCAAATGTCGTTATTGTTTGGTAATGGGTTAAATACGTTATTATAAAGTCATTCTTGTCATAAGTAAATCGCAATTTATATCAAAACGTGCTCTTTATCCGGATTTCTGGCTCTATTACCTAAACTGGTATTTGAAAAATGTCATCTCATGTTTTATAAAGTAAAGTTTCAATTTCGGATACTGATACCAGATCTTTACATTTGCGATGGTTTTAAGATTAAATGAAGACTATCCATTAAGAAATAAGTGGTACAATACAGTATCTTTCAAACGATATTAAGAAATTGCGACTACAAATATGTATGACTTTGCATCAATTCATTCAGGCGTTCAATGATGCAGCAAATTAACAGTAAACCCTATCCTTTGCTTAACTTAGATATTGGCAAAGAATGACTTTTAAGTAGAATAAATGAATATATACCCCAAATCAGACATACACTTTCATGAAGGAAGCGAGTGCCTTAAAGGATGATGCTTAATTCATACTTTTATTCATATCAACCGTCTTTTTATGTTTTGATGACATACTACTAAGGTTATAAAGGATTACATTCTTCCTATGACGACAGTCGAGATAAACAAGGTACAATTGGTAAAAGACGAACAAGAAATACAAAAGAAGGAGAAGATAATGAAGTAGATGAACGCAAATTAGAAGAAAAAGAATTAGAAAACAAGATGGAAGAAAAGGGATAAGGAGGCGAAGGTAAAAAGAAGGAAATACTGATAGAGATGATGATACATACTGGTAACAAGTAGAGAACGAAGAAGAAGGTGAAGAAGAATAAGAAAAGAGGAAGAAGAGTCATAAGGAGACAGAAGAAGAGAAAGATGGGGGAGAAGATGATGATGATGAAGAAGAAGAAGAAGAAGATGATGATGATGAAGAAGAAGAAGAAGAAGAAGAAGAAGAAGAAGAAGAGAACAACAACAACAACTACGACAACGACAACAACGACGACAACAACATGAAAAAAACAAGAACAACAAGAAGAACAAGAACAAGAAAATGAGAGAAGAAGAAAAAAATGATAAGACTTGCTGATGATGATACTGATGCTGCTGATGATGATTATGTCAGAATGACGAAAACGAAGTTTTTTAGCAGGATTTATACCTAGAATTAAAAGTTTAAAACACATCTGTGAAAGGTTTTGACATCGATAGGCTAAACAGTATCAATTACAATTAAACAACAAATGTTAACCTTTATATAGAAATAGAGCACAGATCACACCTGTCGTACATATCCGTAACATAGTGATAGCTTTGTTTTTGCTTAATGAATAAGGATTTCCGTCCCAAGAGAGTGGTGGTAAAGCTGATTAAGGTAGAACACCAACAAGCCGTCATTTTGAACTAATTTTTCGTCACTATTCGATGAAAAGCAATTAGCTCCGGATCGACTGATGCATACTGAGAACTAACAAAGTAATCCGACGAAAGAAAGATTTACAAAATGGCGGATTATGGGTATTCTACCTTAATAACACATGTCAGATTATTGATCTTTGTTTAGTCAGTCAGTCCTGTGTGGCCTGGTAGGTAAGGTGGTAGACTTGTAACCAAATGGTCCAAGGTTAAAGCCTAACTGGCATCAATGGTTTCGTTGGATACCATAGGAAAGTACTAGCTAATACAAGAAAAACATCATATGACCAAAGTAATTAAACCGTTTCAGAATATACAACCTCGCAAACACTTTCGTATAATTCCGATCCTATCCACGTCGACGATCACCCCAAGTCGGGATCGATCCTCGATTTAGAGGGACCAGGGCATATGTTATTTTGAATGCAAGTTGAGTTGGTAGCAAGCTGAGTTGGTCCCGACTGACTTAGACTTCTAAACAATGACAGCATTGTCAATTAAGGCGATATAAGCCCTTTTAATAATACATACATGTACTACGGAAGATGTAACAGTCGGCACAAATGAAAATTGTTTTCTTCCAAAGCCAAATTACGTGTATATGTGTTATATTTCAAAGTGTAAAGTTGTCGCATGGTACTGCCTTCCCATACTTTGTCGAATGACTGTTTCCAGCACTGGGGAAAAGACGGACTTTTCAGGTAGGTACAAAAAAGGGTGACTTTACTAATTTGATCAATTTCGGTAGTTATGTATTGTTTAATTTCGATAAAATCTTATCATTCTTTCAGCGCCGTGGCTTTATTTCAACTTCTGACACCTGGGGATTTAATTTAGTGAAGATCAACTGAGACATATAAGTTGGATCTGACTTTATGCCACAAAGAAAGCCATCTGTAAGACAATATTAGCTCGTGTCATCTTCAAATCTACAAATTGTCAGCAGATCTTCACTATCTGCGTCAGTAATGATTTTATCATAAAAAACGAAATGAGTGATTGAATATCAACTCTAAAAGTCAGACTTTACGAAGCTCGGTTTTTGCATATATAGTTCAAAACAATATATAACGTAATACATACATGTAGTTGATATAAGGACTGGCCATTTATTATTCTAAATAAATGACAATAAGCAATCTTGCTAACAAAACCTGTTAAATAAAGCAAACTAGGATCAGATGCCAACGATTGAATGGACTTTGTCAGTATTAAAATATCATAAACCCTTAGAATGCTGGGTAATTTTCTTAAAATAAAGTTTTGTGTCGTCTGTTTTTCAAAGCTTTAAATATCAACTCAATTTTGACGAGGAAAGATACTCAGAGTAGCAAGTAGGTAAGATCACAGGCCAGCCGCCAATGTACTTGGCGGCTGGCCTGTATCCAACCTGTTTGCATAGACATGAAGTCGGTTCCAGCGCTTTAAGGTCTGAAGTGGCATCCTTATCCAGTGAGTATCAAACATATCACTAAGTGGAATACCCTAGTCCAGGCAATTTTATCATCCTCGTTTGTTTGAGTGAAACTGCTTGAAAAGTAAAACTAATGTGAGGAAACATGGACATGAACAATCGACTTCTTGTGTGCCACTTGTTCACATATATGAGGAAACATGGACATGAACAATTGACTTCTTGTCTGCCGCTTGTTCACAGATATGAGGAAACATGGACATGAACAATTTACTTCTTGTCTGCCGCTTATTGACAGATATGAGGAAACATGGACATGAACAATTGACTTCTTGTCTGCCGCTTGTTCACAGATATGAGGAAACATGGACATGAACAATTGACTTCTTGTCTGCCGCTTGTACACAGATATGAGGAAACATGGACATGAACAATTGTTTTCTTGTCTGTCGATTGTACACAGATATGAGGAAACATGGACATGAACAATTGACTTCCTGTCTGCCGCTTGTACAAAGATATGAGGAAACATGGACATGAACAATCGACTTCTTGTGTGCCGCTTGTTCACAGATATGAGGAAACATGGACATGAACAATTGACTTCTTGTCTGCCGCTTGTTCACAGATATGAGGAAACATGGACATGAACAATTGACTTCTTGTCTGCCGCTTATTGACAGATATGAGGAAACATGGACATGAACAATTGACTTCTTTTCTGCCGCTTGTACACAGATATGAGGAAACATGGACATGAACAATTGACTTCTTTTCTGCCGCTTGTACACAGATATGAGGAAACATGGACATGAACAATTGACTTCCTGTCTGCCGCTTGTACAAAGATATGAGGAAACATGGACATGAACAATCGACTTCTTGTGTGCCGCTTGTTCACAGATATGAGGAAACATGGACATGAACAATTGACTTCTTGTCTGCCGCTTGTTCACAGATATGAGGAAACATGGACATGAACAATTGACTTCTTGTCTGCCGCTTATTGACAGATATGAGGAAACATGGACATGAACAATTGACTTCTTTTCTGCCGCTTGTTCACAGATATGAGGAAACATGGACATGAACAATCGACTTCTTGTCTGCCGCTTGTTCACAGATATGAGGAAACATGGACATGAACAATTGACTTCTTGTCTGCCGCTTGTTCACAGATATGAGGAAACATGGACATGAACAATTGACTTCTTGTCTGCCGCTTATTCACAGATATGAGGAAACATGGACATGAACAATTGACTTCTTGTCTGTCGCTTGTACACAGATATGAGGAAACATGGACATGAACAATTGACTTCTTGTCTGCCGCTTGTTCACAGATATGAGGAAACATGGACATGAACAATTGACTTCTTGTCTGCCGCTTGTACACAGATATGAGGAAACATGGACATGAACAATCGACTTCTTGTCTGCCGCTTGTTCACAGATATGAGGAAACATGGACATGAACAATTGACTTCTTGTCTGCCGCTTGTTCACAGATATGAGGAAACATGGACATGAACAATCGACTTCTTGTCTGCCGCTTGTTCACAGATATGAGGAAACATGGACATGAACAATTTACTTCTTGCCTGCCGCTTGTTCACAGATATGAGGAAACATGGACATGAACAATTGACTTCTTGTCTGCCGCTTATTCACAGATATGAGGAAACATGGACATGAACAATTGACTTCTTGTCTGCCGCTTGTTCACAGATATGAGGAAACATGGACATGAACAATTGACTTCTTGTCTGTCGCTTGTACACAGATATGAGGAAACATGGACATGAACAATTGACTTCTTGTCTGCCGTTTGTTCACAGATATGAGGAAACATGGACAACATTATTTTATTCAAACCTGTAAAGCAGTTGTATTGTTGTGTGAGACATACTGGAGAAAATCAATTTGTATCAAACTTATTATGTTTTTTATCTTTTAACCCATTACCAAACAATAACGTCATTTGACCAGTTTGTTGCCCACGAATTTGGAAAATATTGCGGGAAAAGGAGAAATTGGGTTTAACGGGCAATTTATCCTTTTCACACAATGTTTTTCTGCCTTATCAGAATATTATCGTTCAATTTCATCACATTTTGAAATGTCCTCTGCAAACTCTTCCAATTCAGGGCAGTCGAAAAATATGGCGTTTGATAAAGGGTTTAAGACTGCATGAAATGAATGAATATGTGTTCAGATCCGAAAACGTTGAAACACAATTTCGAAATATATCGCATAACGTTTCTATATACAAGTGAATAGGGCTCTTAGCACTTTAATATAGTCTGATTTTAGTTCGAATGACTATTCTCCAGTGTGTTTCATACAACCGTACAGCTGATTAACAGTTTTGTAGATATACAAGTTCAATATCCAAGTTTTCTAAGGTCCGTGAACGAGCAGCTTTTAAACAAAGAAAGCATAAAGTAAATACCGTGATGGATTGGAGAAATTTCTTCATCGGTTTCTACTCAGCATCCAAAATAAACTGTTAGCATCCTTATTTAACCATAATAGTCTGATGATGTTTTATCTTCGGGTCAGTCAATACGGTTCATATTTGTGGAATTGGTTCGATGAGAATAGAGAAAACAAATTCTACATTGGTATTGATGACCATTACCCCTTTTGCTACACTTTATTCTTTCTTATTTCACAATTAACTCGTTAGGTTTGATATTCGCTGAACGGTTCGAAGTTTATCTCGACTTCCACAACCCGCATCAACGCTTGTGAATTACGGTGTTAGATATAAGTCTTATTTTCTAATTTTACACACTATCCATTAGGGGCATTTGCTGGCCTTTTTACACAGGGGAACAGAGGTATTCGACTTACCACCTAGATATCCTTCTATAAACACATCCCTTATTAAACTAACTGCCTCCTATTTAAGGCAAATAAACACATTCCTTGTGGATCAGAGTCAGTTAAACCGCCATAAAAATCCTCATAAACTTCGAGTAATAACTCCATTAAATTACCCCAGTAAGGTACAAGCACGAGCACAACCCAAGATGTATGGATACAGTTTATTCTCTAGCGCGACCTAGGACCGATGTTTTATCAATGGTAAATCAAGATATAAAGAAGTACAAAATTTGCTACACTGTATATCTTTCCATAATTGAAAGGTTTGCTTAACCCATTCCCAATATGGGCTTAAGGGACTGACCCGAATTAAAAGCAATAAATTACGAAAAAGGATGACAGTAATAAGCTGTGATTTTGTTATGATATTGGGTATGACATTGGTCTGAAAATTTGAATAAATTAATCAAAATGAGCAATTGTTTCATATGTTATGGTCTTTCTAAAGCTTTCTGCAGCGGATACGGTTAAGTAAGGTTCAATTGAGTAAATGCTTTTGGGAATTATAATAGGAAGAGAGTGTGACAAAGAAGACGACAAAATAACACGAGAGATAAGAGGCGAATACGTTTTTATGATATTGAGTAGACACCAATTTGACAACAGCAGAAACTGCTCAATTAAGCGGGAGCGGGAGAGAGAGATACGACGAGAGAGAAAAAAGACAGAGAGTTGGGGTAAATGAAAGGGAGAAAGGGAGAGAGAAAAGAAAGAGAGAGGGAGTAGAAAAGAATTAAAACGGAAGAGAGAAATGGAGGGAGGCAGAGGGAGGAAAATAAGATCGATAAAGGGGGGGATGAAAAACGGAGAGAGAGACAAAAATGAGAGAGAGCGGGAGGGGAAAAGAGAGAAAGAAGAGTGTTGAAAGAGGAGACGAGTCGATGGATAAAGGACGAACCTTCCACTTGCAATCAGGTCACAACCATGATTCGTTCTCGTTCTTATCAAATAAAAGGGATTACTGGAAAGAAAGAGAAGAAAATCGTTTGTCATCCGGTTTTATTGAAAACTGGAATGTTAAGCTCTCTGTTAGGTTATCTCAAGATGTTTTCTCTTTAATGTTATATATTTGAATGTCGGTGGGGTTTATCATTCGAATTAAAAGCGTATATGAATGAACGTAGAGTCGCATCGCTAGCGCTTTATTATCTAGCACAGGAATCTTTGAGTGGTACGAAAGTTTTGGAACTGTTACTGTGTTGATCAACCTATTATTTCTATACCCTTTAATTCCCTCAATGATCTATATAGGGGACATTCAGTCGTTATATTTAAGGTGTGGAATGTCTGTCTGATAGGCATATAAGAATGCGTATGTGCACTTATAATGCAAACCGATCGTCGGTATTTGCATGAGCGATATGGTCACATAGAACACCGGGGCCCGTTTTACTAAACAACTTACGGAAAATGTTTGCGTAAGTCATAATTGATTAACATGGATAATATCTTCAATGAAAGTACAATATTGCAATGTGACACGTCATTGGAAGCGTCTCGGAGAGACGATTCCAATGATGTGTTACTTTGCAATATTGCTTTGCCAAATATTGAAATAAAAGGACTTGTTGTTTTAGACTTACGCAAATCTTAAGCGTAAACTGTTTAGTAAAACGGGCCCCTGGATTCTTGTTTATAATTACATGTACTCATAATCCACGATATAAAAGTATTCTTCTAAAATTACTGCATACCATAAGCTGTTGGGAAAAGTGTCAACTATCGTGGAAAAACGCGGTTAGGATCTATCCGAGTTTTTTTTTTTAAACTTTTAGCAAACATATTTTAATATAATTGTATATCAAAAATCATTGTAATGATCTCATCCGAACTATAAGATAGAAACGGCAAATCGGACACATTGGATAACGATCTCAAGTCTAAAACCCTCACTTCAAAGAATCTTTTTGTAGGGGCATACAATGCTCATGATGTGCATTTTCCCATTCTGTTGCATGATTACAATCAAACACAAAATGCTTTCATTTTAAATTATCTATGTTAATGCTTTTGATTAAGGTCTGATACATGTATAAGCTTCACTATGATTCGATGTATTAACCATTTCTTTCTTATAGATTTTTCTGCTAAATTCTGAAAACCAACTGTGCCTTTAGATTATACAACAATAGTTCAAATGTGTAACCCACTTCGTACATATATAATAATGTTTGTATGTTTTTAATAAACATGCTGAGTAAAGACTCTGGCTTCTCTCACGGGTTGCTTTTTTTTCTGAAAGGGGATATTTGTACGATTTATTTTATTTGCAACGTGAGTTTATCAATCCCATTGCTAGATCGAACAAAACATGTTATTTTATTTCTCAAGATTCGTAAATATTGACATAATTGTATAGACTTATATACAAGTTTATATTAACAAAACCTGTGTCAACAATCCACATACCAAATCTACCCCTTTAACGTACGCAAATAATTGTGAATTGTTGCTAGAGTCCTTTTAACCTATTTGTGAAATTTGCCTACTTGATATTCCATTTTATCAAATATACCCTAAATTATCACATGACCGCTGCAACCTGATCCCTAAGTATTGTAAGAAAAATAGAAATTATTCATTTGATCGACTTCTTATTGGCAACTTCCGTCGTATAGCACGCATGTGATGATCACATTTTTGCCTTTGCTACAAAGTCAAAGGACATTTGTACAACAAAGCATTGCCATATTTTGAAAGGCATCACGCTATTTTCTCAGGTGTGACCTTCCCACATTTAAAATCCACCCTTATAATGGATCAAAGAATCGCTTTCTGAACTAACACTATTGTTCGTTGTACCCCATAATTCACATCATTTATAACGCCGCTCTCTCACATAAATGGGCTAGTAAAGTCTTTGCTGTTTGGTCCCGTTTTTTACAAGAAGTCAAAGATTTTGAAATTTCTTTTCTATAAGTGATTACGCGTTTTATGTTTTAAGGAACATGAAGAAGAAGAGTTAGGAAACGGTTGAAACAAAAGCAGAATTTGCTATTGACCAGCAAGTTTGGAATTTGCAACAATTGCTCTTAACCCAAATTACAAAGATATTGATTTTCTCAAAAGTTGAAATATTTGCGTCGGCAGTAACCTTCAAGTATAACCGGTCGAGCATCCAATGTTACGAAATGGGATTCATGTATATGAAAGTTTCTCCACAGAAAAGCACTTAGCAATATATGTCTATCATTTAGAGAGTGTGCGCTATCTCACCATCACATTAAACACAAGGCACTTGCTTGTTCTACCCCCTTATCCATAAGGCACTTACTTAATCATGAACAATAACATTTCCCTTTTTGATGTTAGGTAAAACATATGGTGACAAAAGATAAAATTGCTCATATCGAGCAATTTCATCCTTTTGGACCATTATTTCTTGGTGTTCTTTCAAATAAATGATTTAAAATGCACATATCCGTCAATAATATTGAAACATTTGCTGGGACGCCTAATGTAGGCTGGCAATAATTGCATTTTTTCCCAGTGCTCAAAAAGACTTTTTTACCGAGAACGTGTCTGAGATAGGGTTGCATTGTTGAATAGAAGTACAAGGCCCACGTGATCGCAAACTAGGACGCATTGACATCTTTACGATTATTCTATTATGTCCAAAGTCATTTGGATGCGAAAATATAAGTCGAGTCAGGCAAAAATGAATGCGCATCGTATCGCAACTGATTGACTTATGGTGTGAAGGTATTGCGATTTGGGTTAAAGTCATGCTCTTACAGGCGTTTGTAAGTCGAAATAAATTTTCGTTGAAACAATACAGTTTTTGCAGTGCTGTTTGACATACATATAAGAGTAGCTTTGGAAAGCATGATGAATTTAGAAAGCGTTAATTTATCTAAGTATGTACAGTTTATATGCGGTAGATATAAAAACCGATGTCACACTTTTTGTTTAAAGTACAAGTTAATGTACTGTATACACAATTTAATGAATTGAAAACGTTCTAATCGACTAAAAGTTTGCTGTTTAAAAAAAGTTGACTGATCCTCACATCGGTAAAAAAACACCTTTAAGATGAGAATAATTTGTTCATAGATAATACAAAGAATGTATAATTGGATTCTTATTTCATATTGACCTTTGAAACATGCATGCACTGATTATTAGAAATGGTAATCATCTTGTTTGTTGTTGATGTTGTTGTTATTTTTCTTTTAATTCTTGTTCTTGTTTAAATAGGTTGGGTGGGGTTGATGGGTTGTTTGCTGAATTCTCCATCACATGGTTAGGTATATTTGCCAAGTGAGGCTGTAACATGTTAATTCAATTCGGAAGATGATCTTTTGTGTACCAAGGCGTCCATTTTTGGATGCCTAAACAACCGGATAAAGAAAATAAAAGGAATATGTAAGAATTACTTATAAAAGCAATTTTACATACGCCTCAAATATAAAACTTTCCTTGTCCCATTCCACGTTGAGATAATAAGGAAATCTTTTACGTGTAAAGGGATAAAGCGATTATTCGATGTCAAAGATGAATCAAAGATTAGTTTTTTAATGTCACTACGTAACATTGTCGTGCCTGTTTATTATGTAGTGATGAATAGTTTGTAAAAAATAAAACTCGCGGTTTAATGTTGCGGTGAGAGAAAACCCGTCACATACTTCCCCTCGATTAAAAATGTCGACGATATAAACCATTAACGACGAGTGTGAAAGGGTCACTAACATCTTAATACATTTTCTTAACTTTTATTTAATGTTTATAAAGTGGAATATCGTCGGCCTCTTGTACCGAGGGTCCAAGGTTCGATCCCCGTTAGCGTTGAGTTGAAAATTGCAAGGACTATCCCACCAATCGCCGTGTGTACTGGTTTGGTATCAAGGAAGAAGTCCTTGAAAATGAGTTTAACAAGCTTTAAGGTTCCGTCACACTTGATGTAAAATAAATAAGTTAAAACTAAAGAATGAGAACGATATTTCTATATGCTTCATTTAAACAACTCGAATACATGCACATCTCACTGTCTCTTGGCAAGTTTTTAATTGCTTTGAGCTAGGGTTCGAGGAAGAGAGAGAAATTGATCGGACAGTGCGTTTAAGTAAAACTTCAATGTTATGATTTGGCGTCTCAAGACAGAATGTTGGTTCTGTTTAACTTTCTTATGTCCTACACGCTATATCTGACTTAACTCATTGGCCTACCTCTGAAACATAACAGTCGTCACAAAATCTTTATGATTGCGACTTGAAGGAATTTGTAAATAATGTACATATTCCTCGTATGTTTCAATAATTTCAAAAGTGTGTTTGCTCCATAATCGTTTATATCAGTAAAGTACGCAAACATAAACCGCTAAACGATTCGCCTGCGACCGAAAACTGACTGAAACTACATACCGTGTGGTTGTAACCGTCTATAACTGAACTACAATTGTACTTTAATCGCGAATAAACAATTCATAAATCAATGAAAGCATTTATAATATAGCGAATATATGTTTGAAATTTAAAAGAAAAAAAAAAGCATATTTTTCAAACGATTGAGGACGCCGTCTTTCTCACTGTGCTTGATGCAAAGACTGGTCAATGGTCAATTGTCGCTCTATACCGTATACTGTGTTATGTGCAATCGGTTATTGTTCATACACATGCAGACAGAGGTAAAGACACGACGTGTGATTTTCCCAACTTTTTACATTTTTTTGTGGGTAATCTTCAGAAATTGTCATCGTCGAGAAACTTTTTAAGAGTTGTAAATGCATAGGATTAGATACACAACATTCGATGAGTTTACATGACAGATATTTTCTGTGAAATTATCCTGCAATATATAAACTACAAATAACTCATTTAATTTAAGCTATGTATCAAACTTCGATAAAACAACATTAAAATAGTTTTTGTGTGTGAGAATTTATTGATATTCTTTGAAAATACGAAGTCGGAAAAGTGGCTTTGTGAATGACTTTGAAATATAAATACGTTCATGATTAACATTTTAATTTATTCTTAACCAAAGCAAATACAAGTTTTCCAACAGGGGTTGAATACTTTAAACGAGAAAGAGTTTTAGAAAAGGATATACATTATTCATTACACAAGGTCCCCATCTTATTATGACGTGTTACCAGCCATAATTTAGTTCCCCAGTATAATCAAGATGTAATCAAACCTCCTTTAAACATCCAGTGTTGTGTGACATTTGAAAACATCGCGATTGAATTTTATACCTGGTGCATAACTGGTATATGATTCATCCGACTCATTAGTAGCGATGTGAAGCTATAATTGGCAAAGTATGTATATATAGACGTAAAGGCGTTCGTGCGAATTTCATTACATTTCTAATTCTTTGATTTTTATTTTCTTTTAGTTTTATACCATTTTTATCAAATGGGGGTTTAGTTAAGCTCAATGCTATGTGATATACTACACAAGGGTTAGGACTCTCGAATAGACCCAAAAATCGATTCCACTTTCGAATAAGAACCCTTGTTGTGATCGCCATAAGTAAGGTATTATCGTGATATGGTGTTTATTTGAAGGGAAAAAAAACATGATTATTTCGATATCTGAAAGAATTTTGTAAATACATGTATTCAATTGATTGTTGGGGTAGCAGACACCGTTGTACGGGTGGTAGTCGGATTTCCGTCCGAGAGTAGTAACCCTTGGATGGCATATTACATAGTTTTGACTGAAGGATAACTATAGTGCCTTATGATTTGCACCAGTTTTATAACAGCAGCTATTGCATACATACGCTACAGACTATTCCTTTCAAACCACATACTAATTTTCGTCATTTTCAACAAGACTCAAATTACGACGGAAAGCGCAACAACATGTGGTAATTCCTATTGTTCACTATTCTCTCCAAGCTGCTAATCGAGTACATGTGCATATCGTCCTAAGTTCGAGACCCGCCTTGACCAACATTCCTTCTGATGTTGAAATATGTACGAAAGGGCGTTGAAGCCCATTGAAAAGATGACATATATACGGTGCTCACAAATTCATTTTCTCACGTCTTAGTAGGCAAATATCAAAAATGTTTGAAACCGATGTGATTAAAATAGAACATGTTCGGAAAGAACCCTTCACCCGACTGTCTATTTTAGACGATACGAGTTTTCATATTATTATATTAAAGCATTTAAACAATTCAATATCGGTCTTTGTTTAACGTAAAGCATATATAATGGCTTCAATATAAAAAAGGTAATCCATATCTCACGTTGATTGCAAAGGAAACACATGTGATTTTCGGATACCTTTGCAAATTATCTTAGCGTTTATATATCAGAAATGCTACATAAACCACCAGATAAGTACTTTTTTAGTCCATGATCAACGTTTCCTCTCGAGTATCTTGAATGAGTAATGACCATCCGTCTGACGAAAATTGGTATGAAGGCTCGAAGGTTGACTCTCCGCCGATGCGTCAATTCTGAAGTACCTCGCTGACATTATTATGCATACATGAATAATAATTACTGATTATATGTAAATTCCGGTCGTTTGTGACGCCCACAGTAAGGCATTTTATACGGTGTAACGTCGTTTTCAACTGTTTTATACAGCTTTATCGTTGCCAAATGTGACATTCACCGTATTAGTCTTAGACGCTCCACGCTGAAACTAGGAGCCGTTTCCGGAATTCAAACCTGGCATGTCATATTTAGACGTTAACCACTGAACAACTGCGGAGTTATTTGTAGATTTCATGTTAATGACCTCATGTAACAGGCTAAAAAGACAATAAATACCTCTCTTCCATTAATCTAAAAGGAATAAATAAACCGTTTTTGTTGGTTGTATCGACAACCTTTTTATTAAACAGAGTATAATGTACGGTGTAAAACTTTGTTCTTTATATGCCTGTATGAGCCGAAAGACTGATTTCCGTCTTTAAAAGGTTATCGTACACAAGAAGACTGTTACATTCAGAGACAATCGGAAATGGAAAGTAATTAAGAGGCGCCTGATAAATGATACGTGTTAATGAACATACCGATGTCCCATTCATAGGTGCAGGTAAGATAGATGTTAGCTCATTAACCTCTATCTACATGTATACATGCTTCATCATGCTTGCAACACACAACATAGGACACCAATTGAGAAAATCACGGAAAGCGGTTTATGGTTTTGTTAGAAAACTTTCTACCCACAGTCACGATTTTTATATATTCATAATTGTCTACTATTGCTGTTAATTCGGATTTATTACGAGAAAATGGTTTCGGATTCACGATCAACCCACTTGTTTCTCGAAACAAAAAGAAAGGAGATATATGCCTTTTGTCCAAAGCACGTGTTGGAATCTGATGTCAATTCTTCACATTAGCCTATGTTTTCCAGGGGCCCGTTTTACTAAACAACTTACGGAAAATGTTTGCGTAAGTCATAATTGATAAACATGGATAGTATCTTCAATGAAAGTGCAATGTTGTAATGTGACACGTCATTGGAAGCGTCTCGGAGAGACGATTCCAATGATGTGTTACTTTGCAATATTGCTTTGCCAAATATTGAAATAAAAGGACTTGTTGTTTTAGACTTACGCAAATCTTAAGCGTAAACTGTTTAGTAAAACGGGCCCCTGGTCGCCACTACTCAGATAAATCGCAATTTTGTATGATACAAGTGTTTATTTCTTTCTGTAGTCTTTCCCAACGTCGTCATCATGCAGAGAGAAAGAAAGATGTATGCTTCAACTGTTTAGTTTGTAACTTGTATTTCCCCCTAAAGGTCACCATCAATCATAGAATTAGTGAGATCTGCGAGTTGCCCATTTCTCTCTATGAACTTGAGTGAGACTTTTTTACGATGAATTATAAATAACTTGTGCAATATGTTTATAAATCAATAATGTCCTCTAATTTCATAATACGAAAGAATAGAAAAGCGGGCTTCAAACCTTCCTTAATAAGTACTCATATGATATCAGCTGGATCATTAATAACGTTCTTTAAAAACAATCTTTACAAAAGGAGATGTTTAATCATGATGAACACGTTCTCATTTTGCCCTAATATAATACGCAATTTAGACTCCTTCATAATGTAGTCTGCTGGGGCCCGTTTTACTAAACAACTTACGGAAAATATGTGCGTAAGTCATAATTGATAAACATGGATAGTATCTTCAATGAAATGACAATATTGCAATGTGACACGTCATTGGAAGCGTCTCGGAGAGACGATTCCAATGATGTGTCACTTTGCAATATTGCTTCGTTCAATATTGAAATAAGAGCAATTGTTGTTTTAGACTTACGCAAATCTTAAGCGTAAACTGTTTAGTAAAACGGTACCCTGATGCTTTCAATTTAGACAACTCACACTGTCTCATCTTAGTGAACGTGTAAATTTGCCGACACCAACGCCGACGTGAAACAGTTGATGTATGGTGACAGGGAGCAATGAGTATGACACACTAACAAACAACGCGATCATCAACTTGTTCACCGAAAAACAAAGGTATTCGGACTAGCGCTGTATCGTACATTGTCCATGTCGGGAGATACGTCAATGGTCCAGGGTACCGTTTTACTAAACAACTTAACCCTTTCCCGAACACCAAATTTTCGACTGTCCCAAATTGAAAGAGTTTGCAGACGACATTTCAAAATGTGATGAAATTGAAAAACAATCTTCTAATAAGGTAGAAAACGTTGTGGGAAAAGGAGAAATTGCTCTTTATGAGCATTTTCCCCTTTTCCCACAATGTTTTCCAGAGTCGTCCGCAACAAAGTAGTCAACTGTTGTTATTGTTTGGGAAAAGGTTAAGGACAATATCTGCGAAAGACATGACTGATACACATGGCTAGTATCTTCAATGAAAGTACAATATTGCAATGTGACACGTCATTGGAAGCATCTCGGACAGACGATTCCAATGATGTGTTACTTTGCAATATTGCTTGGCCCAATATTGAAATAAGAGGAATTGTTGTTTTAGATTTGCGCAAACCTTAAGCATAAAAAGTTCAGTAAAACGGTACCCAGGGCTTGAAAGTTAAACGGAAGTTAAATAAGTATTGAGAGCATGTCATACATGCGAACCCCGGTTCCTGTTGTATATTTTACTAGGTAGACAATACATGTGCATTGACCTTGAAGACAAAGATGTTTCTTAAAGTTGGTATATCTTCTATTTGATTATGTTTTGACATGTTAAGTTATTATTAGTAAAAATCAAGCTTAATAGGAAATTACGCATCTATCAAACCAAGGCAGTATGTACCTAAGACTTAATGTCATAGCATGGTCAAAGTCTTGCGTCATCGTCACTAAATTGATCTACCAATGGACGAATATGATAAGGTCGTTTGACCAAAAACGTTTTAGGATATGATAGATAACCTTTAATAACTTGACAACCGATTGGGCAGTAATCTTAGATTAGATCGAACTATGACCAATTAAAACCAAGATTCTTTAGTCAATGTTACAGTCGAACTAATTAGATAAAACATATTCTGGCAAATATTGATGAAATCACTCATTGCGAGCTTTTGTATCCCTTTATAGTTTCATTTCCCCTACAAAAGAATTACCAATAAGACAGAGATGAAAACATTGTCTTTAGATAATAAGTATGTTTAAGTGACTTGTTAAAAGTTCTTTAAACTTACCTAACGGGTTTATCCAAACTTAATCATGAAATACAACACCGCCAAACACTTGAACTATAAAATAGTACACAAGAGGGCAATAGAATCATCAACAACACACATCAAAGTGACGAAATAAGTAGAAACTAACGCCCGCGCCCCTCACATTGACTACACCAGTTTGAAATTTGCCCTCTTCAACTTTACTCCGGTTAAGATGCGAAAATTCTGGCCGGTTCACTGATTATACGCGTCGAAGGACATTAATTTGTATTCGGCGGAAATACGAGCCCATCGAGTCACAGTCCAATTGGCACGCTGTTTACGGGGCAGTGTTGAAACCTCGGAATGCAACAGTTTTTTTCCTCCATGTATGTGGTTTGTTCATACACAGGGCACTTACACTCGTATGGGAAGGTATAGTTAGAAATAAATCAAATAGGCAACATCTTAGCCATTCACGTTTTTTTCTTCAATTTCATTTTGAAAGAATTGAATAGATTGTGAAGTAAGGTTTAAAATGAGATTGATGGTTAAAAAAATACATTTCAAAGCAGTAACGATTTATTTCAATTATTTTGGGCAGTTTCATATCTAAGAAATATCATATTTCTCCATCCTTACATATTCGAATTTCAAATGTTAGACCAGAACCCAAGTCACCATATGTAGATGTCTAACACGAAATCTTCTGACTAATAAATGTCAGTAATCGAAATGGCGGCAGATTTTCGTAAATGTTGCCATAAATGATCGTTTACTAACGTTCCCACATAGTGTTGGATGGGGAGCGGGGTCCAATTTCAGACCGGTTAGGGGGGGCTATTGGTTTATTTAATTACCGTGCTATTCTGAACCCGCGTGAGTATTGTACAGGTCCGTTCAATCGTGAGGGGCTGACCATTAGGAAACAGCGTTTGACCGGACGGCACCCGAAAATGGGGAAAAATTTGGTAGCTATTTTAGTCGGGAGCATTGCTGTAGACTCATAGTTCATAGCTTGTTTCATTCTGAATCTGATGAGATTTCCAGATATTGGATAACCTCTTTTGGTTTTGAATTATTCCCTAAAAATGCATCAAAAATGATGAAGGGCCATATTCTATAATGGTCTTTGAACATAAAATGAAACACTATGATACAGATTATAGAAGTTACAAAAAAATCCGTTACACATATGTGCGTAAACAGCATTCGATTTGTTGGTAGAACGCTCAATATGCCTAAGTTTTGATTTGTGAATAAGCCACTTAGTCGACTTTTTCCCAATTAGACTCAAGCATCGCTGAACTCTCTTCCAAGTTCACAATTTAAACCCGTTTATACCCGGATCGGTCCATATCGAACAGGAAGATTTTGACAATACAGAGCGGCTTGAAAGAAAAGACGCCTGCATTGGAGTGTGGTTAAAAGCGACCATCATTCGAACAGTATTTAGGGGGTGGAATCTTGAATCAGTTCGACATGGTTATGAGAAATGAGGTTTAACTCCCATTTTACTTCTAATTTCCAGAACTCAACTCTAGGAACTCAAAAGCAATTCGATCTTTTTCTATTTGACACTTTTCTATTTTTTCTTTTCAAAGTTTGACTTTTTGTTCATTATGCTATATTTTGCGTATAGCTCGTATGTCATGAAATGCCTTCAGTTATCTCGAACTCTGATACTAAACACAGAGCAAATAATTTCACTGTGTGAAAACATGAAAAAACTTTCAGAGCAATGCCTGTGATGACTATATTGATCGTAACGTATAGGATTGGTTTGAGAGTAGCTTTTCAATTGTATCCTGTCACTAGTGTTATTTTGGGACCGATAACGAGGTGCCGTATAACATTTGTGATATCCGGCACTAACCATATAACGCATCCACGCGACAAATGATGACGTTATAAGAACGAAATGACGTCATGTTTACATCATTCTCTACATATTTTTTCTTTCTTTCTCGTGTTTTATTTACATCTTATTTGTTTGAAAGAATACATAAAGGTAACAGGATAAATAGAATAGACGGTTGGTGTCTTTGAATGGGAAAAGTTATCGGGCTCGGCTTTGGATTATTATCCGTTTCGCCTTCGGCTCACCGGATAATATTTCTAAGCCTTGCCCGATAACGTTTCCTATTCACGACACCAACCATCTATTCTCTATATCCACAACAGGTTGATAACATTCCACAGGTCATTGTGTAGTATGATAAACTCAGGATGGTCTTTGAGAAATCCATCGACTGGAACAGGTCAAACACATGTCTGGTAAACTGATTAGCATAGGGAAGAATAACCGGACAGGTCAAATAGAAAGTGTCGATAGAAAGAACAGTTGGACAATCTTTATACCAGCATTTGACATGAAAAAATGAGCATGGTCTTTCTGGAGAAACCATGTATATACCTGTATTCAGTTACAGGTTTTTCAAACCAGGTGATCGCCACGTATTAATCTAAGCGCTCCTTGCTATTTTAGATGCTACTCGAATGTAAACAATGAAGTTAAATTGGTTGGCACCAAATTTGTGAAAATAGCACTTTGAAAAATAGATAATAAATGGTGCAGGCGGTATACTGTCATGATTCTGTTGGTTTTCGCTATGTTTGAACAATTTCTATCATAAATTATAACTCATATTACCTAGCTTTGCAGTTTTTCTGAGCGCTAGTATGCTTTTAAGTAATATGCTTTTTCATCAAGTATTTAATAATTGAGTATAAAACATTAAACAACATCATGATATTACTTCTTTACAGCGGTCAAATCAGTGCAAATTCGGCTTTTATTGGAAACAGTTTCTTCTGTCAATGCTCCCAAATAAAGTAACAACGACTCAAATGCTTTAACGTATACAACACATGTACATACTCAACGCTTATAGCTGTTCTACTCCTTTATTATATTGACACGAGATTTTAGGATCATTCTCATTCCTACCATACATAAGGATGTACAGGAAATCAAAGAAAGTTCCTTTGGCTAAGCTACGGACCATTACCTTTTAATTCAGTTGAAAACCAGCTTCGTTGTCTACCAGCATAGCTTTTCCTCGGAAGTCAATAACAAATTAAATACTAATCAGAACTGATCATTAAACAACAATCATTCAGATACGCCATTGCTTTACGTCAATCCAAAATGAACGAAGATAAACGAGCTTTTTGTGAAAGGATAAACACTGCAGCTATCATTATGTCGTTATTCATTTTGTAAAGAAGTAGTCCCATGTTTTCTTACACCATTTTTGACCCCCTAAGGACGGTTAATCCGGATGATACTCGAGCGTAAATAAGATGTTTATGCTCCGCCACCTTATTTGCATATGAATTGGGAGCATGGTTACTCTTTCATAATTGTTTTGTTATGTAAGACTAGTCTATGATGACAAATGTATGTAGTATTTTACTCATTTAATACATGTTGGAAGAGTTATCATGAATGCTTATCACATATTGTTGACATGTCATATTATCAAAATGACATAATGTTTATTTCATGTTGATTGCATGTCATTTAAGATTAATGACATAATGTTTTATTTGATATTGTTTGAACGTCATTTTGATGAAATGATTAAAATGACATATTATCATCTAGTCATGTCTTCACTGTTTTATTTAAATCCTATAGATGCAAATAACTGAGTTAGGAATAATTTGTGAACGAAAGCATGCATACCATGTGGGAGGCATAAAGATGTTTATGTACACCACATACACCTTATAACATGGACATAAGACTGTAATCAGTAGTGTAATTATGGGTGTCTTGACATTGAAACTTAGCTAATGAAAGCAAGACGCTGGCTTGGTTTCAATCACTTTCTCATAATCAGTTACGAAAGCAATCATTCTGTTATGTTACGGCTTTCCGAGATTCACCAGTAGTAGGCCATGTCTCGGAAGTGTCTTGCCAAATGGCTGTCCAGCGGAACAACATGTATGGATCTCGTACAGACTCGAACCCGTGACCCCTATTTCTAATACCACCACCTTCACCAATGGGTCACGCATAACACATCGCTCAATCTCAACACAGAGTTTTGTTTCTTCCAAATCATGATATATTATACATGTTGATGTAAATTTGTGCCAAAAGTCTTTTACTCTTCTACACTGCCTCGTGGAATTCTGTACACGTGCACATCTAATTTGACGCAATCGAGGACATTTCCTTAAACGAAGATAAGTGTTACATAAAAACGTAATGTGACAATAAGCATTTATTCGCTACTTGAAATTACTTTTTTGTAAAATCTATATTTTCCCCTGATGATATGTGATCACAGTCTTGCTGTAAAAGTTAAGTTTCCGTGACTAGTTTGGTGTGCCTTACAAATCTACTTGCTGGTAGTCTAATGCATAGCTAAGACTAGCTACGTTTCTTTTGTGTTCCCATGTGTTTTTTCATTTGGCAGCTTGGATGCTCGATACAACTGTAATTCATAAGCAAATAAATCTTTTCTTGTGATCTTAAGATCTTCTGTCACACTATCGCAAAGAACATGTAATACGACATACACTTAAAACATTATCTCTGCTGTTACTGTAAATTCGGACCAGAACCAGAATTCAAATAAGGGGTAAAAATGAAATGCATATCCGTATTCCACATCAAATAACATAACTTGGTTATAATATAGCCAGAAGTGCCGGTTGCTCTTGTTGGTATTGTGTTCGATCACCATTTTGGGGGTTTAAGTCTTTTTTGGATATATTCATGTCAGAGCTTTAAGTTCCGTTTTAGGAATAGGTAAATGTACACCTAATGCTGCAATTGTAGGCGATATGGGTTCGGACCGCCTATGATACGCCAGTGGAAGTCTACATATAGTGTTTGGGGTCGTTTGTCAAACACCACCCATTGCAGATCAAATAGACATTTAAATGTGTTTAACTGGTGAGGAAATAATTCGATACATAAAACTGTTAACCAAACATCGGAATATACAATTAATAAATTCAACAATAATTAATCATCACAAAACCGAAGTATTGTGTTTAATACAGTCCAACTTGTGTTAAGCAGCCACCCTTTTAAGCAGCCAACCTGCCTTAAACACAACCACTGCAGAAAGTCTCATTGTTAGATTTATAGTGTACATCAACGTGTGTTAAGCAGCCAACCTGTCTTAAACAGCCAATTTACTCTGTCCCATAGGCCGGCCTCTTAACACAAGTTTGACTGTATTGTAAAATGTATAAGGGATGCTTTCAGGATTAGAAGCTCTGAACTGTGAAACAACATTCTTTCCGTAACAATTTCTTAATTCTGCTGTCTTTCCTGTAATTTGAAGTAAATGCAACACGATATAACCTTAATACAGATTTGAATAGGATAGTACACAAATCAACATAAAATAATTTGACACCATTTTATTCGATTGTACGACATGGATTTTCAATTTCCCGCAACACATACATGTAAACATTGAGAATGAAACCATTCAAAAAGCCGGATATTGGGCCAGAGGATTTCAACAGCGCTATTACTTTATGACTAAGTGCCAGAACTTCAATAAAACAACAGAAACTGGTTAGTTCGCATTTGTATTTATATTGATTAGATTTGCTTGTTGATGTTCTATTCAAGAGTTGTAATTCATAATGTAGCATCTTAAAACTTCATGTCAACGACGTTTTAGAAACAAAAATCCGAATTAAAAAGCAACCAAGTCCATTCCTATATGAGCTTAAAAAGTGAAAACAACCACAGATGAGTATAGATAGACATGACAAATTATGCACTTTGCCTTTTAGTGAATTATCGAAAAGCCTTGTTAACCTGTAACCACAGCCATATTGGGACCAATAAGTAGGTGCCATTTAGTATTTGTGATATACAGTACTAATCATACAACTCGAAATCAAGGGACATATAATAAGGTCAAAACATGTAGCACGTCTTAACTTATGATATCATGTGTACATCATCTTCTACTTGTCTACGGTCTCTTGATATTTGTTTTCCGATTTCCTTCCTTTTTTGTGTCTTTTATTTTCACCTTTTGCTTGTTTATCATAATACATAAAGGTATTATTCATGTTTATGTGTTTTGACTCTCGCACATATTTGCTACAAGTCTTTTAGTTATATGATACTGTAGCACACCCTACTTGGAATCGATGTCGATAGTATAGAAAGATTTGTGGGTTATACATACAGACAGGAAACCTCGAATCTAGAAGCCACTCATAAACTGCATTAACACTTACAGTGCTGGAACCGACTTCATGTTTATGCAAGCAGGTTAGATCCATGCAAGCCGCCAAGTAAATCGGCAGCTGGCCATTGATCTAACCTGTTTGCTTCTTTCAGTATCCTTCCTAAGCAAAATTGATTAGATATTTGAGGTTTTGGAAAGCAGACGACACGATAATGTATTCTAAGAAAATTACCCAGCATTCTTAGGGTTAAAGGTTTGACGGTCTGAAGCTATTTGGTACAGGACGCACGTCATTCCACGGGGCTTTCTGGAAGACTTGTATCCATATTGAACCATTCATTGTTTCAAACCAAGTGAATCCCTCTTACTTCATTATTGCCGCTTGCGACAAGATGGACCCTTAAACGCCATAGCATTCTACATTATTTACTCAATACAACTGATGTCCTAACTAAGATGAATTAATTAGAAGAATCGCTGAATCATTGGAAAACAGGCATACGTATCAAATTACAAATTAGATTATAATCTATAATATATTATGATATTGTAATACACTGTCAATTTGCACCATCCCTAAGATAACAGTGTAGTAGACTGTCTAATTGTTTATCCCCATAACAATGTCTACGTGCTTGAGGCATGCGTTAGTTAGATAGCTGATAGTTATCATGGCGAAATTTAAGGACCGACCATCGTTATTTTCATATCCATACGATAGATGTGAAATCTGATTGATATCAAAGTAAAAGTTTGGTACGAACTGGCCTTGTTTATTATCTTTCTTTATAATGTCATATACGTACATGTTTCCGATGTGAAGTCATTGAAAACATACTCATTTGTTAGTCAACTGTAGGTTCGTGTGAGAAAACCGTCTCTTGTTTGGTGAGATGCTGTAAATAACTTTTGAAAATATCAGATGCATGAAAAATATGACTGAATATCTTGATTATTTTAGATAATGTAAAGAAAGCTGTAGAGCTCCATTCGAACCTACAGTAATTATTCTGTAACATTCATAACTAGTTCATTGCATTGCACGAAAAGTCGGTCTTATACAAACAAACCAGGTTTTTTCTAAGACTGATTTATCAATGTATAGAAGCACCACACGATCCGTATGGCATTAAGAATACCTGTTTATTGGACCAATAAGTTGCGATACCAATTAGGAGCAAAATAATTTTGCGTTGACATCAACATCTGACAGAATTTCCCTGTATGCCAGATTTCCCTTTAGAAGACGTGCAACGAACACACACTTTCAAGTTGACAATTTGATAATCAACTTGTTTCATAAGTATTGTAAAGCCTTAATATTTATGTTATCACATCGTTGGTCGTATATAGTCTGGTTTAAAAACTAAATTGACATCCAATTTGTAAAATGGGAGCAATTTGAGTCCATTTGACAAAAACGCTTCACACAACAAAATAGATTAACCTTTACACGATATGGATAGTCAAGCATCAAAAACGACGAATTTGAAACATTAATATTATCCAATTCTACAACAATGCAAATATATCAATTGATTGATATGTAAATATACATTAGAAGTGAACAGCGGTTTTTTGTTTGTTTTCTTTTCCCATAATGTCTCGTGAATTACAGCTGTTTATATATCGTTGTGCAGTTGGTTGTTATGTATGGGGAAGGGTAAGCTGTTTGATATATTCTAATGTATCACATCACGGAATAAAATCTCCGTGAGAATGATTGTTGATGCAGATATACAAAGAGATGAGGGTTGGAGGGCTGATATAATATAACTAAATGAAATGCTACAAGTACAAACAGACTTGTTGATGTGCATTGTCATATTAGAAACAATACAAACGTTTCAACACCGTTTCCTGCGTGCATAAATGTAATCTAAATGTGGCAATTTACCAATATAAAGTGTGATTTTTCATTTTAATATACCATTTTCAATAACATATGGTCAAAGTGAACGGATTAATTTTGGTGTCAACATGAAAAGCTGTTACTGAAATTTCGAGCAACCTTGTCTCATCCTTCCTTTGCGTCTTTCCTCGGAATAATACTTCAGAAAAGTGCACTTTACGACATGTTTAAATTTCAAAACAACAGCATCGGTATTATTTTCGTCCTTAAACACACAAAAGTGTGATATTTATACTGTTATTATCTTAACAACCCTGCTGAACTTTCTATATCTCACAAATAAGGCTAAAACCTACTATTTTGAACCTGGCGAGAGTAATTACGTTTGAACCGCAACACAATAAGATGGGAGAGGATAAAACCACAGAAAGTTGTTCTGCACAAAATTAAATATTAAACGCCACGCTTGACCTTCGTGCATCAAACTAAAGTCTCATACGGAAAAACAAAACTGTTTACTTTTTAATTTTTGTAAAATATATCAAATAAAAGACATAAATGTGTCCCTTTTGTCAATGCCGTGTCCAAATTTGTGTGCCGTCGGTGGAATTGAAAAGAGTATCTCTGAAGGAAATACAAATATAGTTGCACAAAAAAATATACTGAAATAAAAGTAATAAATGGTAATAACAAACTATAATAAAACATGCCTCCATCAATTATACCGTATAAAATGCGGCATAAATATCGCGTCTGATCAGCATGTAAGAACCGATTCGGATGGTCTAGAGCAACTGTTTGGGTACGCGTTGTCTTGGTACGAGTTCTCTATTCATTTTACTTGCGCCGCAGCACAATAACACACATCAATCTTAACGTTTTTATGAACATGGTTGAATTAGGCGGGAACAATACTTTATACCAATTGACACCAATTTAATCCCTTTCACTCCTTTCGAAATCGTACAAAGGTCTTCTAGTACGGTGCATACACAGTGTTATAAAGGGAATGTTTGAAAGAAATAAACTGAACTGCTTTCAAAAAGAACAATTCATAACTAACGATGAAATGTGATTATAGCAAAGATACTCAATCTTACCGTATTTATTTGTAAACCGAAATAAACCCTTGCCGATTTTAATTATAAATAATTGTTCATTAACATGCCAACTTTTGACATGGGGTAATTAGGAGTTGAATTAGCGTGCTTTGCATGCATAGCTTTGTACATATGTCCGTCGATATTTTACTTTGATATTCGCTATGTTTCTACCCATTGTTTTGGGTTGAGTCATCCAACAATACACAGGGAAATGCTATACATATCGTGTGTGGATATGTTGCTTGTTCCAAACAAAACATGCTTTTCTAAAATGGCGCTGATGGTTCCCATCTTTGGCATTATGAGTAGTAAAGCTATTGATAGTCGTCGGAAACCAGTTCTACGTATAAAATCTGAACTAACGTTGAGAGAGGATTTAAAGATTTTTTGAAAACGGCGTTCAAACAAAACATAGACGTTAATGATGAAACTTATGAATAAAAATCCCTATAATACCGGGTTTTCTGCCACTTATACATAACAATCAAAGAATTGGCTAAACACATCCATAAATGAAAAGGAACATGCTTAAACATTTATCTGGATGCATATACTAATATGTGAATGGATACTTAGATAAATGAATAAGTGAATAAATCATAGATGTATGAAATAATGATAATCAAATAAATAAATAAACCCATTAAATAAGTAAATGAATGACTAAGTCATTATATGAATAAGTCGATAAACAACAAATAAATAAATGAATAAGAACTTAAATGAATAAGTAGATACGTGTAATCAACTGGAAAGATAAATAAGTAAATGAATATAAACATGTACAAATGGATGAAACACGATTGAAAGAATGAACGAATAAATAAATAAAAGCAAAACTAGATGATTAATCTATTTAAGAGGTCCACTAGCCATGGTTCCCATCTTCAGAACATCCTCAAAATGACTAAGTTGCAATCGCCGCCTTGCCCTCAAGCCTCAGACACTATAATTGCAACTTTCCGAGGTACATCAGAAAGATACATACAGCCAGCTGTGTTGATTAACGTGTATGGGTGTAGCTCTTATACACCGTATCAAGTAATTTCATCTAAGGACGTTACTTTAACTATTTATCCATTTTCCCAAGAATGGTGATGTTGTTGCTCCAAAGTTGTGATTAAACATGGTGTTGTCACTGCCAATTTGTATTCATAAGGACCGATTGAGAAAATGTTTATATCGTGCAATTTCTACTTTTATTTCAGTTATGTCTTATATAGTCACTAGAATCATTAATATGAACTAAGACATTGCCTCTAGACCGCTCTCTCAACTCAATGGCATGGGTTTTGTGAAAAACACTTGCATACTGAATATACGGTTCAATATCAATTCAGAGTACAACTTTGTGGAAATGTAAGAATTGGCTTACTTTGGGGAGCAAATACTCATTTTGTCACAAAGCTGTCATCTTTGTCACATTTAGGTAGGTCTCAGTAAAAGGATAAGTATTCTTGCAGACTCTTAGTGAGCTTGTTTGATGGTAGATGTTCTATATGGGTATAAGTTTACTTGCTTGGGCTGTGTTTGAGGGCCTTTCATCAATAATGAGACATTCATCATGTAAGGACAAACTGCTCATGCAATGTCAGAACTACCAAACTACAATATTTGAATCACAAGTCTGTCTCTGCATGAAATCATAGAATTTTCTTCACAAAATCATGTGTTGTAGGTACTGCTTTAAATCATCATGAGAACAAACAACATGTCATTTGGTGATGAAGAAGGATCATTTTGGTTAATAGTATCAGACAATATCAAACAACATACTCATCTGCTTGTACATTCTTAGGGACTAACTAAATCATATAGAAAGCCAATCAGGTCTTTGCTTGAATTTTTCATTACTGTTCAATTGAGATAAGGAAATACCACATAAATTGCTTTGCAGATCTCCAAAAGATCATTCAAAAACAACAAATAGCTTTGTTGTAGCCAATTGGTTTTTTGTTGAACTTTAAAATAAAAGTAAAAGATTCCATAAATTTCTATTAGTATTTTATTTACCTTTTTTTACACATAAAACACTGCTTTTTTATATGTGTTTATATATCAAAGAACTTAAAAAACAAAATATGCAATAAATGATATGCAATAAACTATTAATAAAATGTAGTTAAAAGACATACATGAAAATCAGCAGACAGTATTTGTTCATGTTTTCAAAATTTTTGCTCTAACACATTGATAGATAATTTTATCTAATGAAATCACTGCTTGATCTTGGGACATTATTTTCATTCTTGATGCCATCAGTTCCCTTGTCTTCATAGTTTAAAAAAAACTCCTGAAAGTTGAAAGAATATGGCAGAAATATGTATGATCACCTTTAGATTTTCCAAAAAAAATAATCAACAAATATTCTATGACATACATCCTTAAGACTTTTATCCAATTTTTCCAAAATATTGTTTCAAATTTAAAGCAATAGCAGATATAATTAAATTTTTCTTTAACCAATGAAAAGAAGCATTGTGACAAGGCAAATGTGCTCTCTGAGCCAATTTCCCTTTGCCATAATTGGTTAAAAAATTATGTTGAAAGTTAAGGGGTTTACCATGGAAACTGAAGGAAAAGTAATAACTTTACATTGATGCATGCATAAAATTTAAATTCAACTCTGATCTTTGTTTCATTGAAAAATATCATACACAAGCAATCGTAAGAAAAGAATTTCAAGTTATGACTCAAGTTTCTGTCTTCCACTGGTCTGCTGTAGGCTTACTAAGCTGTGTAAATAGAGCATGGGCATGCTTTTTGTCTCATTAATCTGATTTTTGAAGGCTTCTTGAAAAAGAGAAAAGAAAATGAGTACCATAAGACATATGTGACATTGTTATCATAATAGAATATTCCATAGTCCATCAGAGTTTTTCTATATTATTGTCATTTGATGTTATCAGTACCAAATAACACTAAACACTATCCTTGAAATAGTCTTTTGAGGAGAAAACTAAGTTTTGAAACAGTTCATGAGTAAAAACATATCTATAGATTTAATGGTATTCGGGCGTCCATGTAAATCTTCATCTGTTTTTTTATTGTACCGAGTCTGTGTGATCCTCCAGCATATTTTGATGTTGTTATCTCTTCCTTACTCTACCAGTAAGTCATCCGTTTTGGCTGTTGAAAGAGAAAAATAAAAAGTATCAATCTTTTGGCAATACTTATGGTGGCATAGAGGTGACATGTATGCGATTTTATTTTTGTTTTTTCTGAGTTAGTAAGTCTAAATAACGAGATAATTAAGTCATTATTTCAACTTACTAACTCAAAGAATGAGATAACTAAGTCGTTATTTCAAGTAAGTAAGTCGAAATAACGAGATAGTTAAGTCGTAATTTTGACTTACTCACTCGAAATAATGACATAATTAAGTCGTTATTTTGAGTTAGTAAAGTCATTATTCAGACTTACGAACTTCAAAATAGCGAGATAATTAAGTAGTTATTTCGACTCACTAACCTGAAATAACGAGATGGTTAATTCGATATAACAAGTTTGTTGACCAATCAGATGGTTCGTTGTATTCAGCAAATTCATGTGAAATGACGTACAGTGTGACGCAATGTTAACCACATTATACTTTAAGTTAAAGATTGAATGGATCTGATTGGTCAACTTACTTGTAATAATGAGTTAACAATCTCATTATTGCGAGTTAGTAAGTCGAAATAACGACTTAATTATCTCATTATATCAAGTTGGTAAGTCGAAATAATGACTTAACTATCTCATTATTTCATGTTAGTAAGTCGAAATAAAAACTTAATCATCTCATTATTTTGAGTAAGTAAGTCGAAATAATGACTTAATTATCTCCTTATTTCAACTTAGTTAGTCAAAAAAATGATTTTATTATCTCGTTATTTTGAGTTAGTAAGTCGAAATAATGACTTAACTATCTCGTTATTTTCGAGTTAATAAATTGAAATAACGACTTAATTTTCTCGTTATTTCGACTTACCAAATCAGAAAAAAAAATTGCATACCTGTCACCTCTATGCCACCGTAAATTCTGGCTACACTTTAACTGACTGATTATTCTTAATTGGTAACATTTTGGAAATAATTCTATCCCTATGGTAGTCAATTGAAGCAGTTATCTGACAGGAAGAAAAAGAACTGATTGTTGATAAAAATCTATATTTCAACCTGTTTTGACTTATTTTGGTTTCATTCTCATGAAGATTTTCGAAAAAAGAAAGAAGAAAAGAAAAAGTCAGTTACACATTTTGAGCAACAACAAATTCATCAACATTTATTGCTTTCAAAAGTTATTTTCTATGGTTATGAGGCTTATGTTTGTAAAGTTCAAAGGGGCATGAGAAAGACTATGTACTTACTTGTATTATAAAACAGAGTCAATGTTTATGCAGGTCTGCATCATCTTTTCTTTTGAATCTTGTTTGAAATTGTCATATTCCCAACCATCATGCAATCTGTGAAATAAAGAAGAATCAACTTAAGGATCAAACCTTTGGGCCAAAATTATCAATTGCAAGAATAATTCAATGTTTGGAAATAATAGTATCACTTGAATCAAGTAAACTAAAATAAGGTGACATATATAACCAAATACTTTACAGGGTATTTCATTTTTTGAAAAGGAAATTCACGCTGTCATCGTTATTTAAACTATCGGCCCATAACGCTATCAAATTGTCAAGACGGTACCTTGTACTCAATTTAAAAGCTCCAACAATAACAAATAATCCATGTCAGCAACTGACGAGTTGACATCGTTGCTTTATTGGTCAGCATAATAGTGTATTCCATATACAACACGATGTGTACCTAATGCTTTCCTTACACACCGCGAAAATGACATAGACCGTCTACATAAACATTAGATTATGCCAAACTGCAGGGTGTAATCACCAAATCGATAGAAGGTGAACACTTATTTCACCGCGGAGTGCTGTGGGCAACACACACTTTCTAGCCTAGTACTGAAGGGAACATGTACTGTAATACTAAAAAATGAATGCTGTAGTTCTACTGAAAAGGGAGAAGTTTTTTTCAGATGGATGTTTGTTTAGAGGAAGCATCTTCGGCGAGGCGTGACGAGGGCTCGCCTTCTCGATTTTTCTATGACGAATTTTGGTGAAAATGGTCTATTTAGCTATACTGTTTTATAACGAAATGAAAGAGTACAAAAGGTTCTCTTACCTACAACCGGCGATACGTTGTCCTTTCAAGGAGTTGAAAACTGTGTCCAATTTAAAGTTTGAAGCGGTGGCGCCGATCCTGTTGTTCGTGTTTTGTTTTTCGATAGAATGGTTTATGGTTCATTCATGATTGGCGGAAATAAACTCAATGAGCGGCAATGAATTTATGTAAAACCAGTCCATTCCATAAAGCCGGAAACACCCGAAGCAAACCCGAGTTTTCTCTTTACAAGGAATGGTTCACTATTGGTAGATATATTGGTAGATAAAGGTAGTGCTTGAAAATAAATTTAGATAGAACCAGTCCATTCCGTAAAGCCGGAAACACCCGAAGCAAACCCGAGTTTTCTCCTTTAGGTAAACCGGAAGCCACCTGTTTTTTTGCTAATGGTATAACCGGTGTTAACATAACTTGTTTCTCGTACGTATGTTACCGTTATCCGCTCTCCGAGCGCTTCGCGCTCTGAGAGAGCGGTATAATATGTACTGAAATAATTGAAAGTGTTATTGTTATAGAGCTATTCGTTATACATGTATATCATTCTGTTTTTGTTACAATCTATCGTGGATTGGAAATAGATCCTTCTTATAGTGAACCCTTGTAAATGATATGTATATAATATAATGTAACACTTCTCTTTAAAAACATATTTTTTCTTCTGAGGATGTTAATAGAAACTATTTTTGTAAAAATGTTAAAATGCCTCCTTATGACACTCCTATATACATGCTTCTAACGTTTCCCCAGGAACACATATGTTGTGCGAATAAGGACGAGTAGCCCATGTCTCACTGACTTCGTTTGAAAGTCTGCACGAAATTTGGTCATTCCTTACTGTCATATTTTATTTGTTCTTGATCAAACAATTAATTGACGAATTAATTAACTGAAATGGAAAATGATATCTATATTGCACTGGTTGTACGCAGCAGCGCACGTCAGTAATACAAAACGAGGTATATCATTCAAATACAAAGAAACCAAAGTGACAAAAGTAGCTTAACTCTTCGACTTATATTACTTTAACACACGTTTATAATTTGGGATGTGTTAACCGTGGTATGCAGTATGAAGAATGCCTGATAGATTGTTTGCCGGAAGCGTTTATGAGCGTCACACCAACCCAACGTAAATCTAACGTGCTGTAACGTTACTAACGTACAACTAACGTCTTTGCGCGTCAGTTTAACGTATGTGTTTCTACAGGCAAAGATATGCAGCAGATGCTACTTTATCATCCAATCGAAAATAATTACTAAATATCAACACTATAAGTCAAACTTAATGAAGGTCAGTCTTTGCATAGAGTTATAATGCATAAGAGAAGACAAAGTATATGAGGTCTAGCTATTTATTATTTCAAATTAATACCAATAACCAATTCAACTAAAACAGATACTATTATAAAAGAAAAATTGGATCAGATGCCAACGATTGAAATGATTTTGTCAATTTCAAAATGTTTCGCCTATAAAATTGCATCGTCATCCAGTGATAAACAGAAATTACCATATATATGTAAATATTTCGTTCATAAAAATTAATTTACCTCATTTTACCTGAACAAATAAATCAAATAGCCCTCTTATCATTTTGTTTTCTTCAAGTATTTGTGTTCTCGTAACTCCCAAAAGTATGTTTCCTTCTTCATCTGTGATACAACAACTTATCTATTTAGTTGTTGTAAATGGATTATTTGAATTTACACTCAAACTCTTTCAATAACGTACAAGTGATACATATACATGTCGTTAACAGATACTAAGGTACCAAAAAATGTTTAATGCAATACTAATAATGCATTGTCTGAATCAAATTCGCACTTGTCGCGTTGAAACCCCCGTTGAAATCGTCGATAAATTACTCAAATGCGTTGGAAAAGTGAATGAGTTGGTATTATGGTAACTACTGAACAAAATTTCACCCAACATCAGACAACTGCATGTGCAATATGAAACCTTCATTATGATGGTTGGAAGAAACTATTGTCGTAAAAGCAAAACAATATTTTTTTGCTTCTGACTTGCCAAAATCACTAGAGACATGTGGAACTACATATTTTGACAGTAAAATGTAAATGAACGCAGAGACCTTTTCATATATACAGGTGTTTTTTTTAAGAAAAGAATATTAGAGTGAAATTCCATGGGGAAGTGATTGTTGTACAGTTGGATTTCGCTAAACAATACCAAGGCAGATACCTCTGGGTATACATACCAAAACATATTACTGATAACATTGTGCTGGGAGACAAAAGAGGAATTTCTCAACAGGAAAATAAAACCTTAATGCATTTATAAATACATATAGTTGTTTTAACACTTCTGTAGCAAGAGACGATTCAGAAGAAATTTGCAATTGCTCAGTTGTCTAAATATCAAAAGGAAAATGTTTCCTTTCTCTATTTGTTCGCCGTGTATATCAATCACTTAGCCTTTTTGAGGGGGATACATCGCGTCATCAATCTTCAGTTACATTGCGATATAGGGGTTAACATGGATGGATAGATGGAGACCGCTTACATAGAACAGTTGACATTCCGTTGGTTGACGGTAAGCCGCCTCCAATGCAGCTGCAAATCTAACAGGTCCTGTGTCTCTTTGAGAGTACAATGAACCCTCGTTTATCCGGACACCGATCATCCGGGTGTCTCGCAATCCGAACAAAATTGTAAGGGAACGGAATTATTGGACCAGTTTATTGCAGACGACTTTTGAAAACATTGTGGGTAAAGGAGAAATTGCTCGTGACGAGCAATTTCTCCTTTTCCCACAATGTTTTCTGCCATATCAGAAGATTATCTTTGAATTTCATCACGTTTTGATATGTCTTCTGCAAACTCTTTCAATTTGGGACGGACGACAATTCGGCGTTTGCTAAAGGGTTATAAGTATACACCGCTCATACAGACCGTTTATGTCTTAATGTGAATAAGAACATGCTCTGCTTCATTAGTCCGGAATATTCGGTAAACCGGACATTTTGTTGGGAACGGACGTGTCCGGATAAACGAGGGTTCACTGTAGATGTATTTACTAAAGCCAATTACTAATTTCCATCTGAGAAAAGGAATTGATCCTTCTATATGTGTTTCCCTACTGCAGTAATTTGCGATGTCGTTGTGCACATCGTTGTGGACTTGAGACAGAATAGTCCCGATTCGGCTCCTTATAGCGACCTATTATATCCATAGACAGTATACACATATCATTCTGGACGCGTTTGATAGATACCAGGAAGTAGCAAATTACTGAGAAAGTTTTTGTAAGATTGCTTTAAAATCCGGTTAAGAACCAGCTTTAAAGTGTTGAAAATGTTCTTTAGTACTGCTATGTATGATTCTTGTGTGTTTCCATTGGCTGGGTCTTTCCATTCTATTCAAATACTCATCACGATCAATGTCCCGCTATTTCTCTAATTCTCTAGAGGTAATTGTATCTTGCATTTTTATGAAAAACCGCCCTGGTAATTGAGTCATTTTGCTTTGAACGGCTTTGAACAAAATCAAAGTGACAATTATACCCATTAGAATTGACAAATCTTATTTTCGACAGTTTTCAATTGTTATCTGATAATCAAAACACATTAAAAATGTGTTTGTACTAGGGGGAGGGGGGGGTCAGCTGCACTGACATTACAGGTGCATTAGAAATGCAAGTGCGTGTAAATCACGGTATTTTTCCCAGGGATGAAAGAGTCCGAAGTATTCCGAATATGTGTCCCCCAGTGTGAAACGTCAAGTTTTACATCTCACAAGGCGCTCATCCTGCGTCGCTAGATAAAATGAAAAAAAAAAACCTACGCTTAACTCTTTTGCGAACTTAAATTTCATTTTATAAACTAAATCTAAACGCAGACCAATAGCCTAAACCTATACGAGTAATGAATGTATAGTCAAAACAATATCGACTTTATCAGAGACCATATACGAATACAATTCCGCGCCGTGAACTTTAATATAATGCTTCTAAAGACTTATAAAGTGGGTGTTCATTAAAATTATCTCGACGAAACAATTCTAACGATGCGCATATACTAGGATATGTCTAGTAAATTTTGAAAATTCGAGTATAGATGACCCTTGTACACACCTTGATAAATGACCATAAATGAAGTTGCATGTTACCCATTGTAAATCGTCCAAAACCAAACGTGCTAGCTACCCATGTTCACTTTGATCGCCGTTAACTTACATTCACCGACTTTTGACAAAAATGGGCAAGAAACATACGTTTAATGAACGAAATACCTGCCACTGACAACGTGTTGATGAAAGCATTGTAAGGACATTCTGATAAAACCGTTAGGCATCACCAGCAGTAAACTAAGCTGTTTTTCCAAAGTGGCTAATTAACAGACAGAGGCGCGATAAAACACAAATTATGTAATAAGTATTGCATAGCTTTTATATTCATGTCTGTTTGACTTTTGGCTAGTAACAATCCTTGTATCGCTCAATTCCAAATCATGGGTATATGATTCATGTTTCATTGTGCAAAGATTTCAAGCTGCGTGTGCGTGAGGTACCGCCTGATCGCATAGTGATTTGTCGGTACCTCTGTGGCTTTCCGTTGGTCGCCTCTTTGACACGTTACCACATTACGCCACACTGTCCATGTATCATAGCAGACGGTATTCAAAAAGCTTCGTGGCAAAAGGAGAAATTTGCATGTGACAAGCAATTTCTCCTTCTGCCACAATGCTTTTTCATTTTTTATTCAAATAACAGCTAAACAGAAAGATTCTTCAGATATTTACAAAGCTTTTCTAAAGTTGTCTGCTTCAAGTAAAATTAATGTCGTTTGCAGGTGGTAAAGAATAAATGAACAAGTTGCTAGGCATGCAGAAATATTCAGATGCAACGTGTTATTCAATAGGTTATATTCGTCATCAATTGAGCACCCTGGTGGATTTGCATGCCATTGTAAATGCGCATAAAACTGTTCTAACATTCTAAAGTTCGACTGACTTGCCTTGTCTCGGGGTGCTATGTGGCCAAAAGTCTAAGACGACATCTTTTCCCATCGAATAAGTTCTAAATAACTTCCTTATTGCTATTTTTCAAGTAGTTTTCACAAGTCCTTGTTCTTCGTGGGTTCAAATCATAGAAGCAATAGATAGGAATTTCAATGAGAGCAAGTCTCCCGGATGACAAACATACAGCAGATGGTTCTTTTATCTTGACCCATTGACCCAACATAATTGGCAATTGATATCGGAATCTTTTCAAATCAACCACGAGCCACAATTGCACAAAATAATTGAAATACTGTATACGCGATGTAAACTTCGATAAATATTGACGATGTCTCAAGCGGGTAAAAGGAAACTCACTGATTCTATATAATATGCAACCAGACTATTTCGAATACATGTAGAGTAAAATGGTTTTTGTCGTTTGTATTATCATGCCGTTGCCCAATTTGCGTGAGGTTACGTGTATCCAATGAAATGTGATGTTTTTTAACAATAACGAAGAATGAAATACCGCCGCTGCTCATTTACAAGATAAATTGGTCATTCGTGTTTTTATACCACCGCTTACGGTTTCAAATTTAAATTTTGATGTATTCGAAATAGATTTACGGTCCTATATTAAACGTTTTATCGCCATTTTATGAGGTATGACAAACATCACTTATCATTCTTCTTTCAATGTAAATAGGAGTGAAGGAAAATGGCCTCCCGTAATGTGCAAAGACGATTCCTTCCGATGGCATTTGTAAATGCGTAATAAAATAAATATACTATTGAAGATTACCACTTCTGCACCAAAGGTTGAATCGACAGACGGTGTATCGTCCGTCCGTCCGTCCGTCCGTCCGTCCGTCCGTCCGTCCGTCCGTCCGTCCGTCCGTCCGTCCGTCCGTCCGTCCGTCCGTCCGTCCGTCCGTCCGTCTATATATATGGAAGAGTTAAACTTCAATGAACGATTTATTTCATTACAATTCGCACATTTACCTGAGCTAATGCTACTTAATAACATAACATAACATACATTTTATTTTCCTTATAATACACTTGTTAGTGTGGACCGGGTTTGTTTGATATCGATGAGAATGTGGCCCGTTCAAGCAATAACCTTTATGTATAGCATTTCAGTAAGCAATGGGCTTCATTTGCTATACGCAAAGTAAGAGCAGGATTTGATGATTGGGTTGGGGTTTTGCGCCATTCAAAACAGTATTTGAGACGTCATATGGGCCAAAATACCTAATTTGGCCTTAGTCTTTAAAAGTTTTCTTGTTCACTTGTTCATTGCTGAGGATCTTAAATTCAATTCAATTCGATTCAATCTCTTTATTGCCTCCTTTACAGAAGATAAATCAAAGTATAAATATTTCTTTTACAAAACATAAATATAGAAATGAGAAGTATATATAAACATGAAAATATAAAAACTAAGTAGGAAAAAACCCACAAGAAATGATTCCTCGTAGCACCCCCCCCCCACACACACACACACTCACCCACACACACACACCCAACACACACACACCATACATGCACTTTTGCCCCTGTGCGTTGCCACAAATACAATGACATATTATGTAAGCATAGGACATAAATAAGCACAAGTCATTTTACCCATTGACAAAAAACATGAACATGACTTAAATGAATGAAAATGAAAATAATTGTAAAGAAAAGACAAAGTGACATAATTATCCAAATAAAAAGTGTCTTATCACAAGATTAGTGGTACTGAATCAAGCCTAATGCACATCTATAGCCCAAAGAAGGCATAAACCGATACACATAGTATATAATGTAATGTGACAATTTATTATAATTAATATTATAATTATTATTATTATTATTATTATTATTATTATTATTATTATTATTATTATTATTATTATTATTATTATTATTATTATTATTATTATTATTATTATTATTATTATTATTATTATTATTATTATTATTATTATTATTATTATTATTATTATTATTATTATTATTATTATTATTATTATTTTATTATTATTATTATTGTTATTATTATTATCATTATTATTATTATTATTATTATTATTATTATTATTATTATTATTATTATTATTATTATTATTATTATTATTATTATTATTATTATTATTATATATTATTATTATTATTATTATTATTATTATTATTATTATTATTATTATTATTATTATTACTATTATTATTATTACTATTATTATTATTATTATTATTATTATTATTATTATTATTATTATTATTTATTATTATTATTATTATTATTATTATTATTATTATTATTATTATTATTATTATTATTATTATTATTATTTATTTTATTATTATTATTATTATTATTATTATTATTATTATTATTATTATTATTATTATTATTATTATTATTATTATTATTATCATCATCATCATTATTATTATTATTATTATTATTATTATTATTATTATTATTATTAATATTATTATTATTATTATTATTATTATTATTATTATTATTATTATTATTATTATTATTATTATTATTATTATTATTATTATTATTTATTATTTATTATTATTATTATTATATTATTATTATTATTATTATTATTATTATTATTATTATTATTATTATTATTATTATTATTATTATTATTATTATTATATTATTATTATTATTATTATTATTATTATTATTATTATTATTATTATTATTATTATTATTATCGGCCATACATTCGCAATTGACCAACCTATCTATATATGCTCTTAGTATTTTGAAATTACCATCGATCGATGCAACATATCAGTATAAGTCTTTTGGTTGCCAATTATCTTGAACGATACACCCTTCCTTTACGTTTTATTTCTCACACTATTTTATAATACCAGTGATAAGATATATCGATAAAAACGATTACTTGACCATTTAGAAACGCTTCAGACAAACATTAAAGCCACTGCAGTATAATAAAAGTTTATGAAGGACAATAAACGAGTCATTTTCAATGGTTTAATAAGTCTTTTCAAACGACCAACAGTTTGACCCCTCGCCTCATAAAACACTACCACCGAACAATGAATCAAAGTCAGTTAAGTAAGCAGGGAACAAAGCTGTATGCATCAGGAATGATTGACAAATGATAGCACATACTTCAAATAGAATAATGATTAGCTGTTAAAGGAAATTAAGTTTTCCTCCAAAATATGTACTATAACTGCTATGTATATAAAACACAATCTTGGTTACTGAAAAATAATTCCTTTGGCTGATGGAAAATATGTGTTTTATGTATGGCGTATTCTCTGACTTTCAATATAGACCCATCAAAAACCCCAATAAAGTTGAAAGGGTGAGGTATCTAGCCATTTAATTACATGTATATATCAGTTTTTGATGTCAGGGTTGAAAGTTCAACAGGGGCTAGCTCGGAGATCTTAATCTCTTCGTGTGAAGTCGAATGCCAACTTTTTATATTAAATAGATACGCCCCTTAATTATATATATCAAAGAGTTTTCAACTTGAAAATGCGCACATGTGTTTTTAAACGAATTGATTAACGTTGGTACAGACCGAACAGTCTGTTGGCAAATTCGTTGTAGTGGACAGTAAGCTTGGTACATGCGAGGTACAACTTTGTAAGATATTGATAACTCTTTATCACCTGCAGACGACCTTTTTTACTTGAAGCAGACGACTTTAGAAAAGCTTTGTAAACATGTGAATCATGTGAAAAACCTTTTAGTTATGGTGTTGTGATATGTGAACAGATTGAAAAAGCATTGTGGGAAAAGGAGAAATTGCTTGTGACAAGCAATTTCTCCTTTTACCCAAATGCTTTTTAAAGATCATCTGCTGCCAGACGTACATATGTGGCGTTTGGGGATACTGTGCTAACATTGATATAGAGATCACAATACACACAAAAGTAATGACTTACAAATCATCTTCATTTCATGCAAGCATTCGTTAAGAGTTCTGCATTTAGTTTGCATTAGGTTCACTCTGCAAATTTTCTAAGCGACATTACGTCCAAAATGCTAAAGAAAAAAATACACAAGTACGACTTAAAAACATGTTTGACAAAGGTTATGTATTTTGTTATTATAACTTCCGTGTTATATAAAGGCGAGATATTTCTATTGTATCATTCTTGCTTTATTATAGAAATGGGTGTATAATACAAGTTTGAGTGTATATCGCTTGGTATTGACATCGTGTTTCTATTACCTTTGGTATTGACATCGTGTTTCTATTACCTTTGGTATTGACATCGTGTTTCTATTAACTTTGGTATTGACATCGTGTTTCTATTAACTTTGGTATTGACATCGTGTTTCTATTACCTTTGGTATTGACATCGTGTTTCTATTAACTTTGGTATTGACATCGTGTTTCTATTAACTTTGGTATTGACATCGTGTTTCTATTAACTTTGGTATTGACATCGTGTTTCTATTAACTTTGGTATTGACATCGTGTTTCTATTAACTTTGGTATTGACATCGTGTTTCTATTAACTTTGGTATTGACATCGTGTTTCTATTAACTTTGGTATTGACATCGTGTTTCTATTAACTTTGGTATTGACATCGTGTTTCTATTACCTTTGGTATTGACATCGTGTTTCTATTAACTTTGGTATTGACATCGTGTTTCTATTAACTTTGGTATTGACATCGTGTTTCTATTAACTTTGGTATTGACATCGTGTTTCTATTAACTTTGGTATTGACATCGTGTTTCTATTACCTTTGGTATTGACATCGTGTTTCTATTAACTTTGGTATTGACATCGTGTTTCTATTAACTTTGGTATTGACATCGTGTTTCTATTAACTTTGGTATTTACATCGTGTTTCTATTAACTTTGGTATTGACATCGTGTTTCTATTAACTTTGGTATTTACATCGTGTTTCTATTAACTTTGGTATTGACATCGTGTTTCTATTAACTTTGGTATTGACATCGTGTTTCTATTAACTTTGGTATTGACATCGTGTTTCTATTAACTTTGGTATTGACATCGTGTTTCTATTAACTTTGGTATTGACATCGTGTTTCTACATAGTACTCATGAAACTATAAAACTAGGTAAATCGAGTAATAAATTGAGATATTTCTGTTGAAACGTCGCGAAACACCATATGACAATACAACGCCCGTCCTTTTTACAATTATGTTTGAAGGTGCTATTTTCACAAGTTATGTACCAAAAACTTATCATGTTCACTCTTCTAAGATTTTACCGTCTCAGTTCCTCTATAAGAGAGAATGTAAATTATTTTTGAATTAATTGCCAATTATTCTAGAAAATCACAGTTTAAGTGTAAATGAGCGCAAGTATGTCTTCAATATCAAGCATATCTGTTGCCAATGAAGGAAAGACAGATACCCCGTCATGTATGTGAACGGGATAAGAGTCACATTGAATATATTTACATCACAAATCCGCGTTATATGGTGAATAAACTATTTCACAGCTTGGTTTAGGATTGACCTCGTATGACCTTTAACAGGGATAAGATACATGTTGTTACTTCATGGATAATAATTCCGAACGTAATGGACAATTTCTTCCGATATCATTTTGTTATTTTTTCATCAAGAAATTGCCGGGACTAACCCACGAACCGACGCGAGTACTGGTGCAGTATCCAGGAATAATCAGCGAGAGTGAATTAGGTAAGCTCCAAGCGTCCATCACGTTCGATGTAAAATAAAAAAAGGTTTAAATGATACGTTACATTGCTAACAAACTATTTTGCTGATATGTTGATAATGGCGTTAATTTTTCGTTCGAATATGGACAAGTCACACGACCCTCTATTGGGAGATGCAATCGGAACAACATCATCATTCACCTGCGTCAAGGACAAATTGATGCTTTATCTAGCTCGTATATTCACTATATATCGTGCCGAGTTGCAGTTTAGAGGGTGGTTTCTTCCAACAACAGCTCCTAAATGATATTTCGAAACTCGGCTTATATCAATGGTTGAAGAATCTCAGCTTGTCTGCTTATAAGGCTTGGTCAAGACGGGTAAAACTATCGACTTTCCGTAAATCAGCCGTGCGACTACTTATCATGAGACTCAAAATCGTAGCTCCGAGATTATTTTTATCTTATTAATCGTACTTAACATGTGTGGCGAAATTAGAACTTGCGAATACTCATGACCTCAATATGTACTTAAATTTCAAATGATTACTGATGCTCGAGAATCATACGAATAGCAATACGCAAACTGTATTGTTTCAACGACATATCATTTTGAGTTTCAATTTTTACTTCTTGCTCAACAATAAATCAGCTCTTACTTGGGAATATATTTTGTTTTGAACTCGATACTGAGCACGAGTTGTGAAAATTCTAAAACTAGCTTTCGAACAAGTACAAACCTTACGATTCAGTATTGCATGGAGAAAAACGCATGCGGAAGATAATGGCCTTTTTTGCAACTAAGGCGTTGTCTAAATGTTCCTGTCTTTGTGCAATAGATACATATTTGTCAAAAATGCTTACAAATGGAAAGAATGTGGTGCGTAATGGGACACGCATTTTATTATGATCAGAGAGACAATAAGACTACGTAAACATTACAAGTCAAACGTTGCTCTTGTTTCAGAAATGTTGGTGAGATACAAACTGACCTCTTGTTAAAGTCTCGCCGCTTTAATCGTAGTCCAATTGTCAGTAAACATGATATTGCAAGTTTAGTTTACTCGTAAATTGCAATTGAAAACACCCATTCCTGGCTATAGTCTCGCCGCTCGCTTATGCTTTGATTATTCATTAAAAGTGCTTTTTACAAAGATAGACTTAATACGCACTGTAAAATATTCATTGGAGGCATAAGATCGTTTCTATTACTTTAAGCTCTGTATACAGTGAAGTAAGGTGTATTTTAATCCAAAAGCATGACATCACTTTTGAGATCTGCAGATTTAAACTGTACATTCTTAGATAAATTAATGCTTTCTGAAACAATTAGGCTTTCCATAGCTACATTTAATTGTATATCAAACAACAATACGAACACTGTATTGTATCAACGATATATCATTTTGGCTTTCAGTTTTTCTTTTTTCTGGGAATGAGGACCTTTAAATACCGTCCTGTATGGTGCCTGACCTATGCCTATTTTCAACAGATATGTTTTTTTGGTCTTCTTCCAGCAGAAGTTTGCTTTAATATATACTGAATATATTGATGTAATTCAAATGTCAATTACGATTTTATCAATAAATTTTCTTTCTGTTGCCCTTTACCAATTTAGTTCAACGCTTCTGCAGAAGATCGCACAAGAAATCACTTCGACATTGCAAAAGGCACATGCATGAATATCTTTTCAGTTTGAGTCGCTCGTAGGTACGGTATGTGATCACGTAATGAAGCCACAGCGTCAATACGTGAGGAATGCAGTCAGCTCGATTTGCTTGATTTTAATTTCTTTTGAAGTCACAATTAATGAGGCATTCAAATTCACATAAACAGTTGTGGTGCGATACGATAGATTACGTTTTCACACTTACCCATTACACTTGTAGCCAAATATATGTGTCAAATTCGTGTTTTTCGTCTTTCTCAAAGTATTATCAAAATACATAAGTTGAAAAAAATGTTACAGGTTTATTCAAATTATATTTTGTACATCAGGTTTATCACTGTACCTTGCATAATTTTTTTTTATTCCCCTACCATCACTACACAAGATTCGTTTATATTAATTGCGTCCAAGCAAGGTACGTTTATGATGTCGACTGATAACCATTACAATACATCTCCATTGAAACATCGCTTTTGAGATCTACCGAAATTCAGAATGTACACACTAAGATAAATCGACGATTCTTGCATTGGTAATGATTTCGATAGCTACTTTGTATTGCATAGCAAACAATAATACACAAACTTGTACTGTTTCAACGATATCTTATCTTGAAATTTTAAATGATCTCTTCTGTGAACAAGCACCTTAAACACTGTTTCCTATATGGGTCTGCTGAATGAATGTACCTTAGCAAGTAATCATAAAACCTCAAATTTCTGGCCAATCATATGATAGTGGGTGCTCTCGAATACTCATCTCAATGGAAACTAAATCGGAGAATCTGGTTGAACTATCAGACATCCACATGACATACCAAATATCTTGACGAAATTGTCGCCCAAGTCGGTACTGTTTTCTCATCTGATGCCAAAGGTCCAAACTGATGGATTGAAATGCACCCACAAACCTCTCATAGCAAGAAATAGCTTTGCTTATTTTAGACAAAGAATGATTTGATGATTTTATCGTCATGCATTCGCATGTAATATAATCAAACTTGTTAATAATATTGCGACATATACCACATAATTCGAGATAGAAAATGATCGTTAAAATAATTACTCATAGTATGTTTTCCCATCGCTGATCATTTCTTTGTTAAAGAAGTACTACTACTCATAGTTTGTTTTCCCATCGCTGATTATTTTTTTGTTAAAGAAGTACTACTGAAATTTGTTTCAGCATTTGGTAAAGCCCTAATTTGTTAGCAACAGCTGTAAATAGCTGATGGTCTTCGTTTGAGTCGTATTTTTCGGATATAGAATCGCTTTCAACTTTTAATAAAAACAAATCAGGCAAGATTACATATCGATCAAGTGCCACCTTACGTATCATAAACAATGTTTTAGCACAATTCTGCTCGCAATTCTGAGAGTTGTTTCGAATCGCAATGGTTTGTGAATCGTAAATACAACCACTCTCATAGAAAAACGTTTCTTGTTAACAGTATACAGTGAAGCTTCGTTTATCCGGACCCCGATTATCCGGATGTCTCGCAATCCGAACGAAATTGTCAGGGAACGGAATTATTTGACCAGTTTGTTGCAGACGACTTTTGAAAACATTGTGGGAAAAGGAGAAACTGCTCGTGACGAGCAATTTCTCTTTTTCCCACAATGTTTTCTGCCATATCAGAAGAATATCGTTGAATTCCATCACGTTTTGATACGTCGTCTGCAAACTCTTTCAATTTGGGACGGTCGACAATTTGGCGTTTGCTAAAGGGTTATGAGTATACACGTGCATACAGACCGTTTATGTCTTAATGTGTATAAGAACATCCTCTGCTTCATTAGTCCGGATGATTCGGTAAACCGGACATTTTGTTGGGACCGGACATGTTCGGATTAACGAGACATCACTGTATACTACTCCTTTCATCACTCATTATGCAAACGGAAGTATTTCCTAAGCCATCGTAAACCCACATATTAAATTAAGCTAAAGGAAATCAAATTTATCTGGTTATTCTTAGCTATTTGTAGAAAGGGTGTGTATTAATTACATTCGAGTCCGATTTATTTTGGTTACTGAAATACATTATAGGACATACTTCGCAAGAAAATGAACCGTACGTAATATATTGATATACTCGTATCAAGGCATGAGTAGTCAAATATATGATTTTCTTTTATTTTCCAATTATACCCCTTTCTATTTTAGTCGTATACGCAGCTTGTATACTAGGCTGGCAATACGAGAAAAAATACAACGTATTGCTTAATGCCTTTCCCTCTAGAACGGAAGTATTGTATTGAAGTCATAGGTCAACGGCTTTCAGGGTTGAACTTGTCCGACAGGGCCTGATTTTTTTCTATACTTCTTCTTAAAGGCCCATTAAAGGAGATTAATGCTATATCAAACTATATTATTTGGAAAACTTTTGGACAGATTCAAATAGTTATCACCAGAAAATAGCATCAGCACAACCTAAATGTGAAAGTAAACCAGAAATAACCCAGATTAGTAAGTTTTATAATCCAGATTTCCTGATTCTTTACCTCTGACCTTGACAGTTGATACACACATTTTTGAATCGACCAATCAGAATTCGTTATTTTGAATATGTATACAAACAGGTTGTTGATAAACATGATTGAATTGGAGACAACTATATTTCAAGCACAAAATAACTTATTTTAAATGAGTCTATTTGATAGGGTCTCAATGCATTCCTAAACTAATTCTCATGACTTTTATGAACATAATAAAAGAACTCCATATATTTTTTCAGTAATTTATTTGTACTCCTCTCCTTTGATGTGCCTTTAAAGTGGTTATATAGTAGATTTCAGTACAACTTCATTTGTCCGTTAGGGCTTGTGCACAAGTTGAGTTATGCGGACAATTGATTTAGGAACCCTGGTTTAAGTATGGGAGCCGAACCACAACTATCAGTAAGTCCCCTGTTCTCTGAAATATACATTAAACCTTAGAATATTGTGTAACTTTCTAAAGATATATTTACTTCCGTCTGCTTTCCAACACCTTAAATTTCTGCTTAACTCTGATTAGGAAAGATACTCAGTGAAGCAAACAGGTTAGATCCAGGCCAGCCGCCAATACACTTGGCGGCAGGCCTGTGATCTAATCTGTTAGCATAAGCATGAAGTCGGTTCCATCACTTTAACCCTTTCCCAAACAATAACGACATTTGACGACTTTGTTGCAGACGACTTTAAAAAACATTGTGGGAAAAGGAGAAATTGCTCGTAACGAGCAATATTTCCTTTTCCCACAAGGTTTTCTGCTCTTTCTGAAGAATGTTGTTCAACTTCATCACATTTTGAAATGTCGTCTGCAAATTCTTTTATTTTGGGACAGTCGAAAATTTGTTGTTTGGGAAAGGGTTAAGAAACTAAGGTATTCAACTACAGTCCACCTGTTACTCAAGCAGGTATTTATCATCCTTCCCGATGTCGAAAATTGCATTTTAATCATATAAAAGGTTACATCTTATTGCGATGTGCCACCTCTGAAAGATAAATAATATTTGACAAAGCTTCGCCAAGTCCAACGACGCAATCTTTGTTAGGTATTCAATAGGAGAGGAAAACTAGGCCAAGGTTTACTTTTTATCCGTATAACGATGCCCGCACCCCCTTTTTTAAATACGACTTTGATAATAGTGTTCCTACAGGTTTGTCGGATTCTAATCTAAAAAGTGTTAAATACAAAAATTGATACAGTACAAAACTGCATCGTGTGTCAAAACGTATGGTTATAAAGCAATTTCCAAATATATTCACTTATCGCTTGCTTTTTTTTCAATTTTACTATGAATCTTCCTCGTTTGTTATTTATTTTGTTTCTTTATTTTGAGAGAAGAGTAAATGATCCTAGCCTTTAAGGTTGTGAATAACGAAGGCTGGGAATGAGTACCAATCTTTTACAATATAACAAACTCTATACATGTACATAGAATATTTGTTAGGCTCAACGCACGGGGTAAGTCATACATAAAGCTGGGAAAGCCGGGGTAAAATATCCCATACATCTCATTTTCCGTGTTTAAGCAACAACTTTAATTTCGTTTCCCCGGTAAACAAACATCAATGAGCCAATACACATACGATATTTCGCATAAACATTTTGTATTATATACCAATAATGATTTCGGCGAAGAATCATACTTTTCACTTTGATCAAAACACACACGATGTTAAATGAATCCGTTTTACCATGCTAGCAAATACACAATTGTTTTGTCGCAATGTTTTAATCCGCCATTTTGGTCTCGTGAGAAACAATTTTTTCACGTAATTCGAAGCAAATGTTGGCGTCGGGAAGGGTGCCACACCATTATATTCCGTATTTATTTGCTTAGCATAAAAGGAAAGGGTTACTTGAGACCCCCTCGGTCTCATAATAAAGTCCACGATGATAATCGAAAATCAAAGTTACACAAAAACCGGACCAAACAATTAATATGGCCTATAAAGTTATCTTATATTGCTCGATTGATTGATATCACAAACTAGTTCAAGAGGGCTTATCCTGAAAGGGGTCACGTATCAGAAAGCCATTTAGCGTCTGTACATTTTCTCAATGAAAGTCGTTCAACAACATTATATTGTTTAAAGCAGGCTATGCAGAAAGTATGTCATACTATGCAATACCATCATGCTGAAATTACTCACGATGGGGGCACTCTTACTGCTATACAGCGCTGTCTTCGGGACACGAGGGTTTTGGGTTTCGATGCCTGTGAGCAGAAGGATCAATCTTGCAAGTTCTTTTAATTATGTTTCAGCGAGTGTTCACCAGGTTATAGATCAAGAAAGCGAACCAAGAGGGATTACTTTAAGGCGTAAGGCATTTTCTTACAAACGATGTTAAATAAATAAAACGTTTCTCTTCTTTCCTTAAAATAGCTTGATTTTAAGGGCATCTGTGGCATATGGGTTAGAGTACAAAACTTCATATCACATGACCCCTCTCTGTGTGGATTCAAATCTCGGTGTCGTCGTTTGAATGTTCATGAGACATATTCTCCCGACTGACTGATTAACATAATGCATAAGGTTGTACCCAGCTTGACCAATCCCAATGAGCAGTTGAGTATGGGATCTTTCTCCATCATTAGGAGACGGACATTGCAACAATACTAATAATGTTGACGCGATGTAGAAACCATATGAACATAATTGTAAGTATATTCTTCTATTCGTGGAAAGAAATGCCGGATATGATTCCCATTCATGGCAATTTGTCTCATAGTGAAATGTCCATGGAGAAAAGGCTACATTTGTTTACAAAGTGGTTTTTAATTACATTGTTTGTTAGTTTATTTTGATGTTGGTTTTTAGACATGATGCATGAAATACACACACATTGCGAACAGGAAATGATCTCATCATGAGAAATGTTCCATGCGATTACTCTGACCGTTATCATGTTCAAGATCAAAATTATCAGTAAAGCTTTCATAGCGTGTAATTAAACACACAATATTCTATGTATCGTTAAGATTTCTAAAATATCTATATTCGCCATTCTTAAAAAGACAAAAGTCAAGCATACATCCTTGTTTTAGGCGAAAAGAAAATATAGGTCAAAAGATGAAGAATTCGTCCTGTATGTGATTTGCCTCAGCTTACCTTCATTATACAATCAAATGGTATTCCATGACTCAGTGTTTAAAATGGTGACCTTAGAACAGGGGTGTCCCGGGATCGAGACCCATCGGTAACTGTGGTTCCATTTGTACAGTTGTTTCAAACTCAAACCCACAAATACAGTGAAGTATTTCATATAATAAAACTGTCGTCTGGAGCTGCTTTCATTTTGGACATATCACAAAATCCCATTCAAGTCAAAAGGTTGATCTTATCACAAACGCCTTAATCTGACCCCAGCAGAGACCGGGTCCCGCCCCTTTGTGACAATTCAATAGAGTTGTTGACTTAGTAACGAGTTGTAAGTTTTCAAGTATTTGACGTGGAATAGAAATTTAAAAAGGGAAAGCGGATCAAAGGATAACATTAACAAGGTCTTGCGAAAGAGGCGATAAATGTGGCTCGAGTAAGTGGTTAAGGGCAACTTAAATAATGAACAGTGATTTTAGGCAACTGAGATAAATGAACACTGATTTAAGGCAACTTAGATAACCGAACAGTGATTTTAGGCAACTTAACCGAGATCAGATAGCCGAGACGACAGAGAATCGGACGAGATCTAAACAAGGATCCCTGGTTTGACTAATATTTTTTCTGAAATCATTAAGATCACTGCGCCTTCCTCAATGTGAATTTCGCCACTGATCATTAAGGCTTATATGGGAGAGTGGTCTATAGAATTGTATGAATATTGTACAAAATTCATCGAAACAATCTAAATCTTAACATAGTAATCAAGTCAAGTAGAGAGCCCCAGGTAAAGTACACAGAATGCACTGTTCTCTATATAGTAGTAATACACTGTGTAATGTGTCCACAATATTTCTAACGTAAGATCGCTTACGAGTTTTACTAAGGTGTCCAAATGTATGGATGACCAAAGAAATGACTTTATGCAGATGTTGTAATGTTCATTTTGCCATTCAATGACAGGCTATGAATTATCACAATCTTAGTCAAATAGAATAGCTTAACTCCATTACCGGTATCAAACCTTCGTAACGCCAGACAATGTTCTCAGAGATAAGATTATGTCTAGAAATAAAATGCCTCTCATTATTTCTTGATTGCTGTAAATTATACCCCGACAGAGATACGAAGTTTTATAGACGTCAATGTTTGTCCGAACTTCAGACTAGATTAAGCAGACCTTTGAAGTTTTGTTGCGGTAAAATGCAGTACAAAAGGTCGCTTATTAGAGGGATTGACTGGATTTAGTTCAAACATTTGCAAGTATACGATTGAAAGTCCACATAGACCATTTTTGTCGAAAAATCATGACCATGTTTGAAATGTTTCTTTGGCGCTTTTCCGGTTTTCTACTAGAAAGCACTTGGGGGACTCAATATTTCATTTCAACCCCTTACTATTTCATTCAATTTTGTAGCAAAGCAACGCTGCAAATAATAAGTATGTAATGTCAATTATTTTTTAAAGTACTGATTCACTAACTAGATCTGTAATTTAGTTAGATGAAACGTTTTCATGAGTTTAAGCCGTTATGTGTGCAGTCGTTTCATATTTGCAATTATAATTGGAAACGGTCAAGATACACAATATTTCGAGAAATTTTCCTTCAAAGAATTTCTTTCTAATCTAACACATGTATTTCAATGTTATAACTTGTTTCCTCTTGATGGATACATATTGAAAGAATTTAATTTTACCTTTCAAGGATGTGGAACTACATGTAATTGCGATCGAAAAAGGGGCTGTTTTTTTGTTTGAAATGAAGACATGTTTACAAACTACTGAACGTTGCTTTATCCGATATAGAACATCCGATATGAAAAAAAAAATCTAACAACCAAACACCAAGGGTATATCAAAAGCATAATCGGACAGTGATGAAGTGTGACTCAAAACTGACACGTCTTCATGAAGTAAGCACTTGGTTCTGCCAAACCCTATTGTTGTGAACTCATTGTTGAAGAGTTATTTTGAGTCTCGATAATTTCTAGATAATTATCTGACTATTCAGGCATGAGTTGTACGTAATGTAATAATTTCTACTTATAGAAAGCCTGACATCGGAGATTGGCTTAGAGATAATTTCTTTTATAAAGACATTTCTCCCTTCTTTAAATGCACACATGCAGATGTGCTGTATAGCAAGGGTCGAGGCGGAATGTTTCTTACGTTTGAATAAACTTTCATGCTCACAGAATGTGGTAACCGTAGCAAAATAATTCGGATGAGCCTTTCTGACTTACCAAGCCATAATCGGAATAATTTCTTTGTTACGGTTCAATCAGAAAATTACAAAATGAAATCACTAATTTCTTATAAACATGTTATAGACTGACCTTTTTTTCTTTCTTTAATATATAGGATATATGTAACTGTATTAGCACGTTTTTAAAAGTAGCGCAATCAATCGGTGGAAGGTACAAATGATCGTTTCATCATATGTTGATAAAATTACACGTTTTCAGCGTTATTCAAATGTTGAAACCAATTTGTCATTCATTTCGTGATGTTAATTGCTCACCGAACACACTCTTTGAGATAGTTTCTACAAGAAAAATTGCAGGATGTATCTTAAATGATGGATAAAAGCGATTAATGCTTTCGTTTAGTCCGTAGATCTCCTTTAAAAGAGCATTCGAAACAATTGCAGTTTTCAACTGGCTCAGCTATAAAACCCCGTTCGACAAAACAAGCTCGATTAATGCCTTACGTTTGGGAAGGACATTATTCTAAAAGAACTTTTAGTTGGCACCAGGTTGTCAACGAAGAAAGCATTTCTATTCAGAGACGACGAGGTATATTTTAGTACAGAAATACCATCTATAAACCGTTCCTGTTTGGTGCAACAGGGAAATAATAAAACAGCAAACATGGAATGCTTGCCGAATGACATTTACCAGTTCCCACTTAGATTATGTTTTAGACTGCTCTAAATTGGAACTTGTCAATTTCACAGGCAAACAACGACCCCCGGTCTTATAGTGGAATGAATTAAAGGCAACGAAGTACGATTAGCATCAATAATGAATTGTAATCTTTCGTCTGTGTTTTCAGAAACTTTTAATGGTGCTTCTTCACATATTTCAAAATTCGAAAAGTGAAAATAGAACGTCGATTAAACAATACACATTTTGTGGATTGTTGTATTGAAGGCATATTTACTGCAGGAAGAGTTCGAATATATCGAGTAAAAGAAACTCCCTTCAAAATCGATTGCACAAGTTTGTTTTTAATGACACTAATTATCGTAATTACTTTCCTAAATAAGTACAACTTAGTTTGAGGTTGTGTGGGAAATGGAACATTTTTTTCTTTATGGGACTGTTTACCTTTGGGAAAAAAATAGACGACAGTTAAAGCCATACTTGTGCTCATTTACACTAACATTATGAAAGTTCTAGAATGATTAAACATTAAAACAAACTGTTCACGTTGTTAATATTGGATAAATGACAGTATTTTGATGTGTTTCATGTGATTTTTCTAACCAGGTGATCGCCACTCGTTAATCCAAGCGCTTCTTTCTATCTTAGATGTAACTCGAATGTTAACAATAAAGTTAAATTGGTGGGCACCAAATGTAAGAAAATAGCACTTATAGAAATAGAAAATAAATAGTGCATGCGTTATATTGTTATGGTCCTGTGGTTTTTCGCTATGTTTCAACATATTTTATCATAATTTATATTTCATATTACCCAGTTTTTCAGTTTTTCTGAGCGCTAGTATGCTTTTAAAGTCTGAGAAATTACGGACCTCCTTGGCCCAGCGGTTAGAGTTCAGAACTTGAAATCAATCGGAGTTGACAAAGGTATTATGGATGTCCGCTAGAGGCAGCATCGCCGCTGACTGTTCCGATGGTTCAACCCGGTTTGACCAGCTCTTATGAGCGCTTTGTTCGGGCCTTCCTACAGTACACTTGAGTCAGGCATCGCAACACTGAAATACAGTTGACGCGATGTGAAACCCATATGAACATAACAGACATATTAAGTTAATGAAAATTGACACTTTTATGTGTTTGTAGGACAAAATTTATATGGTAACATTAAAAATGGTCATTCTGTTACCATTATTCATGAAGTATGATGATGTTGGTATGGGTGGACGACTTTATCCGATGGGGAGGGTTAAAACATATCAAACAGTGGCGATTTATATTGATTAATTCACACAATATTCATCATGTATATATTAAGATGATGGTGGCAAAATTCTGAAGGTGTGTGATTTTAAGGTTATTCATCTCATATCTATACTGATTCCAAATGTCGGGTTGTCTGTTGGTGTTCAAACCAAGTCCACTTATACAATGTTGGACTGGTCAAAATAGGAGTTCAAAAAAGGATGATCTTTAGTTCGATAAGAACGTAACATTTTGACTGTCATCTCAGGTAGTAGGCATTTTTAGAGTTAATGGGATTGCTCTTTTCTCCGACGTAGATTCGATCCTACTACTGCAATCAATGGGATTATGAATATATTTATCAAAAAAGAGTGTCAAATACGAAAAATATTTAGCTGCACGGTATCTACAAGCCGGTTTTCTGCAAACAAGGGAATCAACTCTTACAGAAATCAATGATATATTATCAAATGAGTTACTTCCCTTGTATAAGCGGACAAAATTGGGAAAAGTAGAGAATATCCGTACTATCAATCCTTTATTCATAATAATATACACACGCATTTTATACAAGACAATAGATACGTGTAAAGAGTGGTTGTACTTAAAATGTTGGACAAAACTGCATACGAAGCGTGTATATGAAATAATTAGATACAATCAATGTTTAAAAATGAAAACAAGTTTATGAATATACATGTATTAGTTTGTTTGAACAGAACAGAGCAAATCTTTACTTCTTTGACCCAAGTACACATTACCTTCATATCTACTCAAATTAGCCTACAGGGATTACTTGTGGTGAATGGATAAAAAGCTCTATACGGTACTAGAGTAAAAGGGTATTGTGATTTTATGAATTTTATCCTGACACTAGTGTAATTTTGGGACCGATAACTAGGTGCCGTATAACATTTGTGATATCCGGCACTAACCATATATCACATGCACATGACGAATCATGACGTCATGTTTACATCATTCTCTACTTATCTTTTCCTTTTTTTCTCGTGTTTTATCAACATATCTTTTGTTTAAAAGAAAACATAAAAGTAACAGGATAAATAGAATAGATGGTTGGTGTCTTTGAATGGGAAAAGTTATCGGGCTCGGCTTCGGATTATTATCCGTTTCGCCTTTGGCTCACCGGATAATATTCCTAAGCCTTGCCCGATAACATTTCCGATTCACGACACCAACCATCTTTTCTCTATATATCTGAAGTTGTCCTCAATATAACCAATTAACAAAGTCCTTTGTGAGTGAAATGGTTAACAGTATGTGCTCTTCAATTCGGACATGTAAACATCCAGATAAAGAGTGTACCATGAGTGTCAGACAAAGATAAGCAGAACTTCTACATTCTAACTGCACTTGTTGGCAGATATAATTTTTTTGCGATATTTTTCCATCACAATCATACATGTTTTCGTATCTAACATTGCTGTCTACCCATTCACATATGGTAGTTAATGGAACATGTCGATTTTCTTACTTTCTAAATGTTGTCTGATTTTATCTTGACTCAGAGCTTAACACAATTTTTTTCTAATAAGGGGAAAGATTTGTCTGTTTCATCCAAAGACATAATTCTAGGCCTTTCGCTTCATCATATGTGTTTTTGTACGTGATCCTAACCCAAACAAGAGCAGGCGACAAAACAGTACAGAACAAGTATTTCACCGATATATCATTCCTCGGTCTATTGTTTTATTATACAAAACGTATCGTTTCATTTGTAATATTTGGTAGACGTCATTTAACAAAAGGTGAAATTACTTTCATTTGCATATTCAATTGTCTCTTTATTTTCTTCAAACAGTATACATAAACAAACGGATTTAACTGTTATATCGTCATTTAGGTCTAAGACGCCAACATCTTTAATCACAATCCCCATTGCGTCTTAAAGGTTCAATGTACTTGTTAAAGTATGTGAGGAAATTTGGAAGTTAAACATTAATGTTTTTAGAACTGCACAACAATCGTACAATATGATACGTTTTGAAGAATAGTCATTGGCAAAATAAGATCGTTTTTAATTCATTTATATGTGAATAGAGTGAATCAACATGTATTTTAATCCAAGTGGAACATCGCTTTTGAGATCCACTGCATATAAACTGTACATTGATGAATTCATGCTTCCTGAATAAAATATGCTTTCAATAGCGACTTTTTTATATGTATTTCAAACAACAATACAAAATACCTGATTGTTTCAAACGCTATCTTATTTTGACTTTCAAATTTCCTCATCTGTGAAAAATGACCTTTGAATGTCAAAGAGTGTTTCTTTATAACGAGGTCTTTGCTAATGTTATACAAATCGCTAACCCTTACAGTGCTGGGGCCCGTTTTACTAAACAACTTACGGAAAATGTTTGCGTAAGTCATAATTGATTAACATGGATAGTATCTTCAATGAAAGTACAATATTGCAATGTGACACGTCATTGGAAGCGTCTCGGAGAGACGATTCCAATGACGTGTTACTTTGCAATATTGCTTTGCCAAATATTGAAATAAAAGGACTTGTTGTTTTAGACTTACGCAAATCTTAAGCGTAAACTGTTTAGTAAAACGGGCCCCTGGAATCGGCTTCATGCTTGTGCAAACAGGTTAGATACTGGCCAGTCGCCAAGTAATTTGGCGGCTTGCCTGTGAGCGAACCTGTTTGCTGTTCAAAGCATCTTTCCTCAACAAAATTAAGCAGATATTTAAAGGTTTGTAAAAAGCAGACGACACGAAAATATATTTTTAGAAAATTACCCAGCATTCTAAAGGTTAACTGAACATCAGCTGCTGTTGCAGCAAGATGATTCTTCCTCGACCGGTTTATGTAACACTATACTGTCCTGCCTTTCCATGAAAAACTGAAAAGAAAGTAAAACAAAAATCATCATTAATACTTCCAAACTCTAAGAACTATAATAAAATTATATTTCGAGGATGCTTTTGGTTATCTCATGTTTTACATCGATTCAACAATTGTAAAGTCATTTATCCTGTCACTAGTGCCATTTTGGACCGATAACTAGGTGCCGTATAACATTTGTGATATCCGGCACTCACCATGTAAAACATGCACGTGACGAATCATGACGTCATAAGAGCGCAATGACGTCATGTTTACACCATTCTCTACTTATTTTTTCCTTTTTTTCTCGTGTTTTATTTACATCCTGTTTTTTTTAAAGAATACATAAAGGTAACAGGATAAATAGAATAGATGGTTGGTGTCTTTGAATTGGAAAAGTTATCGGGCTCGGCTTCGGATTATTATCCGTTTCGCCTTCGGCTCACCGGATAATATTCCTAAGACTTGCCCGATAACATTTCCGATTCACGACACTAACCATCTATTCTCTATATAATGCGATGCATTTAGTTTAAATTTATTTATTTTACATCCACTATGACGGAGGCCTGCTGCTTATTTAAACCTTTCCCAAACGCCAAATTTTCAACTGTCCCAAATTGAAAGAGATTGCAGACGACATCTCAAAATGTGACGAATTTGGAAAACAATCTTCTGATAGGGCAGAAAACAATGTGGGAAAAGAAAAATTGGTCGTCGTTGAGCAATTTCTCCTTTTCCCACAATGTGTCTTAAGTCGCCTGCAACAAATTGCACAATGTTTTCTGCCCTATCAGAAGATTATTTTCCAATTTCATCACATTTTGAAATGTCGTCTGCAAACTCTTTCAATTTGAGACCGTCAAAATGTTGTTGTTTGGGAAAGGGTTGAGAACGGCAAATTCATTGCTTTTCCGTTACTAAGTCGAGAGGCTACTCCTTATGAAAATGCATATATACCGTTTCCATAATTTCAGTGTATATGGAAAGGAACTTCGTGATTTCAAGTTCAGTGTTCTTTTTCAAGAATAAGCTTTACTTTACGTCTATGTTTAAATTGTTGTTACCATTGAATCTCAAAGGTTTATTTTGTTTTTTGCGGATGAAAAAAGACATAGATTTATCGATGCATACAGGAACAAATACGTATTGATGCATGAGCCCTGGCTCTGCAGCTTGAATTTAAAGAATGGTCTCCAAAAGCCCTTCTGGATTGGAAAAGGCAACGCAAGGAATGGCGTTGCTACTCCAGTTTTTATGTGAATTTAGGTTTGTATGTGGGGATTTTCACCAACATGCATATACTTACCCTTTCTTTGTTCTTGAACACTTTATTCGTCAAGTTTACAAACGCCTTCTCGATATTGATATCACGTTTGGCACTAACTTCCAGGAACTCTATGCCGTTACCATCTGCAATCTGTAAACAATTGATATACATTTAAAGAAGTCGTCGTATTATCTAAAATATTTGATTTGAATTTGAATTTAAAAACAGTACAGGATGGCCGTCAGATCTTATAACATCGATTAAAGGATAAGAAATCCCTATTTTTTCATGGATGAAGTTCGTTTTTCCAATTTGTTTGAACATCGATTTTAAAGAAGCATGTTATTCTTATATCATATTTGAAGAATATGCTTCGTTTCCAATTAGATATACAGTAGCAATCCTATTTTGAAAGAATCCCATTAGATAGTACAAGGGTTTTTATAAAAAATGTTTTTTTGTCATTTCATTTTGCACATTTATACAAATATCGCTTTCCACTCTGTAGTTGCAAGCTAGTTTTCTCACACATACAAAGATAACTAAATATCTGTGTTTTGTCTTGATTTCGTTTGATAAAAAAGGATATGTTTGTCACGTTGACATCAATTTGTGTTTTATATATTTGTATATGTTGACGATCATGTTCTTTTCACAAGTCTAAATGAAAGTCTGTTCTGTATATGTGCTCTTCATTCTGTGTTCATCTTCTTTAACCCTCAGAATGCTTGGTAACTTTCTAAAAGTAAATTCTAAAAGTTGCCTGCTTTCCAAAACCTTAAACATTTTCTTAATTTTGAAGGAGAAATGTACTCAGGAAGCAAACAGGTTAGATCACAGACCAGCCGCCAATTTACTTGGCGGTTGGCCTTGATCTAACCTGTTTGCATAAACATGAAGTCGGTTCCAGCAATATAAGGTTAAGGCAGTCACATGATGAATTGACGACTGTTTCTACTCACGGAAGTCGCCTGATCTCTGGGGAATCTGTAGGCTTCATTCAGATCTATCTTGTTACCGACCAATAGAAATTCCGGTACGACATCACAGTTCTGAAAAATGAATATAGAATTGAATCAATTTTCTTGAGTTAGTGGTCGAAATAACAAGACTTGTGTTTGCCTAGGCGATCTTCATGTGATCAAATCCCTTGTGAACTCAATCAATTATATGGGAATATGTACATAGTCTTGATTCAAAGCAACAATAGCTAACCGGAATGAAAAGTATACAAATATTACTCCATCTATGGTGCAGTGTAGGGACCATTGCAGTATAATATTTCTACTGAATATCAAATAGAAAGTGAAGGTTTCTTTTTAGTGTTTATCATCTGATGTTGCTTTCAGTTGTGGTCAGACACAAATTAATTTTTAAGGGAGCGGCTTATTATACATATTATACATAACCATAGATCTAGGACTATGTGGCCTTGAAATGTGTTGGCACATGCAAATATTTATTTTCTCTTCCGGTACTATCCTAATATACACTCGCATTTAATGGTATGTCAGCACCTTAGTCTATTGAATTTACATACCACTTTTTGAGGGACGATACTTTATCGATACACAAACAGCGATCTGGCCCCAATTACTCTTTAAACATCCGCCTTCACTGTGCGGACTAATACCTTCTTGGAACTAGGAATGTAGTCCGGATTTACTCGCTTTGTTTTTCTCTTTATTATAATAACTGTTGCCCCATGGGAAATCGTAAAATGTTCGCAAAATAGACTATCGTTCAGTCTCTGTTCACAGAAATAATAGTTATAGTAATGGTAGTAAAAGGAGCAGCTGTTTTCCTCGAGATGTTGCCCATCGAATTTGTCCAATGTATCCTCAATCATCTTGCTTTAAACGCACCTTAGTATTTCAGCGCTATCAGCGCTTTGATTAAGAAACAGGACAAGGTATCGAATGAGGTACCTATGACTGTGCTTACCGATTGTATCAGATCCATCCAATCCTTGATATGGTTGAGTGTGTCCTCCCGTGAAAAGTCGAATACTAACAATATTCCCTGAAACGCCAAGCAGAGCATTGTTCAGACTCTTTCTTTATTAAATATGCTCATTCTAACGTTAATGAATGATTTAATTATATTCCTATCAGTGACATACTGGGACATCAGTGTATTAATTTTCAATTTCGTCACAGTGAATATCGTCACTAGTGATGATATCAAAAAGTCATATCAGCACTAGTGATGATATCAGTTTTGTAGGAACTACTTTCTTTTACCATTCCTTTGCATTAAAGTCATGGCTGTACTTTTACACACGGCACTAAAATGTTTGTATTATAAAATGTATCAATACGCGTGAATGACGTCATAGGACGCAAAAGTGACGTCATGGGTGTTGTTAACTACTTTGCTCTTCCCATTTTATATACCATTTGGCGTTTATGGAGGTATTTTGGCAAATATATTTACTATAGTGGAATAAAATAAATAGAATAATCAACTCCATTCGATTGATATCAAAAGTATGTCACTTGAATGGGTTGTTATCATGTAGAAAAAACGCGTTCTTCGAACTCGTTTTTTTCAACCTTTTTTTCAACCTGATAACAACCCATTCTCGTGACATATTTTTGATATCAATCGAAAGGAGTTAATTATACTCTGTGTATTACTTATAGAGTACCATAGTGTCCGTTATTTATCATAAATTTCTTATCTTGTTTTCAAATTGCACCTGACATTAAATCCAACACAAAGGATGCATGAACTAAAGCTCGAGCGATTTTTAAGTCCCATGCTTTGATAGCAAACGAAATGACGTACATTCAGTGAATGACTTAGTATTCAAATCAACGAATTACTTCAGAAGTAAACAAAAATTAGTGTCCATGCTAACTTCTTTCCAATTGAATGTGTTTACTTAAACGAATTTTGTATGACAGATCTGATAAACCACACCTATCAAAGAAAAACGTCTCTTAACCCTTTCCCAAACAACAAATTTTCGACTGTCGCGAATTGGAAGAGTTTGCAGACGACATTTCAAAATGTGATGAAATTAGAAAATTATCTTCTGATATGCCAGAAAACATGGTGGGGAAAGGAGAAATTGCTCGTCACGAGCAATTTCTCCCTTTCCCTCAATGTTTTCTAAAGTCGTCTGCAACAAAGTGGTCAAATGTCGTTATTGTTTGGGAAAGGGTTAACGATATACGGTTTTATTTTATCCTCAATAAACCAAATATATTTCCTGTCGTAGTTTATGGTTCATGTCGACCAATCCAGAATGAGGAGATGAAAGGAGATTTCAATATTTGTCCAAGGTTCATTGGGATAACATCCCATGAAGTATTGCTTGTTATGATAGCTTAAAAAGGTATCGACATATTGGTTTATCAACCCTTATAGTGCTGGAACCGACTTCGTTCTTATGCAAAGAGGTTAAATCACAGGCCAGCCGCACAGACAATTGGCGGCTGACCTGTGATCTAACCTGTTTGCTACCTTGAGTAGCTTTCCTCATCAACATTAAGCAGGTATTCAAGGTTTCGGAAAGCAGACGACACAAAAATGTATTTTTAGATAAATTACGAAACATTCTAAGGGATAAAAGATGATACAGTTTATAACACATGCTAGACCTACCTGGGCCCTCCTGTAAATACTTTTGATCACAGTTTTCATGTCGACTTGGCCAGCAGTATCACTGTAAAGGAGGTATAAAACAATTAGCTTGAATAATTACTGTGGTATTTCTTGCCTGCATGTACCATTTGACTTATGATACTGGTAACGTCTCACCAAATACATACTTAATGACTTCTTAATTGTTAATATGGTCCGTTTTTAAAGTCGGCGCTGATAGAACTGTAGATAATGAAATTTGGGTGTTTGTTTGCTTATATAGATAGGGAAATAGAGAATAGATGGTTGGTGTCGTGAATCGGAAATGTTATCGGGCAAGGCTTTGGAATATTATCCGGTGAGCCGAAGGCGAAACGGATAATAATTCGAAGCCGAGCCCGATAACTTTTCCAATTCAAAGACACCAACTTTCTATTTTATTTATCCTGTTACCTTAATGTATTCTTTCAAACAAACAAGATGTAAATAAAACACGAGAAAAATGGACAAAATAAGTAGAGAATGATGTAAACATGACGTCATGTCGTTCTTATAACGTCATGATTCGTCACGTGCATGTGATATTTGGTTAGTGCCGGATATCACAAATGTCATACGGCACCTAGTTATCGGTCCCTAAATGACACTAGTGACAGTATAAACTGTTTAATACAATACAAAAGGACACTATTCATTATGAGCAGTATCGTATACAGTCACATCGGGCTCCCGGTCCTAATAAGGCTAATCGGACATTCCATCCAACTTATTCAGTCGAATCGGTTGTGCAACCTTCGCTGGGGATGATATTCACATTTCATAAGAAACATGTGTCACACGTATTATCTTGGGCAATGGAATTCATTGACATACGTTTGAAGGCAATTGTCTTATCAAATGGACGCATCAACACCGAATGAACAGTATCGAAGTTCTGTTTAATTTTCCTTTTTTTCTTTGCTAACTTACAAAATGGTATGCGTGTTTAATTGCTGAAAATAGCTTGTTTGTCTCATATAAACATGATTTGTGTTTGATGCTTTCATTCTTTAAATAACTGATGTAGTTTGATAAAAGAACTAACTTACTAACATTATTGTAAGGTATACTTAGGGATGGTCAGGACCTCATATACATCGGACGGGGCAATTAAGTTAAAACGAAAGACCACTTATCTCATTAATGGCTTAAAACCAGCTTAGAAGCATGACACGTATATTTAAACTTAAAGATCGATAGCGTTTTCTGACAAACCTCGTTGAAAAGTTAAATTCGAAATGTTCTCTCGAATTCTGAAATGGAATAGATTGTTGTACCAAGTTCGATTAAACTGAAATAAATAAGTTAAACAAATCTTTAGATAATAGTGAACACATTCTATTTTAGTCGTCATTGGGTCAACAGTTACCAACAGATGAAAGCGACCTATGATACTAAATTATAATTGGTGTATGATGTTGCTTTCGAATTGGACAGGTCTCAGAATTCCACAGGCTGCATAGATATACTTATCTGATGTGTCTCATTTGTTTTACATAGCTGAAAATGTTTAAAAAGGTTTATGTACAAAAGCATACTCACTATACGTATAGAGTCACGGTTGCTCCGTTAATGGTCACTGTCTTCTTTCTATAACCTGAACCTAAAATGCACAAAAATTAACAACCTGCCATTGCTAAAAGATAGTTTAACTGTTAATTTATTATACTCAACAACAAAACTTAAGAGCGTACTCAACAGTGTTCTATCGCTGATTCAGGATATGAATAGCCACCATTTCACTGATTCAGGATATTAATAGCCACCATTTCACTGATTCAGGATATGAATAGCCACCATTTCACTGATTCAGGATATGAATAGCCACCATTTCACTGATTCAGAATATGAATAGCCACCATTTCACTGATTCAGGATATGAATAGCCACCATTTCGCTGATTCAGGATATGAATAGCCACCATTTCGCTGATTCAGGATATGAATAGCCACCATTTCGCTGATTCAGGATATAAATAGCCACCATTTCGCTGATTCAGGATATGAATAGCCACCATTTCACTGATTCAGGATATGAATAGCATTCAGAATATGAATAGCCACCATTTCACTGATTCAGGATATGAATAGCCACCATTTCGCTGATTTAGGATATGAATAGCCACCATTTCACTGATTCAGGATATGAATAGCCACCATTTCGCTGATTCAGGATATGAATACCCACCATTTCACTGACTCAGGATATGAATAGCCACCATTTCACTGATTCAGGATATGAATAGCCACCATTTCACTGATTCAGGATATGAATAGCCACCATTTCACTGATTCAGGATACGAATAGCCACCATTTCACTGATTAAAAGTGCGATTTGGTCTGATATTCTCTATTTGCCACTGTTGCAAAGTAACCGAGCAAAACAGAATACCGTCATAAGTTCTGATAATTTGTAAATTATATACATGTATTTATGAACCCAAATATTCTTAAACCTTCAGTGATGCTAATAAATTTGAATATGCCCGGTTGTTGTTGTTGTTGTTGTTGTTTTTTGGCAAACGATATTCAGATTAAAGAACTCTAAAGCCGAAGCTTTGAGCAACTCTCTATAGCGAAATATGAGGAACGTTTTCGACTGAAGCTATTTTCTGATGCCTCTTTGAGTTTAAACGGTAGATGTAAGCCTTTTGCCTTTGTTAATTGGAACCATGATCAACAAAAGTATAAACTTTGACCGTGTTTACGTTGCTTAAATAAGAAGACTATGAATGTTTTTGAGGTCGGTGAAATTGGCCATTGATCCTGGTATTCTTTTAAAGGCCCATAAAAGGAGATTAATGTTATATCAAACTGTATTATTTTGTAAACTTTTGGACAAATTCAAATAGTTATCACTAGAAAACACCATCAGCACAATTTAAATGTGAAATTTAACCAGAAATAACCCAGATTAGCAAGTTTTATAGTTCAGATTTCTTGATTCCTCACCTCTGACCTTGACAGTTGATACACTTACTTTTGAACCGCCCAATCAGAATTCGTTATTTTGAATATGTAAACAAACAGGTTGTTGATAAACATGATTGAATTGGAGACAACTATATTTCAAGCACAAAATAACTTACTTTAATTGAGTCTATTCAATATGGTCTCAATGCATTCCTAAACTAATTCTCATTACTTTTATGAACATAATGAAAGAACTCCATGTATTTTTCCAGTCATTTATTTGCACTCCTCTCCTTTTGTGTGCCTTTAAAAAGTGAACAGTATAAATGACTCAGAACTATAATTCAATAAACATTTCTTACATTGCTTAATTGTCCACAGTCTTTTCACTAAAACTTTTTCTTTATGTCTGGGATGTACATAGTTGCTTTTTTTCGTGCTTTTGATACATGTTGATGCCTTTATACCAAATATTAATGACAAGCCTCCCATCAATATTTTAAAAAAGAGTGATCTGTCCAAGACGCTTCGCAATATAAACAGGAACTCAAAAAGGAATAGCATCACAATCGATCTCTTATTTATTTTGTATAAGTCAACAATTCTGGAATCGACACTCATTGGTCCTCCACGGTCTAGCGTTTACTAACTAAAACCATTATAGGACACCCTTTGTGTAGGTTCGCCTTTGAATTTCGTAACAAATAGTATACCGTACTACTAGTGCAGTACCGTTTGCCGTACCCGGCCTTTTATACAGTTGGACTTGGAATCTTTCATTAACACTTATGTATGCTATCGTTGCGTAGTAAAAGCTCTATCAAATAAATCGTTTATTACCCCGTGTCTGTATATAGGTGGGTCCAAATGTTCCATCAGCAAATCTCTGGACGATCGAGCTCTTTCCGCTATACTGGTCGCCCATGACAACCAGGTTAAACTTCAGCGTGTCCTCGTTTGCTTCCATCTTATAGAGAGTACTATCATCCATAATTATCCATTCCTCACCATTATCTTTTTGTGTTTAGTGTTGTTGCTTGTTTATTAATATGTCCCCGGTGACTTTCGACTTCTCTATGGTCTGCAATATAGAGTTTAGACTTGGTAAGTCCAATTCCATCATTCCATACCTTTTAAAACAGGCATTATTAAATGTGCTATCGAAGGTCAAAAGCTACTTTTACACTTTTATCGCCATTATAGCAATCATCTGTGGTCTTATTCAAACATTTAAAGCATTTTGGAACCTAAAGGGACTCTACGTCAAAACATAGTTAGAACATAGAGCAAAGCTACTGGCAACATTGGTCCTTTTTATAGTCTTTTTTTTTTAATCTAACCCTCTTGAGACAAACCCAACTTGTTCAGACCGACGCTTTGCTGTCTTGTTATGGAATTTACCAATCGTCCATAACGTCTACATGCCTGAAATATTAGTTTTGTTTTGTACTGAAGCTTCTGTTAAAGTCTAAATAAGTTTTTATGGACTAAATGTACTATGGTAGGTTGAAATAAACATCTTTTGTTATCTTGATACAGTAGATAGACGAGTGTCGTAATTTTCAATGTGTATATTGCTTCCAATTAGTTCTAAGGTTTCAAAGTTTAATGCAAAACCTTACTGGGGCCAGACGTGGTAATAATGCTCGAGAACTTATCTTTATTGCCACAAAACTAATGAAAAGTAATGTTACCTTGTACGGAAAAAACAGTTCATAAAAGCTGACATACCACAATTAGTTTAGTTAGCTCGTAAAAGAGTTCGTTACAACGAATAGAAGTACTTCAACTTGATTTGATTTTATTCAGTCAAAACGCAATTGTTTTCTTTTTGTTACATTTTGAAAACGTAAGTAAATGATACTACTAAATAATAATCATTAACAACGTACGACACATTGTATTTGTCAAAATTATCGTGATAAAAGGAAGATTCTTATCGTACGTGGGACAAGCTTGAAATAGAAATAAAGGGATTGGTACATGTACGTTATCCCAGTGTTATGTGGTGATGTTGATATCTACATGATGTGTCTATCAATTTATGTCCCGAATATGTGACCCTGTCGTGTGATGTCGTCGCCATCATTCAACATTTAACAGCCAATACAAATACTTTGTTCAGTCAAAAATCAATGCATATTTGATATTTCGAATGATGCTGTGCATCATGAGCTGCCCTCGTTCTGTTAAAATATTTCATAGCCAAAAAGTAATTAGTTAGAAATATTCATGTACAATCGATCATAAAGCAAAAAATGATAAACATGTGCATTTTAACTTCATCAAGTTCTTCTAAATGAGCACCGAAATAATGCAGGCGTGATTAATTGTTGTTATGAAATATTAGCATTCCTCTTTCTGTTTCGATTTTTCATTACCAAAATGTATTAACCCTTTCCCAAACAACAAAATTCGACTGTCCAAATTGAAAGAGTTCGCAGACGACATTTCAAAATGTGATGAAATTGGAAAATAGTCTTCTGATAGGGCAGAAAACCTTATGGGTAAAGAAGAAATTGCTCGTAACGAGCAATTTCTCCTTTTCCCACAATGTTTTCTAATGTCGTCTGCAACAAAGTGGTCAAATATCGTTATTGTTTGGAAAAGGGTTAAACCAGAAATGATGATGTATAATCGACCATTAAGCAAATAACAATAATATTTTCAAGTTCATCAAGTTTATCTTTATGAGCTCCGATAATACAGGCGTTATTTACTAATGTTTTAAATGTGACAACGTGACAAAATCACATGACACACTAAAAATAGAGATGATCGCAAACCGCTCATCAAACGTTTCATTGATACGGGTGAAAACGTTCTAGCAATGAGATAAACCCCGGTCAATAGAAGAAATACCATGAATCACAATTGATAAAGATTTCCAGAATGAAGCCAAGGCTATTTTCATCCAATAATTTCCTATTAACCAAAACATTACTAGACGTTCAACTTAGTAGATATTGTAATAAACGTGACGTACTAAGTATCGTTCCGGCTAAATAGACACATGGTACATCAAGTTTAGCCGTTCTCCTTTATGAAGCAATCAGTACTGCAATATTTCTTTTAAGAAACCAACGACATAATCATTATTAATCACGATAATTTCCCCTCATCCGAACATGATAACCATATAAAACGGGGGTAAGAACAGCTGAACTTAAAAAGACAAAACACCTCGATGTGTTCTATGAAGGATTTGAAGTAGCATTAAAGATAGTCTGCTTTCTGACCAACGGAATTCTGCTTGTTCTGTTTGTCTTGACCCGCCCTTTTAGACCATTCAGTAAAATGTTTTTTCTCTCTGGATGATGCGTTAGACATCGCAATATAAATAAATTTATGATTATGTATAAAGAACATACACAATAAACTCTCACTTGGTTGTGAGAGAGGTATTAGTTGTTCTAGAAGATATTAGACTATATTATTGTCTTTCTTACATAAGTAGTATAATGCGTGTGTGTCATAAACCATCAAAGTTGGATCAATATTTGATGGTAAACCATTTTAAAAAACCACTGAGTCGTGGATGGTGTGTGCATACTATATCTTCACTCCCTGATAGTGAGAAAGTTAGATTCAATACACAACTTTTACATACCCAATTTTTATATAAGTATGGTGATTAAATTTGCGCATCTTACACTGCTGTCAATAACAATTACGAAAAAAGAATATATCTTATTTTCATACGAAATTCATTATATATAGGCATGGTAGTCCGATAATGAACATTGTTGTCCAAAACATTTATCAAGGAATCTCTCTAATGTTTCAATGAGTCATCCATATTGTGTACATATGTATCGTAAACTGTGTACATCTCCTTGCTCGGGTGACATTTTGGGATACCAGACACCATTCTTACGCAAACATTTCTCATGTGAGCAGATTTTACTCCCTACAAGGTCATACCAAGAGGTCTTGGTGATAACTAAGAGGTCAGAGAGGTCACAGAGGGTAAATAACACATTGACTCTTAATGGAGGAGCGACCACTCGCTCGAGAAGGCAAATCATTTCTGCATTAATTTGAACTTCGGAACATACACGAACACTGGTACATGTACATGTCTTTGAAGACTTACCGAAATACTTTTATTTACATGAAGGAGAAAGCGGCGAATGCTCATTTTCGTCCATGTTTTTAATTTCTCATTTCGGATACGAATGCTCCATGTGAAATATTTTTGATTGTTGACGAACCTTTCTTTATATGGAGATGTTCATGGTGTCAAGCAAATATGATCAAACACCGAAAAAAGGCACAAGACAAACTGTTGAGCCTTTCATGTAGCTAAATTAAGCTACCAACGGTTCGATTTGAAATTAATTCTAATCCTATCGAAATGACAAAAGGTTGTTTGGTTCTACTTTATTAAAAATTCGAATGAGTCTTACATAGTTCATATATAAAGTATTCCATCCTAATTAATACGATTTCATTAATTAACGAACATGACTCATTGATTAACCCTTTCCCAAACAACACTTTGTCGACTGTCCCAAAATGAAAGAGTTGGTAGACGACATTTCAAAATGTGATGAAATTGAAAAAAAAAATCTTCAGAAAGAGCAGAAAACCTTGTGGGAAAAGGAGTAATTGTTCTTTACGAGTAATTTCTCCTTTTTCCACAAGGTTTTCTAAAGTCTTCTGCAGCAAAGTAGTCAATTGTCGTTATTGTTTGGGAAAGGGTTAAAGAATTTATTCAACTCACGCCAAATTTCCAATTCGATTTCAAAACACAAGAAGCAACAAATAAACCAACTGAATAACAGCCCCACACTAGTAAAGTGAAAGTCCATCAATATCACACATATAGACGCTATATCAGCTTTTCACTGCGATATTATCACATTAAGTACACATGTCCGTTTAAATATCCGTCTGTCGATGATGTCAGGTAGATTAAATGACGCGACGCATCTTGACAAAAAGGGCTACTGTACTGTGTATTCTCATTTCTGTTGATTTGTGGAATGTCTAAATTGGGGGCCAACGTGTATAAAATAACTGATTCAAGAGAGAAATTTGGCATAAGGAAAGGGTGAAACACACAGTGGCAACTGGAAGAATTAATCGTTAATCACGACTTATGATGTTGTATGCTAGGTTTCTAGCTATGATCATTAATATATCGTTATGTAGAAGTATATTAATTGTTGGACCTAAATGAAAATTTTGGGAAACCTCTGAATCAATTTGAGGAAAGGGTTTGATATATGAGTTTTGTTAAATGACGAGAAAATAAATTTTGTTTTTGTTTCTGAATATCTAGATAGACATTCAACTATGTTTATAATATTGGAGTTTATTTTATACCAGTGGTTATTCTGGGCAAATAAAAATGTTTTACGTGGATCAAATTACGCATGACAGAAAAAAAATCAGTTAACACTCAAAACGTTTCGCTAAAAATAGTATCGTTTTAAAGGTGAGGGTAATACTAAAATGAGGCTCTAGCCCAATTTCGAGTAAATAAGACAGTTCAGACTTACTACAAAAGTACCAGAATAATTCCAATCTCAAACATCCGGCGTTCGGACACCTTTCGGTGTCGAGATTTCAATGAATTCTGATTACCTGACCTTATACATCGTGGGTGCTTGAATGATTGGGGTCTTTTGGGTTTCAATTAAAAGAAATAAGAAAAGTCATTGACTGTCCAAATGGTAGGCAGATTTCTGTACTGGAAGGGGTTTCGTAAATCACGAATTTGCCTACAGGATCTTTGTTAAGCAAATACTGTTAAAGCAATATAGTAGTCGATGGATTTTTTTCTTTGCTAGAGAGAATTTTGACTGAATCAAACTAAGAGACTCAGATTCGGTGATTAGTTTAAGAAACTAGGTGTCTCTTTTGGATTAAATTCGTCCCTAGATGCGCAACCTGACGTCTTGTAGAAGTTAGTGCTAGTTACTATGACGTATCACTACAATCGGAACTACTCGTTTATTTCCGTGAGCTTTGAAATGGTCTCGCACCTGTTACGGAGTACTTCCGGGTCGTAGTACCCAAAAGTAGTCCCATTTAGAAATTTTGAGTTTCAACTTCTGGTGCATAGTTTTGCTGGTAAGAGATGAGCTGGTAGAACACTGATGTGTTTCCTGTATAGATTATAGTCCTGCAATGCTCCCAAAGTTTGTTTTGATTGCTTATTGCAGGACTATTTGTTTGGGATGTATGAACACAAATGCCGGTACCTCGGCTATATTTGACAGCTAGTGCACTGATTTTCGGACGGTACTAATACACTTTGCTCCGTAGAAAAAAAATGAGACGATTGAGGTGTCCATTTTATTACAGTTTCTGAGAGTTGAATGGACAAACTTGATGTTCCTGTATATAGCTAAGCATAAAAAACACTATTCTTCATTCAGCAGAGTCTTGAAAATAGCTGATTTAACATTGGAGTCAATGGGAATTCAAGATCTCAAAAGTAACAGGTGTATGACCTAATCCATGGCAGTCGCATGTCCGTGGATTCTTTATTTTGACGTAAATAACTGAGAAATCTTCATCAAACTATGAATGAAATCAGCAGATAGCATTTTAAACATGGATTTACCTTTCCTCGGGACAAGGTATGTGTCCAAATGGTTTTAATTGAGAATGTAGGATTTTCCTTGTTAAATCGGCTTGTGTATGAGTTTCCGGACAACATCCATTTCTGTTATACCCATTACAATGCATTTCTGAGCGATTTTATTTGTGTTTGAACAAAAAACCTGATGTCATCAATGAGCTAAAACAGTAATTTCTTCCTAGAAAGTGATTTTCTGTCAAAATTGCTTTATTTTTTAAGTACAGAATAAATAGTATTGTGCAATGGTGAGTAATAATAATTGTCAACTGAGAGGATCATGTGATGCCACTGACTTTCATCCAGCAAATACTGATCTAAGATGCACATCTATGTCATTTCCTTCCCTTTATTAGTTCATATTGTCTGATCTCAGACTAGACTTTCTGCTTTTGAGTGATTTTCCTGTTGTAGCTGAGGCGGAATGTGTCGCTCAAGATTAGCTGTGTTTGGATACTTGTCGCTCTAGATCTTTCGACAAGAGCTAAGGCTTTTAAGCGATACTTTTTCTTAACCGAAACAGCATTTTACAGTTTTAAATGTATGTGTTACACTAAAACAATAATTGTAAACTGACCAAGAGAGCTATTCTAAGGTATTTCAAGTGTAACGGGTTAAGCCGGCCGGCTGGTTTGGTGCAAGAAACCAATCACACGAGTCATGTCAAACTTTTCGAAATCAATTCGATGGACAAATCGGTCTTTCACAAAACCACCAATAGTATATACCGCTATCATGTTCCCCATATCATAATCATGATCATCTCATCATTGATTATTATTACTATTGTTATTATTGTTATTATTATTATCATTATTATTATAATCATCATTATTATTGTTGTTGTTTTTATCTTATCATATCCATTGCATGTTGAATGGTGACGGTGAGTTCTATTCATAGGTTACGGTAGTATCAAGCAAGCTGTTTTTACTATCAAATGGAAACATTGGTGGAAAAGAGAAATCAATGATTAATAATGAGCAATTATTTCTTTTTCCATGCCATTTTCTAAATACCATGTCTGTCGATGAAGCCTGAATATCGAATGGTCTTCTCGATGGCTGTGTTTCAGAAAAATCATTGTAGATATTGTTTATCTGTCTTTGAATAAATATAAACTCTTTATATCAACCATTTCAACATAGAATTGCATGTAACAATCTGTTTTTCCAAAGATATTCCTTGATAAAGCTATAACATATTTCAAGATCCTAATGTATGCATGAAAATCAGTCATTTGCTTTGTAAAATGAAAATGTTAACAGTCAAAGGTTCGGATTTGGACCAATTTGACTAAAAAAGGCTTTGGAATGGCTGCTTTTCCTATAATGTTCTTAAAAATATTTTCTTTTTATACTAAAAAGGTTTTTTAGTCAATTTTCCAATTGTTTAGTTATCTTTAGCTATTGAAATCACATTTCTAACCCCATAAATAACACATAATGTGTACAAAGCTATGTCGCACACATTTTCCTGTACTTTTTGGAAAAGCCCAGATATACCCCTTAGATTGCCCCCAAATCATTAAAATTTCTGTCCTTGTAATTGGGAATTTATTAATGAGTCTTAAACAACATAATTATAGCATTTCCTACTAGATTTGATTAAATAATGAAGAAGTAAGCCTTCATTTCAACGAAAATAGCCTTTGTTTTACCAAAGATATTGCTAAGAAGGCTACTTTTCTTGGAATGTTCCCAGTTCAAACCTTATAAAACTCTTATCAAAGTATGAAACAATCTTTAAGGAACAAAAACCTTTTTGTTTCAGTCAAATTGATCCATTATTTTTTGAATAATTAGTATTTATCTCTCTTTGGTGACTCTTGGCTCTTTTACATAGTCTTGTATGCAAACATAGTCGATTAGGGTTGGTGTATGGATTCCTCATTTGTTCCATTTTTATCGCTTTCCTGTCAGGTTTTTCGCATTATATTTTGTCGCAAGTCCCCAATCCTTGGAAAAATAAGACCGAAAACCATGTTAGCAATAAAATGCATTTGTATTAGGTCTCGCACCTGTTACGGAGTACTTCCGGGTCGTAGTACCCAAAAGTAGTCCCATTTAGAAATTTTGAGTTTCAACTTCTGGTGCATAGTTTTGCTGGTAAGAGATGAGCTGGTAGAACACTGATGTGTTTCCTGTATAGATTATAGTCCTGCAATGCTCCCAAAGTTTGTTTTGATTGCTTATTGCAGGACTATTTGTTTGGGATGTATGAACACAAATGCCGGTACCTCGGCTAGATTTGACAGCTAGTGCACTGATTTTCGGACGGTACTAATACACTTTGCTCCGTAGAAAAAAAATGAGACGATTGAGGTGTCCATTTTATTACAGTTTCTGAGAGTTGAATGGACAAACTTGATGTTCCTGTATATAGCTAAGCATAAAAAACACTATTCTTCATTCAGTAGAGTCTTGAAAATAGCTGATTTAACATTGGAGTCAATGGGAATTCAAGATCTCAAAAGTAACAGGTGTATGACCAAATACACCTCGGATATAAGTGTAGGGTTACAATTTTTCGGGTGAATCGGGATCCGGCAATTAACACATTTTCTAAGCGTGCACGTTAAGTAGTTCAATGTGTATGGAAGTGTTGGACATCCTTTTTAATCATTTTTTATCAGTAACTCATACCAAATGGCGAAAGTGTTGTTGTGACATTTATAACAACTTTTTAGATTGCACATTTAAGATCTATTTTTAAACACGAAAGTAAAGTGACGTCATTCTTGTGGAAAACAATATGGCGTCATACCTATTATTTCAGAGGTGTTTTCATTTGTTAATATTTTATCTTCAAAACGTCAATGTATTCTAACTAAAACTGCATATTATCTAAAAGAGAGCTTTAAATGTCGCAATGAAATTATTTAATGTATGAACCTTTATTATATATTATTAGGTGATAGATCAACTAAATTCGTGACTTAAATGTTTTCGTGATTTGATAATCTTTGTTATTTCTTTTTTTTGTGTATATATTAACATGTTTACGTATATTATTTATATATGTCTGTACCATATTTGTAAATGTTGTCTTGGCCAAAGGCATTTATATGCTGGTTTTTGCCAAATAAAGAATTGAATTGAATTGAAATTCATTGGATAAACCCGATGTGTTCAGATTGGTATTACTACAGATACCCATCCTCACTAATTAATAATAGGTCTTTGTACGGTACAAAGAAATGCAACCTCTACACCGTTTTTTCAACGGAAGATAGGGAAGTGTATGTGTGTTATGACAGACAACTGATCATATTTTATGAATGGTGATACTATTTCTTTATTTTTAGGCGGTTATAGAAGAAATCGTTCAAAGAACAACCTATTGTAGGCTATTCGACTACAGTCGGTTTTGGTCACGTGACTATTTGTTTACTCTGTTTGTGACTTGCGGAAAAGCAAAGATGCTCTCACTTGTCTTCAGGACCAGCAAGGTAACATGTCCCCTTTAAAGCTTAGTCGTGAGAAAATATGGATACTGATATCGAACAGGCCCGACCCGTTGTGGCCAAATTTATTTCCCAACGTTTGATAAAGTCATTGTAACTTTTCGTATGTGTCCCGCACCGCTTACCAAGTTTGCTAACATGGGAAAGATGACAATGAGAGTGTAAGAACAGAGTGCAATATAACCCTTCATGTATATGGGCTTGGAAAGGGATGGCCTTCTTTCTTTTATATGTCTGGAATCTTGCACAAAGGCAACAAGACAATTACAACGGTACTGTCGGGGAAATAAAACAACAGCATTTTGTAGTAATGAGTAATGTACTGACCTTCGTGGCCTAGTGGTTCGAGAACAGGAGTAGAAATCGCATGACTCTTTTCGAATGTGTTGAAATCCCGACGATTGCATTGGAATTGTCATTAAAGGTAGTCTCCCGACTGACTAACGGAATGCCGATGGTTCTGTTCGAATTGAATTGTTCTTGTGGACAGTTGAGTATGAGAGACCTATTCCATCATTAAGAGCCGGGTCTCTCAGCATAACATAGACAATGTTGACGCGATGTAAAACATATGTAAATACATAAATTGATATACATCATCGCAATATAACTATAATATTGCGTATATTCCTACCTACAGCGGTGTTGTGGTAGGCTAGGGTGATTTGAGTCATTGGAACGATATCCTACCTTATTTATCATTTTAGGGATTTCCATAGTCAAGATACCTTGTTGTTGCTTTGTTTTGCAAAGAGCAATTACGGTACCACTATATGTTAATTTAATGTTAGTGAAAGAATTTTTCTATGGGGCATTAACCCTTAGAATGCTATTTTAATTTTCTAGAAATAGAGAAATATGTCGTCTGCTTTCCAAAACCAAAAATATCTGCTTAATTTTGATGTGAAAAGATACTCATAGTAGCAAACAGGTAAGATCACAGGCCAGACGCCAATTTACTTAGCAGCTGGCCCGGATTTAAACTCTTTGCAGAAGCATGAAGTCGGTTTCAGCCCTTTGAAGGTTAAAGGCTCGATCACTGAACAGACAATCGTTAATAGCGGTGTAATACGTCAACCCGAATCAATTTGGATGTTGAAAAGGGTATTTAAGCTTAACAACATAAAAAAAGAAGTCGTTAAATGCGGCGTCCAACACACCGAATAGTGTGCAATGAAGGCTTATTCCAATGATGTAAACTGTCAAAGTGTTGACAGTCTGAATCATGAGAGCCAAATGAACTTCTGTCATGTTTCAAAGCGACGTTATCAAATGCTCATGTTATCCCTTATAGACGTTATCAAATGCTCATGTTATCCCTTATAGACGTTATCAAATGCTCATGTTATCCCTTATAGTGCTGGAACAGATAAGATTTCATGCTTATGCAAAAAAGGTTGGATCAAAGGCCAGCCGCCAAATAAATTGGCGTCTGGCCTATGATCTAACCTGTTTGCTACTCTGAGTATCTTTCCTCAACGAAATCAAGCAGATATTAAAGGTTTTGAAAAGCATACGACACAAAAATCTATTTTGAGAAAGTTACCCAGCATTCTAAAGGGTGATTACACGACCACTTTCAACCATGGAATGATGTTTAGTACAATCCGTGTGGCTTTAGCACATAAATAACAAGATTCGTTGCTTGATTCAATGCTTTATTCTTAACAAATAAATAGATATCATTCAATGTACATTAAATAAGGTTATCTATTTACAAATGAGATGAAGGCCTATAAACAAATGATGGAATTCAAATGCGTCATAAATGTACAGTAACAAAACAAACTATTCAAATTCCTTTAAAATTAAAAGTTACATTGTAAAGAGTATGCAGCAAACAACCTTAAAAAGACAGGAAACAGAAATTATGAAAAAGGAAGATTTCCAGTTTCGATGTATGTCCGAAGTTTTGATGTTATGTTATTAATAACAGCATTCGAAAAATCCAATTTCATCATTAAGTGTCTTCACATAGTTTACCGATCTATTAACATGTAGTTAGAAAGTGATTTTAAATACTTTTTCAAGTTCTTCAATGTAAAATGTTCTTTTCTTATATGTATCATTTCTCCATAGCAAATAACCATTTAGTCAACCTCTTCGACCGTTGGACCGGAATAACCGCCTGCTGAAGTTCCTTGTTGAGCATCATGTTGCTGACCACCAGGTTGCTGACCACCATGCAATTTGACCATGATCGGAGAACATTTCTTCTGGACCTCTTCTAACTTGTGTTCGAACTCCTCTTTGTCTGCAAGGCTGTTATTGTCCAACCATTGAAGACTATCATCACAGATGGTATTCACAGTTTCCTTATCAGTCGAGCCGAGTTTGTCTCCAGAATCATTCGCTGCTTGTTTGACACTGAATATATAGCTCTCCAGTTTGTTTCTGGCACCAACTCTCTCTTTTTGACGCTCGTCTTCATCTTTGTATTTCTCGGCGTCATTCACCATTCTCTCGATATCCTCCTTGCTGAGTCGTCCTTTGTCATTTGTAATTGTTATCTTGTTACTTTTACCCGTACTCTTGTCTTGAGCAGAAACATTAAGGATACCGTTGGCGTCGATGTCGAAGGTAACTTCTATCTGTGGTACCCCTCTTGGTGCTGGTGGTATTCCGGTGAGGTCGAATTTCCCCAGTAGATTGTTATCTTTAGTCATGGCTCTCTCGCCTTCAAACACTTGTATCGAAACGGCTGGCTGATTGTCAGAGTACGTTGTGAACGTGTTGGAAGCCTTTGTTGGTATTTTTGAGTTTCTCTCCACCAGTTTTGTCATCATACCACCCGCTGTTTCAATACCGAGAGATAGCGGCGCGACGTCCACTAGAAGGACATCTTTAAGCACATCTGTTCTGTCTCCAGCTAAGATGGCGGCCTGTACAGCGGCTCCATAGGCTACAGCTTCATCCGGGTTGATGGATTTATTCAGCTCTTTCCCGTTCATAAAGTCCTGTAACAGCTTCTGTACTTTGGGAATACGTGTAGAGCCTCCGACGAGAACAACTTCGTGTATTTTACTTTTGTCGAGTTTGGCGTCCCGTAGAGCTTTTTCTACTGGTTCCATTGTTGCTCGGAATAGATCGGAACACAGTTCCTCAAATCTAGCCCTGGTAATCTTCGTGTAAAAGTCTATACCTTCATAAAGGGAGTCGATCTCGACGCTCGCTTCAGTGCTGCTGGAAAGTGTTCTCTTGGCTCTTTCACATGCTGTTCTAAGTCGTCTTAGACTGCGGGCGTTCTTCTTGAGATCTTTACCATATTTTCTTTTGAACTCCTGCACAAAATGATCCATGATTCTGTTGTCAAAGTCTTCGCCACCTAAATGGGTATCACCAGCCGTTGATCTCACCTCAAAGATGGACCCCTCGTCAATGGTGAGAATAGAAACATCGAATGTACCTCCACCGAGATCGAAAATGAGGACATTCTTCTCACCGCTCAAGTTCTTATCTAGTCCATAAGCAAGGGCGGCAGCTGTAGGTTCGTTGATAATACGTTTAACATTTAGACCTGCTATCACTCCAGCATCTTTGGTGGCTTGTCTTTGAGAATCATTGAAATACGCAGGTACTGTTATAACAGCATCAGTCACTTTGGTACCTAGATAGGCTTCAGCAGTTTCTTTCATTTTTGTCAATACCATAGAGCTGATCTCTTCTGGGTTAAACGTTTTGGTTTCACCTTTATACTCCGTCTGTATAACCGGCTTGCCTCCCTTGTTAACGACCTTGAAGGGCCACTGTGTAATATCCTTGGTGACCGTATCATCGTCGAACTTCCGGCCTATGAGACGTTTGGCATCGAAAATAGTGTTGTTCGGATTCATGGCAGCCTGTAAGAACATAGAAAGAACACTTTAATACTCCAGTTGATTAAACAAATAAATCCTTAGAATGTTGAGCAATTTTCTAAAAATAGACTTTTGTGTCGTCTTCTTTCCAAAACCTTAAAAAAATACATACTTATGAAAAGGAAAGTTACTCAGAGTAGCAAAAATGTTAGATCACACGCCAGCCGCAAATTTACTTTGCACACACAACCCTTACACATCTGCACCCTTAACAACATAAAGGTTGACTTTATCCTTTCAGTTAAACACGACATGTTCTATACTCCCTTACAAAACGATATCAAAGCATTGTGACATAATGGGTTGTAGCTTTGTTCGTCGAAATTCCTACATCAAACAAGTATTGATAAATGATTTACATGAATTTCAAATTGTATTCTAGTTCATTTCAGACATAAGTCGTCTGCTACGAAAATAAAGATAACGCTCTTAAAGAATAAAGTAAGCATATATAGGTGGACATGTGATGATTTAAGGAACACATTATGATATGTTTAAACGATGTACATGTATATCACCTGTTTAAAATTAACCATAATTGCACTATAAATCTATGGTTGTAAAAGACTAAATTAAACAGAAAACCCGTTGCCACGGCGTTAAACCAGATACAAAAAGAAAGAACCCTTGTCGAGTTTCAATTTTCGACAGTACCACACGTTATATACACAATTATGAAAGAAATTCAAAGCAAAATTATAATAAAAATGAAAATTGTTCTTACCTGATTTTTAGCCGCATCCCCAATCAGTCTCTCTGTGTCCGTAAACGCCACATAACTGGGTGTTGTTCGATTTCCCTGGTCGTTGGCTATAATGTCTACTTTTCCATGCTGGAAAACGCCAACACACGAATATGTCGTGCCCAAATCGATTCCGATTGATGCCATGCTTGTATGTTCGTTTGTAAGTAGTCCTGCACGTTATCTTATAACAATAAATACGAAAAATGTATAAAGAATCTCGTCGTTATCGTTTGTATTTCGCTCGTAGTGCTTTGCTCGCTTTTCAGTGTATATCTGGAGATGTTTGTTTCACCGGCTTTATTTATATCAAGAGACACTCGGTCCTCGACCATTCCAGAATGTGCCGTGGTTAAAAATAGCTCAACTGAATAATAAAGAAAATTCGAGAAAACACGGGAGGTAAATCTGGCACCCTTTTCTCAATGTAGTGAAATCGAGTTGTCTCACTTGAGAGATGCCAAACTAAAATTGATTTAATTAACCAACAAAGATGCAAATAAGATTTTTTAGCTTAATATTGAGGTTAGCTTTCGACAAAAGAATGTGGTTCTATCAATGCTTGAAATTCAAGCAGCTTTAGAAGATAATATATCTGTAAAGTTCCTTGGCACTGTTGATTGATGAATATTTTATACAACATAAGAAGCTGTTGTTATCAATATTCACTGGTCGAAATCTTTTCGTCAAAAGACTCTACGTTTTACATTTATGATTCTACTAGTAATAAAAAAAACTGTGCACATTTCATGCAGTCTATCTTTACTCATTAGTTACATTCACATTTGAGGGAAAGGGTTACTCGATAAGTCGAACAGTGAGGGGAAACAAGCGTGTTGCTAAATTTAGCTCACGGCGTCCTCGTTCGATTTGTCTCCCGTGATCGAGAACGTTCTTCTCGTCGTAAATAAAGTTGATAAACACGGTTGGTCCTAAAAATAGACACTTAAACAATCTGGAAAGCTGGGGAAACCGAGTATTTGGTAAGAATAACTACAGAGAGTAGCCTGGGTTTCATTATTCTCACAACTGCGAAAAATGCGATATAGAGAACGACAACTCTTAACGAAAGCACTTCATATTTTAAAGTCTTTTGAAAGGCGATTAAACTAATCACAGTCAAAGTGTACAAAAATCTTCGAAATTCGATTGTAATTTCTTTGCCTGGTGTAACGCCGTTATAAAGAATGAATTGTCAATGTACCCCCAAAATCGAAAAGCTGATGGCCAATCCATGCCGGTTACACAATGAGGCTATAATTGGCAAAAGTAGGTGAAAAAAAAACCTGTTCCATCATGGGCTAAGACATTTGGTTCGGACATTATGTCGAAAACATTGGTCACGTGGTTCCTCGCCTGCAAAGGTATCTTCCATGCATATACTTCAAGAACTATTCGTCTAACGTCCGGGTTTCCCAATAACAAAATTAACTACAAGATGAAATAAGTAATTCAAAAATCGATGAACTTGTTTCACGATCAATGTAAAACATATAAGTTTAAACTAGGTTTCGAAATTCTCCGATCTTCTTGATAGCTTGATTGACAGACAGTACTGATACATGTATCCTGGCAAAAGTTGAAGACCTAAGACGGAAGCATAATGTCTTTGTTAACCCTTTACCAAACGCCAAATGTTTGACTATCCCAAATTCAAAGAGTTTGCAGACGACATTTCATGACATTGAAAAACAATCTTCTGATAGGACAGAAAACATTTTGGAAAAATAAGAAATTGTTCGTGCAATTTCTCCGTTTCCCACAATGCTTTCTAGAGTCGTCTGCAATAAACTGGTCAAATGTCGTTCTTGTTTGGTAATGAGTTAAAACAAGGATGTTTTCGTTTGATCCTACTATGCTTATAGCTAGTTTGCCGTTCGTCATTTTAAAGGCGATTCAATGATACAAGAATAAAAAAAAAAAGGACAGAAGTTGATACGATATTGATCATGAAGGACAATCGTGGTGAATTCAAGTCTCATCTGATTTTGATGGGGTTTCGAGCATGGTACATGTAACTGAAGATTAGCAGAGCGTGTTACACGGACACTTTTCTTTGTTCAAAGTGTATACGATGGTAGAATTTGTGTTTTCCTTTATACTACAGCAACTTTATAGTATCGTTCATTTGTATCTATATTGTAACAAGAAAATGTATAGTTTATGTCATGAATACAATATCGTCATAGAATTAGTATTTTTCAAATTATATTCACCAAATCGTATTGTCTGAGCACTCAAAATTGTATCAATGAGACGATTCTCCAAATAGTTTCATCTCTTTAAAGGGGTCATGCATAATAAATGCAGACTGTTTCAGCTTTTCATCATGAAGTCTGTCGCTCAATGCCCATGAAGCAATTTAAATAGGTAGAACAGTACAATTGTGAAAAACACGTATTTAGATTTCATTGTACAAATCCAAATCCAAAAGTAAACATTTCGCTGCTGACCAGGGCAACGCTCAAGCTTACTGTAAATCCTTCATGAGTATAACATCTTAACCCTTTCCCAAACAGTAACGACATTTGACCACTTTGTTGCAGACGACTATAGAAAACATTGAGGGAAAAGGACAGATTGCTCGTGACGACTAATTTCTCCAGTTCCCACAATGTTTTCTGGCCTATCAGAAGGTTATTTTCAAATTTCATCACATTTTGAAATGTCGTCTGCAAACTCTTTCCATTTGGGACAGTCGAAAATTTGTTTTTTGAGAAAGGGTTGAGTCAAAGAGCACTGGGGCTTCAAACTCTACCATGAACCGTTTCAGATTTACAGACTTCCTTATGGTATTTGGGTGCTCATCCGTATGACAGGTGTACCTAATAAATGGGTATTCTAATGAAAGGACGCCTACAGGTTCAAAGATTGACAACAGTCATTATACGGGTCGATAACAATCCCGTCGGCTCATTTCCCCTTATGCCACGAAATATGAAATTTTTAAAACATGACCAGGAATGGAGATATTGCTTTTTTCTAGGACATTTCAAATTTCACACTTTTCTCTTATCTCCTCCCAAGAGAACTAAACGGAAATCTAAAAAGCTTTAAACAACTCAAATATTGGTAAGCAAAGTCCTCCGATTTGAAACAAGCATATTGATATTTCGTTACAAGTCATGAAACCCTGTTTCGTCCGTTCTTTTATTTCCAATAATGAAAGAGATATAATAAGTTTCAAGTGTAAATAGTTGTGTTTTCCCTTTGGGTCAAACGGAGAATACCGGATAACTGCCTGCGATTGAAACTAGAAATAGATAGAGAATAGATGGTTGGTGTCGTGAATCGGAAATGTTATCTGGCAAGGCTTAGGAATATCATCCGGTGAGCCGAAGCCGAGCCCGATAACTTTTCTAATTCAAAGACACCAACCATCTATTCTATTTATCCTGTTACCTTTATGTATTCTTTCAAAAAAACAGGATGTAAATAAAACACGAGAAAAAAGGAAAAAATAAGTAGAGAATGGTGTAAACATGACGTCATTGCCCTCTTATGACGTCATGATTCGTCACGTGAATGTGTTACATGGTTAGTGCCAGATATCACAAATGTTATACGGTACCTAGTTGTCGGTCCCAAAATGGCACTAGTGACAGGATACAATATCAAATGCGATCTTCTTTAGACACTTATCACATAAATCCAACAAATATTTAGGTTAAGACTTGAATCCAGCGACCTTTTTTAATGAATGGCGTATTTTGCATGCCTCCTCCATCTCTTTAACAAGGACGAAATATGGACTTATTTCACACACGTTGTTTTAATTCATCTGCATCCGCTAATAGTAACTAAACAACTAACAGTGACAACAATAACATAGTGTTTCTTTTATTTTTTGTCAAACATGTTTTAACAACATAACAAAGACTATTTCACTTTTCATGCTGCGTTTGTAAAAAATTGTCCATAACTATTATTTGTAAACTAGATAACTAAACAAAACCCTACATGAGCCAAGCAGATGGACTAAGATTGTGTGCATTCTTAAATTCGTGAATTGTAAGCGCGTTACGCAACTTTCATTTGAGTAATAATTATGCTAACATATAAACCAGTGGCCTTACGACTATAACAGTTGACCTTGACAAATCATCCCTTTTCCCCTTCAAATCCTCTACACTGACAGAACTTTTTCAGTTTGAACACATCAATACAGTCAGACTGGTGCCCGTACACGTTAATTCGACTAATATCACCGACCACTTTGTAGCTGTCGTAAACCGTGTCCAGTCTAACGGTCGCCTCGAATAAAGCGTTTCCGGGAACCGTCTCGATCACAAGTTGGATATCCTCTAGAGGCTTAGTTCTATCGCCAAACACAACACTCATGTTCTTTAACTCGTTCCGGCTTTTCACGAATTTTAAAACGTCCTCGGATTCAACGAGTCGAGTTGCCTCCCTTATCCTGTATAATGAAAGCGGTTCGCAGATGGCGCTGTGGTCCGTCAGTGCCCGGATGATCTCCGTAAGTAACACGATGCTTGATTGGACTACGATCTGATCACGAATGTTTAGTTTTTCGTGGTGCAAACACGTACACCAATGGGGAAGCACCCCAGCCGTGTCGCATGACCTCATTAGCGGGATTTCCCGGAACCAGCTGGCTCCCCGGCTTTGAAGGTCTGTTTTCCGTTCTTTTCCGTCAAAATACAACACGTCCTTTAACGTTTCGTACACGTCAAATGGCGTGGAAAGACGATGCTGGTTGGTGGCTAAATTTTTCGAGAGGAAAGGATGAGATTTTCGTAACCATTCGGGAACGACAACGTACATGAAAGGCAAGCGCTCCTCTAGTTTACCTATGTATGACTCACGGATACTCCCAAACCTCATTCCATGATCGCTGTAGAAGAATATGACCGTGTTACGTAATAACTCCTTGTCATGTAGACGCTTGAAGAACTTGTAATATGGTTCGTCCGCTGCGCCTGCGCTGTTGACGTCATCATGGGAGAGCCTCGTTATGAATGTGAATGCAAAGTGAGGCTCGTTTTTGAAAGTCTCCAAGAACTTGTATTTATAGTCCAGAACGATTTCCGTTTCGAGTCTATCCTGAAAGCAATGGTGGTTATTGAACCATAAATCTTCTTTCATCTCCATGGCAATGCTCATCGGTCTGTTAAAGTAGTCCGCTGGAGGGGTTTCGAACCCGGCTTTGAGGAAATCAAAGATGGCGATATCTGGAGCGTCTTCGGCGTAAAATGTACGGTATCCTTTGTCCGCATACTCCTTCCATATAAAATTGAAATCGTCGAAAGGAACATTAGCCATGCTCTCGTCCCACGGCATTTCCTCCACGAATTTCCCTAGCGTCATAGGTACGATGTTGATGAATGTGTTATCGGCGACTTTATTATAACCCATCATGTCAAACGCTCCAAGCTCCTCAAGCAAGAAGTGTCTCGTCTTTGGCATTTGTCGAATAAAACTGAGTCTAGAAACAGAGTCCATTCCAAGCATGATAACGTTTAAAGGCTCTGTGATTTTATCTTCTAGGGCGTGCCGAAGAAACGTATTTCGTAAAGAACGATCGGCTGTTTTGTTCGGCTGTATAAAACCATGAAAATTGATGTAGACATTTCGGTCTTCAAGGTCATAGCACGTGACCTTGACAAAGTCATGTGACACGTCGATGGTCTCGTTAAATGGCTCGCTCTCCTCCAAGTATCTGAGAAAGTTATTGTTTGTCGGCTCGTACTTGGGTCGCACTAGCGGATGGAAGGTGCAGTAACTTATGTTCCCGTAGTAGGGTGCCATTTCCACAGCCGTCCAATTCACTCGCAGACTTAACCCGTCTTCATATGTGAGCGATGCGTTTTTCGGACAGACCCTGCTCTCGGTTTTGCGAACTATTCTCCGTATAGTAGGATCGTAAGGATCAACTTCCGGTATACGGCATAACGGCGTGTCGACCAAGAAAGCGGTGTTGTTGTTGATGGGGTGGCGACCTCTGTAGAGAGGCGTTGTCTGCCTCGTTTTGGAAACGACCTTCGATGTGACATTGATTAGAAGGTAAATGGCGACAGCGGCTAGAGTGACAAGAACGACATTCCTTCGTACCTTCCTCAGGATCCATGTCATGTTTTTGTAGTCTGAAATAATCATAAAAAGATCATAAAAGATATATTGATATGATCATGATGACAGCAATACATATTGAGGATGAATGTTGATAATAATAATGATGATGATAATGATAATACGAAGAAGGATGAGAAGAAGAAGGAGAAGTAGAAGAAAAACAAGAACAAGAACAAGAACAAGAGAAAGAAGAAGAACAAGAAAAAGAACAACAACAACAACAATAAGGAGGAGGAGAATACGGGGGAGGAGAAGGAGGACAAGTGGAAGAAGAAGAAGAACAACAACAACAATAACAACAACAACAAAAAGTACAACAACAATAGCAAATATATGTATGATAATAAAAATAATGATAAATAACTATCATAAGAAATAGAATTAATGATGATAATAATTATGAATCTAATAATAAGGTGGGAATTAATGGTCATCTGGAAACGAATAGTATTAGTGTTGACTGGTTTAAATATATTTTTTCAGAAAAATTGGAAGGGGATAGCGTTGTATGGTTGAGAACGGTGCGAACGAAAGTGGGAGCATCATTCGCATTTTACCTGTGCATGTGTTTTAACCATTTCTACCAAATAGTAATTTGCCCTGGTTTGAAATTGAAAGCAACAGCAGACGACAAAATAAAACATAAACACAGAAGCATATCTTTCTTGTGGTATTATGCAGAATTCAATGAGATTGAATGCAAAGTTGCTCTTTAAATATTACTCATCATGTTATAAAAGTTGTTTCTTAACCCATTACCAGATAATAACGACGTTTAACCACGTTGTTGCAGACGTTTCTGGAAAACATTGAGGAAAAAGGAGAAATTGCTTGTAAAGAGCAATTCCTCCTTTTTCCACAATTTTTCCTGCCCTAAAGATTATTTTTCAATTTCATTACATTTTGAAATGTCATCTGCGAACTCTTTGAATTTGGGACAGTCGACAATTTGGCGTTTTGGTAAAGGGTTAAGTCCTATGCAGCTGACGCAAAGATTGGGCTATCATTGAATAAAGGGTGAATATAACAGCACACATGTATATGCCAACCTGGTGGGTTGCTCAGATTAGCTCAAGATGATCGCAGCGGGTGAGTTGATATGTTTGTACACTGCATGCAAAACAATGCCGATAAGATCTGCTGATCATCCCTTTAACTCACTTAATTTATTATAACCGACCAAACGTTATCACATCTGCTACAAAGATATTTGAAAGAAACTATTTTCTTCACAAAAAGATGAATTGCTGCCAATGAGTAATATCCTATTTCATTGGAAGGGAATTGTATCTTTCATTGTTCATGTCTTCTATTAATTTATCTTATCCCGAGAACTTTTGAGATGTCCCAAATGAAAAGAAGGATACTACATACATGTTAGCCAGAATTTCTGAGGGGTCCGTTTGACCAAGTTGCGTAGACTGACGCCGATATTTACGAAAAACGTAAAGTTATGCTGTTTTGCAAAACAGTCTTTCCAGCCATATCTTTTCGTACGCAAAACTTTACAAACTCTTGCATCAACAAGACACTCACCGACTACGTTAGGAACTAATCATCATATCATATGCAGTTTGAATTACAATAAGAGAATTATTTCTGAAATCAACCAATCGAACGGAATCAAGTAAGTAGTCCAACTTGAAGGCAATATCAGATTCGAAAGTTAAAGCTTGGTATCCATAAATTTCCTTATGGTATTACCTACAAAAGTTGAAATGAAAAGAATGAAATGCGTGTCTCCAGTGTCATAGGATCTATGCATGATGTTTATGGCTCTGGCATTTTCTCTTTTACCTAAGTTTTTCATAGACTCGTCTGCAAGAGGTCTTATAATACAATGCTTATACAGTGTCTATACAATGGTAAAATAAGCTTATATCATGAAAAAGGTACCAACCTTTCGGTGAAATCATTCGCTTTGTTATCCTGCTCCCTTCTCCGACAAAATACTCCTTTTTAGACACACGCTGGCTGTGTTTACACACTCTGACTAATCCACATACTGCTTGAAAACACGAAATATCCGTCGGTGGCTTATCAGGCTAGGTATGCCTACACCAAATTATATCCAGGTAAGGGAAGGTCAGACTTAAACATAATTCGGATGATCCAAGCTGTAAGTTGAATGGAATATCTCCGTCTGGAGTATTTGAACTAACTTTAAACATAACTACTTGTGTATTAGGTATTTGACTTAAAAAATTATAATCTTCAATTGGCTAAGTTTTTCTCCGTTTTAATCTTAAAATTATATAAAATTGTGCACGTATGAATGCTCGAAATAGTGATTGAACTTGTTTTATTTAAGGAATATATAGTCCGAATGGTCCAGACGTGGATATTTCATTCGACCATAGTTACAGCTTGGATCGTCCGAGTAAAAGAATTTATTTCTATAATATATATAGCATTTTCTAAATATTCTTTTGGGTAAGGTTCAACCTTCAAGACTACGATGCTATGATTAACCATAAATATACTTCATGATTAAGGTACATGTAATGTACATATACAAGGAAATTAAGTTTATGTACGTTGATTCATTGTACTTCGATTGCGAAGCACGTTCTAACAACTTGTATTGAACACTCTTGTTTCTGTTTCCTGGAAATATAAACAATACTTGTGCGATGCACCTAAATGACGAAGGCTGCAAAGTAAAAACCAGCTTTTCTCGATCCCACGACTCTCTTGTCTAGAGGCCGAATATATACCCTGGGCAGCAATCGTATCAACTCAGCAATCCCCGTCACAAGTCGGTAGATATACCTCGTAGGCAGTACATGAATACACCAGAAATCCTGGTGTAATTCGCCTTATTTCCGGCGGATAACGCAAAATGCATATAGGCACTAAATATGTATTGAAATACACACAAATTGGTTATATATCACAATTGAATGGTTGTTTTACCCGTTTCATTAAAGATGATCATATCAACACATCTTTGTTTCATATTTTGTCAATCGGCTCTTTTCGGCAATCCCCGGCTTGTGCCGGGGATTTCCGAGAAGATACGATTACAAACGGACAATACTTCGTTGCTGACCTATTTTCAAAAATTGCTCGCCATTACCTCCGAGGTTATTTTAAGAAATGGCCAAGGTGTTCCTAATGCCCTGGGCAGCTGTCTTCCACAGTCCTTTTTTGAAAATCGGTTGCATCTGCTGTACAAGATCAATGTATTTTGCGTGTTTTCTCTTTCGATTGTTTGTTAAGGTTTTATCTCTAATGCATGTATTAGAAATACACGTGCAGGTATACTCATTATTGATTTAAAAAAAAAAGTACTGTATCTCTTCTATTGGTCAAAACAAGCGACCTTCAAAGATATAGTGTAATGTGTTTGACTGTTTTCTCCTCAAACATTTGAATCTCTGTCCTGAGAATAACACGGATGAAAATGTCCCGCTCCATGCTCATTTGCAAACCGTAGCAAGAAACCATGAGAACTATTTTCTAGTCCGTACCACATGTTAGGTCTCAACCCATTTCTCCCCAAACTCATGTGTTTTTAATGTTTCGAATTTGGAGATCTTATGTGATTATGTCGTTCTAACTGGTCGCAGAGAGAAAATAAGGGATACCATTCTTAAAATAAGAGTTACAAAAAGAGTTACCACGGTACCAGAGTAGACTCCTTTGTAAGCTACATCCCCGAAACTCAACAATGACGCTAAGGAAAGCACTTAAACCTTTACCAAACACCGAATTTTCGACTGTCACAATTGAAATAGTTTGCAGACGACATTTCAAAATGTGATGAAATTGAAAATAATCAGAACACATTGTAAGAAAATGTGAAATTGTTCGTTAAGAGCAATTTCTCCTTTTCCTAAAATATTTTCTAGAGTCGTCTGCAACAAAGTGGTTAAATGTCTTTATTGTTGTGTAATGGGTTATACGATCAAGTTTTTGTGAATATAGAGAGAAACGGCTGTCTGTTATTGTCATGATACCGCAGTAAAGTAATGTACCGTGGTACCAGCGAGGACCTTCCTACATCTTGCTGAAACTTAGATCTTCTCCCACGGTAGGCTTAGAGAACATTACATTACACACAGTCTTCATGGAAAAGTGCCAGCATTCTTGTCGAGAGGTTGATGGATCGGGCTGTTTTCTTTCACCAGTTCTCAGTTTGGCAGTGCAATTATTTTGGCCAAAAAGTGAATTGAGGTTAATAAACCAAACCACTTCATACCCACAGTGTATCTCTCGAGCAGGACATTGGACAATAACTCACAACAAGAGTTACCCTTTGTTACATGGAGATTTCTAAACATGATAAATAATACCCAATTCCTAGATATGGAAGGAATATTTGGTTTTTATTGAGAGCTTCATTATTAGCGATTTGTCCTTCCCATATCCAACGTAACTTTAGTTTTGGCAATGAGTTAAAGATTCTGTTACTATCCGATCCGTTTCTAGAACGGATCATTTATTTTCTATAACAAGTAAAGTATAATAATATTTATATAAAATAAAAAACGCCGGTCTAACCATAAAATAATCAAGTTTGCTACAACGATAATATAAATTCATTAGATCGGTCAGAACATTCAATTCGATATAACACAATATTAAGGATCTCCAGAAACTACTCGACACCTCAGATTTAAACTTATTTATCTCACATCGATTGTAATTCTTTTCTTGAAGCTTATTAAATTAATCCTCGGAGACTGACCTAATTGTTTTGTTATTCATTTACTTTTTTCCAAAAAGTTTCTCCATGCGATTTGTCTTAAAGTTGCTTGTTCACAAAAGAGAGAATTTGAAATTCAAAATAAAATGTATTGAAACAAAACGACAAATGTATATTTGTTTAATAAACAATTAAAAGTAGCTATTGAAAGCACAGTTTATTGAAAAAGTCTCAATCTATCTATGTTATACAGTCTGTATGATGTAGATCTCAAAATCGATACCGCGTTTTTTTTTATTAAGATACATGCTAATTAACTGTATACACACTTTAAAGAATTAAAACAATTCTATGTGCTTGCAATGAGGTTTCTTAAGTGCAAACCATAGAACAGTACAGCTGCTGTTCAAGACGAAAGAAATTGATTTATCACTTCAAAATTTCATCACATCTGTGAACAAGCACCTTAAATAGACTTTCTTATTAAAAAGGAAACAAAAAATGGTTTTCTTGGTTTTCTCATTTACAGGAGTTTCATCTTGCAGAGGAAGTACCATTCTCAATGTTCTTCTGGTACCCTATCTTAGTGTCGTTATAGAGTTTCTTGTACTTCTCTTTCTCCGCCATCACCTCCTTCAACTCTGTCTGTAGTCTCATTATATGATCGTCCTTCTTCTGTAACACGATGTCCATATCGCGCTTCTTCTTGGCCAACTCGGTCCTGTACTTCGTACTTAAGTTTAAATCCTCCGCTTTCAGCTCATCGTAACGACTAGCCATTGTCTTAATCTTGGCCAGCAGCTGATTCGGCGCGTTTTGGGGTCGACCCACCATGTTAAGTTCACTGTCGACACTTCTCGAAGCTTTCCCACCGAGGTTAGCCTTCCGTTTGAAGTTTCCCGGCCAGTCCCTGACCAGCGGCCGCCCCTCCTTGCGGACAATCTGAGGCGACGTGTGTATCGTTGGCAGAACGCCGTTAGGGTTGGAATGCGGGTTCGAGTCTGGCTCCTGCGGTACTATTTTGTTGAGATAAAACACACACTCGCCGTATTCACGATTGATTTCCTTCGTGTACGCTTTTAGTGTATTTACCTGCTCCTTGAACGATTCTGGGTCCTTGGTGGCTTTTTGTAGAATTGATTCCATGTCTGAAATACCATCCATTGTAAACCCATGTACTTTCTTCTGTAAGCGCTTAGCCCTCAGCTGCTGCCTATATTTCTCTGTAATCGCAATTTCCTGTTGAATATAATCCAACAACTCCTTTTCCATCAGTTTTAACGATTCTAGAATAGATACAATAGCTATAGCACTATCAGGAGGGTTCACTCTTTCCATGTTAACTCGGGTCACTTGACCGTTTGACGTGGCATTTTCGGCCTCCTGACTCGGGTTACTCTGTAACTGATGAAGGGCATGTATTCGGCCTTCAAGCCAATCCCTACACTGTCGGATCACACGGGTCGAATGCCGCTTTCCTTCATTCTCCATGTCCAACACACGACGCCGGGACATCACCAGCTTTTCGATGTCGTCCATCAAGTGGGAGAAAAGTTCGGATGTCTTTTTTGGCACTGCGGATTGTTTCGCCGACTTCCTCCCCGCCTTCAGGACAGTTCGTATTTTGGCGTCGCATTCCTTCGTGTGGTCGATGATTTCGTTGTTCTGTTTGGCGACGCTTTCGCAGTCTTTATGAAGTTTGTGTATCACAGCCTGACATCGTTTCAGCTGTTGCTGGGACTTTTTCATGCTTACTTCCACCTTTTTCCATATGTCCGTTTCCGTCGTGGCTGGTTTTCCTTCGTCATCGTCCGGCGGTGGTTCCGTCAGGTATATTCCGGCCCGCCGCTCCTCTACGGACAGAAACTCGCCCACTTGTTTAACCCTCGTCTCAAGGTCCAACTGAACTGGAAATATAGTGTAACTGATATCATACAGTTTGGAATTTGTTCTTTCTCTGCTTACCCTATCAACGTATTTTCTGTCTAAAAGTATTGCTTGATTAGCTTGATTTATTGAATTGTTAAGATGGCTAGGTCGATTGACTTCAGTGACATATGGTTTGTATGCTTGCGTGGTTAATAATATTTGTTTTCAATTATCATTTGCTAGATTGATCTTTTACTTGGTTTACTACCTGAGATATATTTTTACCTTACTGTTGATAAGGGACTTTTTTAGACAAGTCATAAGCTAGTTCCTAATCCGTTCCATATGCATGGAGATAAGCTTTCGGTCTTCCTTCGTTAATGATGATATGGTGTTCGCATTACAACTAATATATGGTTGACGCGAGGTTGAAATTGCCCTTCCCTCACCAATAAAAACAGAGTAGAACAAGTCAGTACCTATTTTTCTTTAATTGGGAAGAAGCCTATGCTTGGTCATTGGGGGAAATTGTATCGATGCAATTGCTGAATAGGAAAACCAAAAAGCTGATGTGAATTTGAATTTTTGGGTAATCTGTGTGATTCTAAAGACATTTTCAATAAGAAGGTGCCCTTTATGGGCCTCTGTTGTATGAAGGGGGAAAGGCCTGCAAGTTCATTTGATCCTAGAATCATAGAAAACTTACGTTGACTCAGAATGGCCATTTCCTCCCCGACATCAGTCAGTAGGTTGGCGATTCTTGCCTGTCCGGAGTGCTGTAAACAGCCTATAAACTGGACATACACCTCTCCGTCCGTCTTCCTGGTCAGTGTCTCCACAAACAGACCATTCCGCTCTTTGGATTCGGAAATTTGCTGAAATGGAAGTCGGGAGATTCGACATGTCCGTTAGTACAGTGATAGATTCCGAGAATTGTCTTATATATTGCGGAAGAATCGCAGGAAATGTTAAGAAAAGAATTCAATGGTGAATGTTGTCTCTGTCCAACTGTAACGACCTATTTTCTTCATTTAAGCAGAGACATTGATATCTATGTTCCTAATTAAAGTAAATGAGATACGACCTTTTCGTTAAAAAGCGACAATTACATGTAACCTTACAATCCGGGTGATAAAGGGCGTGTTCTTGGAACATGAGTTAAAGTTGCAAATAAATGGATAGTTTTGGATCTCTAATTATTTGTGAGAGCTTAACTGTAAGTGTAAGCTGTTTCTACAGGAAACCTTAGTTTGATTTAGATTTATAATTAGTTTGTCAAAATGGCTTACTTCATGAATAGTGCCACACATTAACCATTATTCCATTTAACTTGATTTTGTCGTATCTTTTATAGGATACTTAGAACAAGAAATCCCAATTACCATTAAGAAGAAACCGTTATTCGTTTACTTTTCATGGTAGTTTATAAGTAAGTAAACTGTTTATTATAGTGGCATGTGTATAAAAAATCATAATTACACCCGGCCTTTTAGGCCTATAAGTCACTTACTCAAAATAGAATAGTCTATATACAAAGAAAAAACATTAAGTTATAATATAAAGCTTGTGTTGTCTGTTTTTGCTACCATTTGAAAAAGCCATAAAGTAAACTACTAGGAGATGGGTAAGATATTAATTGTATAATTTCATAGGTTTCGTTTGCGTTCATATGCTTCTTATCTAAGATACACCCCATTTCCCACATGGGGAGATCGGCTATAGACTGCTCAACTAGAACACGCGTATTGCTACAACCAATATACGGTAATGATACTTGTTCCTGTTAATGTACAGCACTCATTTTTGAGTATTATAGTAAATGTTCCCTGGTTTCCCACCAGTAATAGGCTAGGAAATGTGTCTTGCCCAAGGACACTCCATAGTGAAATAATTGGCCGCCATCGGGGATCGAACCCGGGGTGACCGGTATCTGGTCCCCGACGCATCTAAAAGATTTGAAGGTGGTTTATATACGTTATAAAGGCTTAGTTTTGTTATCAAACAACCAAATTGACATATAACAGGGGTTTACGGTCTACATGAAGCATAAATGTAGCGTCGGAAATCTAACACCGACCGTCACGGATTCGAACCAAATTCACGACCAATTGTTCAATTGTAGGATAAACTTATGCCAGATACCACTTCCTAGCCTTTTACCGCTGTGTTTCCTAGGATGCTTTCATAAATTAACTTTCACCCACATTCTAGCTAACAATTGTTGAATACGTTGATATTCCTCAAACAAACTTACAAACAATATACATTTAAGGTAGTCCAACCCTGATGGAAAATGTTTAGAAAGGTCATAATATCAAAGACACTCGGATATTTAACAGAACAAATGCCGTCATAAAAGGAAGTTTTATATCATAAGAATGCTTTATGGAATTCCATTTTTATTCCTAACCTTTCATTCATATCATTTTCTTTTCAATGTAAAAATTGATGATTAAGGGTAGGCAATTACTATGGAATTAATAACAGAAGTGATAAAATGAAAACAATCGGAAAAATGGCTCCCTGAATTACTTTGAAAAGATAAAAAACTGTCATGATTTACACTTCAATTTATTCTTTAACTAAAGCGAATACAAAGTTCCAACAGGGGTGGAATAACTATAGCCTTATAGAGCTGGAACCGACTTCATGCTTGTGCAAACAGGTCATATCCAGGCCAGTCGACAACTAAATTGTCTGCTGGCCTGTGATCTAACCTGTATGCTATTCTAGGTATCTTTCCTCAACATTTAGCAGATATATAAGGTTTTGGGAAGCAGACGACGCATAAATCTATTTCATCAAATTACCCAGCAGTCTAAGGGGTAACCCATTACCAAACAATAACGACATTGGACCTGTCTGTTGCAGACCACTCTGGAAAACATTGCGGGAAAAGGAGAAATTGCTCTTAATGAGCAATTTCTTCTTTTCCCATAATGTTTTCTGCCCTATCAGAAATTAAAATTTCAATTTGGTCACATTTTGAAATGTCGTCTGCAAACTCTTTCAATTTAGGACAGTCGACAGTTTGGCGTTTAGTAAAGGGTTAAGGTACACATAGGCTCGAGCCTCACCTGTAGTTGACCGAACTCCGGCATGTCGATGACTCCCTTGTCCAACATCTGCTTAAGGACCTCATCGTTAAGGTCAAGGTCACGAACAAGAATTTTCTTGTTGCTAAGCAACCTACTTTTAAGCGACTCCATCTTGACTTCACTTTTCTACGGCGACCATTGATTTAGCATCTGTTGAAACATAAAACAGATAATTGTGAATGGGAATAATACTATTTAATAATAACAGTAATTATAATATTGATGACAATTATTATGATGATGATAAAAATAAATGTAATGATAACAAAAATAACAGTATTATTCTTAATTTAGCAATTTTATATCCTCCGAAAGATAAGAAATACGTGTTTACATTAGTGTAAGTAAGCACGGACATGAATTTATAGAATAAGGAATAAGAAAAGGAAAAGAGAGGAACATTCAATTAGCTATCACTCATGAAACATGGTATGAGAAAGGTATGTTTAGGTTACCTGTTTGTCGCAATAATCTTAATTGTATTGACCAACAATTAATCAGGTATCAACAATCAGCACCTGGCCACTACAGAAGCGGAAGTCACAGAAGTTTCTCGATGCAGTTACATTGTATATGCAAACAGCATACTGATTTTAAGATACACTGACCGGTGCTCATCTAACAAGTCGATGGGAAGATCTGATCTATGGTCATTTAGTATAAACCTGTCAGGAGAGTTAGATCTAAATTATTGTACTACAGAATAGCTGATGTGAATGTTTATGATCAGAAATAAAATCACAAAGAATTTATCCAACGAGCATCCACAAGAAGTTTTACCACTGTCCATAGAATCTTAACAAATCACCAGTTATCTGAGAGAAATATTGTATAAGAGATACTATGGAACATGGAACACCGGGCGCTAAAACTTTGTGTGCTACCATGCGGTTTACCTGTAACGAGCTATAGGAGCAACGTAATAAGATGCTGGAAGTGTTGATGCATAACTTTTCAGAATATATTATATTTGTCGAGGACCATTCGCAATGGAAGGTGTTGGCCATGTGTTGGCACGTGTGTCCAACTTAAAATGCATTATCTACATTATTTGTAAAATGTATATATATACGATACAGTCTACTATTTTAACAGAGGCGATTTTCTGTTTGAGATATTGAACGTTATTAGGCAGCATGTTTTACCTTCTTTAGAATAAAAAGTCAAGTGTTTGCTGGTAAGATCAATTATTAAAGGTTGTAGCTGTATATTCACATTTTTTTCCTCATTCGATTTCGGCAACGTAACATGTACTTAAAAACACACAATTCTCCGTAAGGCGATACGATCCAGAAGTACTGAAATTGAAATAATCGCTTCATGCCGACTGTTCAGATATTGAGGAATCACATTAAAAAAGTGTTCATACACGCTCAATCATCTCAAAACACGAAAATCAAAATCTTAACAAAGGATCAACCGTAAACGGTGGCAATATGTTCATGACTTGTTTCTCGTACTGTTTTGCATTGTTTTTAGTTCTTGGACTAAGGGTGCGTCAGCACCTTAGTCCATTGAATTTACATACCACTTTTTTGAGGGGCGGTACTTTATCGATACATAAACAGCGGTCTGACCCCAATTACTCATTAAACATCCGCCTTCACTGCGCGGACTAATATCTTCTCGGAACTAGAAATGTAGTCCTGATTTACTCGCTTTGGTTTGCTTTATATTTTTATAACTGTTGTCTCATGGGAAATCGTAAAATGTCTAGATGTTCGAAAAATAGACTATCGTTCAGTCTCTGTTCCCAGAAATAATAATTATAGTAATGGTGGTAATGGGGGTAAAAGGAGCAGCTGTTTTCCTCGAGATGTTGCCCAAAGAAATTTTCAAATGTATCCTCATTCATCTTGCTTTAAACACACCTTAGTCCTTCAGCGCTATCAGCGCTTTAATAATATTTTGCTCTATTCTAGTAAAGATATGCCTATAGCTCATCACCAGCGATAACCCGGTAGGACCGTTCGTTGAGTTATTTGGCTTCGGAATGGAAAGGGTTGATACACTATTTGGCAACGTTTTCTATCTTCTCTATAAAGGTTAGTAAAAATATCGTTAATAATATGCGATCTTTTGAATATCATCCTTCCTTCATAAAATTTTGAATGAATTTAGTTGATAGATTCCTTTTACCCACTCAGTAGCTTGGATTATTCGTGTATGTAAAGAGATCTTTATGGAGAAAGTGTTTATATGCGATTTGGCAACATGTCCTATCTTCTTTACAAAGGATAGTCCAATGTTTGCACAAAAGATCAATCATCAATAGTAGCGATACACAGTAAGTGAGATTATAATTGTACAAGAAATTACCGATAGTTCAACAGGTTAGCGCGCCATGGACAGGTGACGAAAGTTAAGATCGAACGTGAAAGCATTCCTTCAGGTAGAATACCCATACTTCGCCATTTTAAAACTATCTCTTTCGTCGGATTACGTCAGTTTGTCTCGGTATACATTGATCGGTGCCGGAACTTTTCGTTTTACTTCGAATAGTTCCGGAAACTATCGATGTATACCGAGAACAGCCGACTTAATCCGACGAAAGAGAGAGTTCCAAAATTCAATTTCTTTAAAACTGACAACAACAGCTGTACAATTATATGCTTCACATTGAAGACGATCATTTGAAGCAAAATATGATAATCTCTAATCTTTAATTGTATATTGAGTGATTTAATATTTATTTCAATCACAAAATGAGGCATCGCTTTGGAAGATATACAGCATATAAATTGTACATACTCAGATAAATTGACGCTTCCTGGAATGATAATGCTTTCAATAGCTATATTAAATTATATATAAAACTGTAAAGTTTTGAAAACGACATATTATGACTTTCAATTTTTTTTCTACGAAAAACACCTTTAATCAAATTGCTTCTATGAATACTTTCATTCGTTTGACTTTCAATACCGAAAGCAAAAGAGGAAGAAGTATTTCATGTTGAATTAACACCGCGTTTCTGCATACTTGTTATGATCATGTCATATTAAGCGTACCTGTCCAAATTTCTGTCAGATATATCAATATTATAACCCGTCGCATTGTTGAGCATATGTTACATGTGTATTCCTCCTGATCAAGGACTTAGATTGATTAATTGCAAAATAAGAGTGTGCTTTCTGATTTCTTTCTTTTTTCAAGATAAAGAAATAACATTGTTTACGTTGCAAAACAAATAAAAGACAATAGTCGTAAAGAGTTTCTTGGTATGTGTGTAAAGTAGTATGTGTTGTTACCTTCAATTACAGTCAGTCATGTTGCAAGGGACAATCATGAAAGGAGACATAACTAAGATGTAAAGGAAACCTGATATTGGCGCAAATTATTTGATAAAGATCCAGAACGACCTTCCTGATTGATTTATTATCCGGTTTAAAGATAGCTTCAGCCTAAATAATTTATATCACTGTTAAATGATTTTCGTTTAAAACAAGATGAACTGTACATCACATTACATAACATAACATAATTTTATACAGCATTTAACATCAAAAACATGTTTATAGCTTACAAAGTATATTTATAAAACATGTGTGAAGACGTATGTACACTTCATAATTTCTAATCGTTTTGAAGTATTGGTGAGGTAATGATCGAAAAATCGGAGAGTAATAGTTAAGTTATAAAACCATATACTTATGTAATCACCTGTATCGTCACTCAGCTTTAAGATACCCACAACCACAGCTTGTTTCAAATTGAAATTGTGTGCATCCAGAAGTCAGTTGACAAGTTTTCTCTTAATTTATCCATTAACCCAATGATTCGTATAGAAGTAAACTGCACGCTGTGAGTTTACGTCTCACCCATTTACCCAGAATCTTCCGATTGTCAGAGAATGTTTGCACTAAAGGTGTGAAATGTTTTATAATGAGAATGTGTATCATTTGTATACTAATTCTTTCAACAATGGGTATTGTCAATTGGTAACAATTTCGCCATAATTGTCTGAAATAAGTTAAATACCCTTATGGTGTCGAGCTTTGTATTATAATATGGGTAAGGAGTTTCACTGCGACAAAAGAAATAAAATGTTGACACAGAAAATGGTTTGCTTTTGTCACGATTCTGCAATTTTTTTTTCTGTGACAGAAGAAACGAAATATTGACACATAATAGTTTTTCCTTTTGGTACAATTGTTTTAACGACAAATGATAAGGTACATTTAGATTTGTAATTCCTATGTGCCTTTCAATTTGAACCGTGTTTATACATCTATATCAAAAGGTTGTGAGGTCCGACTCTTTGATATTGATCTAAAATCCGATGGCCCAAAATACACATCACACTAATTGGAATTCATAATATGCTCTGAGCTTTTCAGTCATCATTCATCGTCATGCTTGGTAACATATAAAATGATAGTTTTGAGATGGAAAGGAAAAAGCATAGTTTAGTCTGTCATAGTTGATACTTTTTAAATAGAATTCACCATTTAAATTGTACGCACTTTCAATATAATGCACTACTTAAATTCCTGCACTATTAAATCATCGAATTGATCTTTTTTTTCTCCTTTAATAACGTGTTCATGTGCATGGTTTTTTTTTTCGTGAAAGTAAACAAGCAGACCGTATCATATTACACGGAACCATATATAGAAAAAAGATAAAGCATCTATAGTTTGTTCGTATGGTTATTTCACCATTCGTCTAGTGATACTTTCTATGATTTGAGAAATTCTCCTATTCATTCAACAACTCTCTGCACTACTGGAGGAATCAGATATAACCACTACTACAGCTAATTCCTTTTTATTCAATTACAAGATTTGACGACAAATGCATTTATCACGTAATTAATAACTCGTAATAGTGTATCACATAGCAACTTATAGCGATACAAATGTAGGTTTCTGCATAGACATAGATTATCTATGTCTCTGGTTTCTATAAATGTAAAATGTTCACACATATCATGATTCACTTTTAGGAATGCAAATATACCTGATAATAACGTACATTTTAAATCCATCTGAACTTGTAAAGGGCAACTGTTTTCAATATTTCACAAACATTTATTCCACAAAGGTATCTCTAACGCCTGTCACAACGAGTGAATAACATTTAAATCACCTTTTCAACTTTTCCCAACTCTGAATTTCCACAATAAGCGACACATAGTCCATAGGTCTCTCTATAAATGGCCATGCAGTTTTACAATCTTGGATCTATTCCGTCCTTAAGTACAGAGTAAACATACCGGGTTTTAATTTATCCTCTGTATTTCAATAGGCCAAGCTCGCGTGGTATAGCTAAATACCCCTTCTGTTATTGTCGATAAGTAGAGGCTACCATATCTCTTTCTATAGACGTATTTGGATAAAGTATTTCGATTACAGTGTACATAGGAGAGCCGTTTACATCGAATACGTTGATAGATTCTTCTTCTTGTTCTTTTTTTTCTTCTTCTTGTTCTTTTTTTTTCTTCTTCTTCTTCTTCTTCTTCTTCTTCTTCTTCTTCTTCTTCTTCTTCTTCTTCTTCTTCTTCTTCTTCTTCTTCTTCTTCTTTACTTCTTCTTCTTCTTCTTCTTCTTCTTCTTCTTCTTCTTCTTCTTCTTCTTCTTCTTCTTCTTCTTCCTTTTCTTCTTCTTCTTCTTCTTCTTCTTCTTCTTCTTCTTCTTCTTCTTCTTCTTCTTCATCTTCTTCTTCTTCTTCTTCTTCTCCTTCTTCTTCTTCTTTTCTTCTTCTTCTTCTTCTTCTTCTTCTTCTTCTTCTTTTTCTTTTTTTCTTCTTCTTCTTCTTCTTCTTCTTCTTTCTTCTTCTTCTTCTTCTTCTTCTTCTTCTTCTTCTTCTTCTTCTTCTTCTTCTTCTACTTCTTCTTCTTCTTCTTCTTCTTCTTCTTCTTCTTCTTCTTCTTCTTCTTCTTCTTCTTCTTCTTCTTCTTCTTCTTCTTCTTCTACTTAAACTACTCCTTCTTTTTCATTTTCTTCTTCCGCATCCTCTTCTTCTCTATCTTATTCTTCTTCTTCGTCTTCCTCTTCTTTTTCTTCTTCAATCATTCTTCTTCTTCTTATCCTTTTTCTTTTTTTCTTGTCTTCTTCTTTTCCTTCTTCTTCATTTCTTCTTATTCCTCCTCCTTCTCTTCTCCATCTTCTTCTTCACCTTTCTTTTCGTCTTCTTCTTCTACTTCTTATTCTTTTTTGTCTACTTCTTTTTCTTCTTCTTCCCCACCCGTCTTCTTCAACATCTTTTTCTTAAAAAAACTTCAGCAAATCCCTTTTCATTGATGTTCTGGAAACTGGTCTGAATCGGCTGCAACAGAAGCCGTCCGGGCGTCCATGGTTGTTTCCAATTCTGACTTGGTACTCAAAAGTCATTATGAAGGATATGCGTTTAATGCTTCGTAAAGAATACATAAACGTGCATAATCGGGCCGGACGAATAACGGTATTAATGTTTTTGTTTTTTTTGAAAAATGAATGAATAGAATGCTCGAATGAGCAACATAATCGACATTTTTGTTCAATATATAAAGAAGATATTTGTTGAATTATCGTCACACTTTCAAGTTGCTTATGCAAATTCCTTAAGATTTGTTCGATCGACTTGTTCTGTGGTAAAGAGAAAACGGTATAAAATTCCCACATAAATCGATTGGCAAAGTTAACGCAGTCAAGATTAGGTATTTTACTATCTATCTGAAATGTTGCCAATAAATTAAGTAATTATATTTGGGACCCTGATGGACGAAACAGAAACCCTTTACTCAACCTTCGAGTTAAATAATTTGTGTCCCAATTAAAATAACCCATTACCAAACAATAACGACATTTAACCACTGTGTTGCAGACGACTCTGGAAATCATTTTGGGAAAATGAAAAATTGCTTGTTACGAGCAATTTTTCCTTTTCCCACAATGTTTTCTGCCATATCAGAAGATTGTTTTCCAATTTCATTACGTTTTGAAATGTCGTCTGCAAACTCTTTAAATTTGTGACAGTCGAAAATATGGCGTTAGGTAAAGGGTTAAAAGAAAAAGAACAGGCAATAACCAACTGCATGATGGAATCTTAATACTTTATTTTGACAATGACCATCGGACGAAATTGTATGAACAAGTTCTGCTTTTGTCACAATGAATTTTATATCCAGCGGTTGTACATGTAGGAATATTCTTGCTAGGTGGTAATGCCCTAATTGTCTCTATCTTTATAGACATCTTTCTATGGGGCTCGAATATGTTTGAGGCATACTGAAGCTTGTTTTGTGAATGATAAATAAACCTCTCTTTGCTCTCCATTTATTACGTCCTTGATCAAATCGGCTTGGTTGAGACACAACTTCATATCATTGACGATAATATCGCTCGAAATGAGAGCTTTCTCATTTCAAATAATGACATAACCATTTGCAAACAGATACACCGTGTAAACATCAATGGAAAGTGAATAGATTACCACATAACGGAATGTATCCATCATGTTGAATATCCACACTTTCTTCAAGTGGCAGGTTTTAAGACTCACACAAATACTTAGGTGTATCTGTGCATTTGGTGAAAAGTCAAGGGTTAAGAATTTCCACTCAATTTATCATCCCTGCCACTTGAGAAATGTGTCATGCTTAAAGGTACTTGTTCACAGAAGAGGACATTTGAAAGTCAACACAAGTTGTCATTGAGACAAGACATTTTTTGGTATTGTTCTTTGGCGTACAATTAAAAGTAGCTTTTGAAAGCATAATTGATCATGGAAGCGTCAACCATATTTCCAAGTATGTACAGCTTGTATTCGGTAGATCTCAAAAGCGGTATCACGGTTTTCACGGTTTTGGATAAAGATACGCGATAGTTCACTTTATCCTGTCACTAGTGTCATTTTGGGACCGATAACTAGGTGCCGTATAACATTTGTTTTGTGATATCCAGCACTAACCATATATCACATGCACGTGACGAATCATGACGTCATAAGAACGACATGACGTCATGTTAACATCATTCTCTACTTATTATGTCCTTTTTACTCGTGTTTTATTTACATCTTGTTTGTTTGAAAGAATACATTAGTTAACAGGATACATAGAATAGAATATTGGTGTCTTTGAATTGGAAAAGTTATCGGGCTCGGCTTTGAATTATTATCCGTTTCGCCTTCGGCTCACCCGATAATATTCCTAAGCCTTGCCCGATAACATTTCCGATTCACGACACCAACCATCCATTCTCTATGTACACACATTTTAAAGAACTTAAAACGATTTAATTCCAATGACTACTCTTTAGTGCATTTCATATAACAATACAGCCACCTGTTATGCAATTTTAAAGTAGTTCTAAATAGTTCTTACTTCCAAATTTCCTTACATCTTTGAATAAGCACCTTTCAAACTGAAGTCTGCCTAGGATATTGCTTTGCTTCAGTATTCTTGGGGATCGACATATGAAGATAACCTCCCTGGTTCGAGGTTAAGTTTTCCACTAACTTGTTATTCTTCAATCACTGTTCCCAATTGTTTTACCTAATTATCTATTTTGTGGCAGTAGAGCCTAACAACAATCGCAGATCAATTTAATTTAACACAAATCAAAATGAACATGCTAGTAAATCCTTCAATGGACCTTTTTCGGGCGTATAATTGTAAAGCGAACGATCCCCTTTTATGGTTAGAACGTGATACCCAGTAACAGCAATAACTTTTGCACAACATAAAGTATATGGAATATCTCGTTAGAAAGCATTGAGGCATACAGCGAAATTGCTAGCATCATTCATTCCTTTTTCTTCTTTTTTTATTTTAAACATACGACTGAAATGAGAATATGTATTGGAACGGTCACCTACTAAATGTTTCAATCGGGATTTGAAGGAATACTCTCCATATGGGGGTAATACGTTGAATAATGTAATCAACTTTGACTTGGGGGTTAACCGATTTATCGCTAATCTGACATGAATTTACGCTGACATTGTATCAGGTTCGATTTTGTCACCCTTCGTTCATGTCTTTGCTACTTAATTCCCTCTTCGTGTGTTGCGAGACAGGGTTAAAGTAATGACTATCCATGAACAAGGGCACTGCACGCCAAGTTTAAGTCGAACTATTATATTAAAGATGAGGAACTCGAAGCGTTCAACTAATTAACAACGATATGTTTGTTTTCTCGGCGAATTTCGATTCATTAGTGAGAATGCTACGATAAACTACATTTTCAAAAATGAAAATTGTGTATTGGAATTGAAAAGGGGTTCACATTATAACAAGTAACTTCTTTTTTATAGTAGATATTTGCTTGTTTCAGTATTGTAAGTTACCTTTTGCCTCTAAATTGAGTGCTTGACAACTGCCATTATCGTTTTCTGTATAGATAAACATTCAGACGCACCTGTAGGAAACGGCTTAGGAAGAAATAGCCAAAATGGAAAATATGCTTATCAAAAGTACTTGCTCTTTCCTATCTTACAATCAGGAGGGGGAATCATACTACCAATGTTTACGATCTTATGTCCGTCCCCAGGTATTCTTGCATTTTTCACATACTTTTGTCAGTGATAGCAACATTGTATACCCTGCATGAGTTGACCATCGACTTTCCGTTTCCGGTGGTAAATGCTAGTACATGTTTTTAACGGTGTTACGTCTAGCACACGAAAGAAATTGCAGTTGATTGGCGCGCACGTCGAAAAAAGTCGGTGCCACTAGGATATGAACCCACAAAGAGAGGGGCAATGTGATTCCGCGCTCTTTACTCTAACCACTTGGCCACGGAGGCTGCAGCACCTCAAATCATGAACCCCCTCCCCGCCAGGTTTCAAACCAGGGTACCGTTATATTCTATTCTTATGGGAAGTAGTCTCCCGGTTGACTTACGGAAGGTCGATGACTCTATTCAGCATAACAAGCCCATATGGCCATGAAAGTTATTGTTATTCCTCCATCCATGATGATTATGGCATCGAAACATGACTGAAAAGTGGTTGATGCGATGTAAACCCAAAACGACCCAAATACACATAATCATTAAGCACCATTATCAATCCACCTACCTTCAACCGGGAGGAAAAACTCATAAACCTAGCAGGAATGACTGAGAGCTGTTTTGATAGCGAATTGAATACCACATTCATCTGATGTATGTGTAAAATCTAAATGTTGTAAAGATCATTAGTGAAATGGCACATGTCATAACTTTTAACCTGGTTCAATTAACTACGTGATTTAATGTCCTGACAAAGGAACACACAACAAATAATATGAGTTAAAAAAAGAATTGCTCGAAATGAGCAGTTACTCCTATGTCAACAGTGATTTCTGTTCAAAATTGCTATGAAAAAACGAATTACTTCGCTCAACAATCTTCATCTGTAGGTGCTTTCAATTCGGGCTGGTCAATAAATCATGATACAAAAAAGGGGTTAAAAAATGCCTGATGTCATTATCGTCCTTGGCTTCATTGATGTTATCAATCGATAATCAGTAATTGATTGGTGATCGATTATTGATCCGACTCGCTCCGGAGTTAACCCTATCCCAAGCAACAAATTTTCGACTGTCCCAAATCGAAAGAGTTTGCAGATGACATTTCAAAATGTGATGTAATTGAAAAATATTCCTCAGATAGAGCAGAAAACCTTGTGGGAAAAGGAAAAATTGCTCGTTACGAGCAATTTCTCCTTTTCCCACAATGCTTTCCAAAGTCGTCTGCAACAAAGTAGTCAAATGTCGTTATTGTTTGGGAAAGGGTTAAATGGCTATATTATACGGCAAGCAAACAGTTGATACGGCCGGTTAAGCCTAAATAAGATAAGTATTGTGATTTCGACGAGATATGAATTCTCAAACCGGGTCAAGAGGAATGAATCTTTATCCCTTTTTATGTCCGGTTGTGTTCAAATTGAAAAAGGAATTTCAACGAATACACAAATCTAATGCTTAAAAAACAATAATACAGGCGTACTATGGCGTATAATGTATTGTACGCAAAAAGGAAATAAGTTGTCATGAATATTTTTTTTTTTTTCATTTTTCAATCCTAAGCCAATCATTCTAAACTATAGGTGCTTCTTCATATACACGAGGAAATTTGGAACTAAATTTCTTTTAAACAAAAATGCACAGCAGCTGCACTGTTATGTAATACGCACTGAATAATAATCATGAGACGCACAATTAGCTCGTTTTTTTATTCTTCGAAGTGTGTAAACAATGAAAAAATACGTATACTTAGCCTAAAAATGACATCGCTTTTGAGATCTCTCGCATAAAAGCAGTACAATGTACATATCTGCAAAGTCAATTGAACGCAAAATATGTAATTTCGCACGAATTTGTTACCATCCGTTTTTTTAAGAAAACGGTTCTATTATCAATTCTTGATAGTGACTCAGCTTGTCTTACAAGCTATCCTATTCCACACGATAAATAAATGCTAGATTAACCCTTTAGAAAAGACAATGATACGTTCCATATACACGTGGTTGAAATGACGATTTTCGAAACGTATGTATGGCTTTAAAAAAAAGGTCCAAAAAGGAATTACGTTCATTCCAAGTTCCGTACAGTTTTTTTTAGTAAAAACATAGAATGATAATGGACTACCATACATTAATACACACACAGGGTTTCGTTGTAAGGGTTATTTGGGGATAATGGCTATATAAAAATATAGCCATTGCCCCCACATAATCCTTACTACGAATCCCTGTGATCCCACATCTAACATGGGGGTGTTCCAACATAACTGTTTGTTTGTCACTTGTAAATTTTAAAAGGTGGTAAAGCAGTTGTTGCTTACAATACATCTTTTGTTAACGGATGAACGTTCTTATTATCGAAATGCTTTATGGCAGTATGAAGCTTCAAAGTTTAAGGGCCTGTCTAATTGATAACAACCTATAGATTGCGTTCTCTGAGTAACAAATGTTACAAGGGTGATTTAAACTATCCGTGTCACCAAACAAAAGATATCTTCCATTGTCTTTAATCTTATATAATGCTGAAAACCTGTTGTTCTTTTTGTGATATTTGTTGTCAATAAAATAATGGAGCAAGTACTCTCTCATTAGACGACATAACAGCAAAAAAAGAAGACAGTTTTTTTAGATATTAGGTAGAGAACACTTATACTGAAGAATGTAATGGACATCTAGGATATTCTATAACGTTGTTGGAGTGTAGTCTTCTATAACAGATGAGCCAAAATAGAGTGTTATGAAAGAAAAACTGGCCTAACCTCAAGCAAAATGCAATCAATCAGATTTTAAGCGTTTGAAAGTACAAGGATACAGAATTGTTTTGCCAAACATCTTAATAAGGTTGGCAGCCATTCCAAAAGCTCCAGCGGGAGCTTTCTGGTTGCCTTGAGTCCTGTATTGTTTTGAAAAGACCTCGAACTAAACAACCTTTCACGCAATGTTAAAATGGTTGATTGGCGATATACCTCAACACACGTTCAGAAAAATCTTAAAGGAACTTATTCATTTATCTCTTTGTACGGGTATCATATCGGGTCAACATTATTTCAGTTATGGTGCGATGCCTGATTCCTAATGATAGGGGAAGACCCCATACTCAACTGCTTATAAGAGCTGGTAAATTAAGGTAGAACCATCGGCACTCCGTACGACAGTCGTGAGGTTGCCTCTTATGAATACCCAAAATGCCGGGATTTGAACCCACACAGAGAGGGGCTATGTATTCTGACCGCTAGGTCACACATAGCCACACGAAATTAAGTAGCAGCATGATAAATTGCTCAGTGTGTCACAATCATCACTAGTCAAAGTCACAAAGATTATTTCAAGGGTTCAATGCAAGACTATAATAAGTGCTTCACAACTATGAAGCACTTACTATTGTATTGCATTGAACCCTCGATTTGTCGTTATTCCAATATAATGTCTAAGGCCTAAAAACAAATTGTATGTTTGGGGTAACCCGACCCTACCTAGCCAAACCTGCCTACCCTAAAGATTTTATTGTCATTGGAAGAAAATTTCAATAGGCACCCTATTTATAACATATCCATTTAAAACTTCTTGCGCGTTTCCGACGGGTCAGTTTACGATTTGAATTCGAAAAACGCATGTTTATTCATGTCTTCAATCGCCGCTTATTCAACAAGTTCTGAAAATGCATTTTGATGGATGCTGGTCTGTGTAAGAAGACAGTTATATACTGTTTAATTATTTTCTTCAAAAAGAAATATGCATGTTAAAGTGAAGCTCAAAATTAGAAAAAAAAAATAGAATGAAATAAAAAATAATCCCTACTTACCCTACCTACTGATTTTGAAGATGTTACCCTATTCAACCAATTTATTTTTTAAGGCCTAACGGCGATCAGTATGTAGGTAGATTCCAGGCACTATTTGAGGGAAAGAATGGGATGTAAGACAAATCAACAACATATATAAAAAGGTATAGTATTTTTAAACTTTCTTAATTTATGCGCATTTATATGGTATCATTTTTAATTAGATTAAGTATTGATAAATGCAATAAACATTTTAATGGCAGATAATGCAATTGAACAACAGAATGGCAAATATGTCTCCTCGTGTATCTTTACGACTGACCTACATTGAAAGCCGAAACCAAAATAGAATCCGAACAATGTTGATATTGTTTTAAAATTATTTCTCACAAATATTCATAACGAAGACCGTCTATCTCTCTGATATAAAGATATCCAGTGGAATCGACAAAGAAAAATAACATTGCTCAATGCAGATAACTGCCCTATGATAATTTCAATTAGTTACAAGCATCACGCGAGGGAAAGAAATGAATGAATGAAATGATGAATGCTGAGTATAAAAATAAAGATAATTGATATGTAAGTGTTTGGAAGATAAAACATTTTCTTAATAAATCTCATTATAAGGCAGTTAAATCATCAAAAATGAATGATCAAATTGAATAAAAATTGTCAAGATAACGACAGGTCCCTTTTTGGACTAGGCTGCGTTAGCGCCTAGTCCATTGAAGTTACATACCACTTTCTGATGGACGGTACTTTATCGATGCACAAAATGTGGTCTGACACGAATTACTCATTATACATCCGCTTTCACTGTGCGGACTAATACCTTCTTTGAACCAAGAATGTAGTCCGGATTCACTCGCTTTGTTTTGCTCTAAATTATTTCCTTTAGCTACAATACGTAACGAAAAAGTTTTAAATTTGTCACATAAAGTGAGTTATCGCAAAGAAAGTGTTTGCAGGGAAATGGTCCCATTTCCTTAATGCATATAACCTCGAATATGCGGTAGAGGCATTGTTGTCGACCAAGAAAGTACACACGAAATTACTTAAACGGATATCTGACGATGCGAGTTTCAATAAATCGTTAAGAAACTAGTTGACTTCGCACTGGCAAAACCGTTGAATATTATATAAAATATTATATTAGATAAAGTAAATTAAAGTTCGCTAGGAACACACAATCCGTGTCACTTGAGTGAAATCGTATTGACCAGCTTCGCGGGTTAGAGGTCAAGACAAGACCAACCCGTGACCTTTAGCTTGTAGTTATTCGCAACGACAAGCACATTCTAATAAATATAATACAGGGAATTGGCAAACAAAGAGGACATTAAATGCGTAAGTAATATTTTTATCTCGACAGAAGGAGTTAGAGATATTTGTATCTTTGGTATGCAAGTACAGGCAGTTAATAAAGATAGATATATAGATCTATCCAAGTTCAAAACTCTCCGTATTGAATGACTGCTGTCGCGAAATTTGCTTACTGATTGACTTAAACCGACTCGGGGGACCAGAAAGACTTCGATCTAGAGATTTCGAACTCTTTCGCTTGGATTTCGTTCGTTTCCGTCGATCAATACTGTCGTAGTCTAACGTATATGAGTCGGCTCTAATCGTAACACTTCGGAGGCTTTCGGAGCCTTCCGAACGGAACGAATCGTTAATTGCCTTACTCGTTGACCGAAATCGACTGGAACGATTTAAAGACGACGAGCTGTCGTCAGCTTCAAAACTGGTCGATGGTAATGAATGATGATGTTGTCTTAATTGCACTTCCGGTTGATTGGCCTTTACTTCCGGTTTATCATGTTTCATTTCTGGTTCACTGCTGAATACTTCACTTCCATTGGATTCTAAATCGGCAACACTGCGTCTAATCCAAATAACCTCCGCATTATCTTCACTGGCTTGTTTATCGAGGTTGTTTTTATATCTAGAATTACCGTTTTGCCCTGTCCGGTCTTCAATGCCCATCCGAACATTCGTCAACCTACCGTCATAATTATCGTTTACTCCGATTGGCTGATATCTCCACGAGCTTGACCTTTGACTCGGTCGATGCGACTTCGAGGTCGGGGTCGCTTCATCTACACGCACGATTTTGTATCCATGTGACGTCACGATATCTCTGATGGCGTTTGCAACAAGGGGTTTCCCGACGCCGTACCCCACCCCCGCCCCGACAAGGACAGCCACTAGGATCCAGATATTCATCGTCATGACACAGAGCATCATGAAATAGCCGGTGGTCACTCGAATCATCTGGACGATGCTGAGAATGAACTTCTCCCAACAGGTGAACACTACGCTTCCGCAACATTTCGCGCTGAAAGAATATGGACGTTCAGCTTAAACCACAAAACAAAGTGACAATATCACCATGCTTCGTGCAATTACCAGATGTAAAAATGAACTTTGTTCCACCCAATTCATTCGAAGCAGTCTACATGTGTTATTATTAAGAAAATACCAGCACGTTTGATCTTCCTCGAATTGGGCGGAAAGGAGTTGAAACTCAAAAAACGTATGTAAATAAAACAATAAAATTACTCCTTTGCTATCGCATAGATGTGGTAACATCGTTAAATAAGTTGTTGACTCTGAAAAGTTAAGCAAACAAAGGAAAAGTGTAACCTTATTCTGAATTGCGAGACATTTGGAAATTAAAACCAGTTCTTTCCAAATCGTGTATTCAAATATATGCATATTGTAGTACCGAGTATTTTACTATTCATTCTCATTCCTAATGAGCGCTAATTGAAAACAGCAATACTGATAAGTATAGTTCAGAATATTGTAACTTTTGAAGGTTTTCTTCAGGATAACGATTTTCTCCATTTGTCAAAATGTTTTCATTTGCCGTCAACTCGACCTGAATGTCTGTTCTTAATTGAGAAAACACCATTTGATCACATCATTCTTTAAACGGAATTGAAATATTAAAGAAATACAGTGATGTCTCGTTAATCCGAACACTTCCGTTCCCAACAAAATTTCCGGATGACCGAATCATCCGGACTAATGAAGCAGACCATGTCCTCATACACATTAAGACATAAACAGTCTGTAAGCACGTGTATACTTATAACCCTGTAGCACACGTCGAATTATTGACCGTCCCATATTGAAAGAGTTTGCAGACGACATTTCAAAACGTGATGAAATTCGAAAATAATCGTCTGATATGGCAGAAAACATTGTGGGAAAAGGAGAAATTGCTCGTCACGAGCAATTTCTCCTTTACCCACAATGTTTTCAAAAGTCGTCTGCAACAAACTGGTCTTATAATTCCGTTCCCTTACAATTTCGTTCGGATTGCGAGACATCCGGATAATCGGGGTCCGGATAAATGAGGCTTCACTGTAATACAATACCCTTTTGTTTTCGTGAGCGCTCTGTGTCGAAGATATCTGAGGTATTCGTGTAAACACTCATACGTCACAGCTGCGATAATGGCTGACAGCATAGCACCCACCAACCCTGGAACGATGTTATATATGATTTATAAATCTAACCATTCTGTCATATGGGAAATTGTGACATGTAAAAATAGAAAAGAGCAGAAGTTGACAGTAATCAGCATAAAAAAAACATTTACGTTATCGCAGTACGTGTGGTATTTGAACAAGGTTGTATCTAGATAATGTTCATTCGTTTGGCTTTCCTTTCTCTTTTGTATGTATGAGTGTTTACCATTGTAGAATTGTAGATGTGTACCGTTATTTCAATAAACCTATAGATTTGTTGAAAGGTTTAACAATTCTTTTAACTTGACAATATAATAAAAGAAAAGAACACAAATTTAACCCTTCCAAAGTTGAAGAGACGATTTTATATGCCTAGCTTTCGTTCGTATCCTTTTCATCTATTGTTTGTATAAATTTATATCTATGTGTTAATAAACTCGAATATCAAATGATGAATAAAATATGCTTAAACTAATCCTTCTAAAGTTAAAACCCTCACTTACCGTATACCGTATCCGTTGTCCATTGTTCCACTATAATGCTAGAAACTGTATGATACTTCAAGAACTGAAATACATGTACAAGGGAATACATTCATATATAGACACACACTTAATTGTTTTGCATTAGTCTGGGCTTATAAACGCTTGTTATAAACAAAAGTGGATACGACAGTCATTTTTTAACTTAAGTAATGTTCTCCAAAATCTTATACTTTAACGTAATTTCAATTGTATTGTCAGTAAAAACATTTATGGAAATATTCAATCGCACTTTATAAACAAACATTTCATCAAATGTGTGTTATTCAAATGGAGTTTTCGCTGCTTTAACAAATAAAAGTAAACTACTATGATAAGGTAATGGTAATGCAACAAACTTGGAAGGGAGAGAACAATGGAGAATTACGTATCGGTGAATAAAATGAGTTGCTTCCCTTTAGATTGGTGCGATTGGCTCAATACGACTATTCCTAAATTCCTCTTATTAATGAATAATTTACACAGCATCCAATTCCATCTAGAAACGCGAATACAAACATGCATCATTTGAATTTCTAACAAGGCATTCATAATTTTGCTCCACGAGTTTAATCTAATTTCAGTTGATTATAGTTGGCATGACGATTGCAATAAATTGACAATTGACATTTTAGTTTATAAAGAGATTCTATAAATACATTGCACACATTTGAATAGCTTTTCCAATGAATTTCATTTTTTAAATCTATAAAATAAACTTCTCCAACACCTCTTCAAACCTCATAATCGAGTCTAAGTCCAAACTTTTTTGGGGAGGTAATGTGACCAAGCATGAACGAAAACAAAAGAACAAACTGGTAACAGAATATCGGACTATGTCGCCAAGGTCTCAATTTAAAAGGTGTGTCGATTGTTGACCTGGTTCTGAATGCTGAGGAATACTTTTGAAAAATTAAAACAAACTGAATGCTCGGCTTTACCCTTCTTGAGGATATAGATTTAGGGAACAGACGCACTACATAAAATAGATTAAATGATTACAGAAGTGGAATTAAATGTCGATCTAGGTTTTCTATGAACGATTTTGAAATCGAATATAGTTCCCTAGTAATAAATTAGTACCTGGGTAGGTATTGGTTGAATAACGATGTAAAATCGAACATCGACTGCCGTACTCTGGAACTACGTGCAAAGCTGAGCATCCCTTTACGCACAATAATGCCAACTGGCTAGCTTGAGCGTAAATTTAAGATTATCATTAAAAAAACTAAACTTTCGAGACGGAAAAAAGTACAAAACTACTTGTCGATTGTCAACTTGCAAAACAAATGCCAAGCCAAGCATCTAAATGAAACCTGAACAAAACTGAATATCTGTTGTCAATGAAAGAGCCTGGTAAGCATATACATCGCATTAATTTCTAGTCAATGTTCTTCCTTCGTTTGAAATTCAACATTATTGATCTATACTGGTGTTAATTGTTCAGTCTTTACATTATCTAAGAGAAACGTCCAAAAAGGCCTACTTGCGAATGCCAGGTGGGATATGTGTGATTTCTCGTTTCATGTATGGGCGTTTCCATGACGACTCGCGTGACATTTAGTCCATATCTCCGGTTTTATAACGGAAACGCGGCTGGAAACGACTGCGGGGCACACGTCTCTGTAAATGTACCAGGAAACTAGTCTGAAATGGAAAACGAACAAAAAATCATACATATGTCAACGTTTGGACCTTCTTCAGCCGTTGTCTTTTTGCGCTTTTCATTGTGATTTGACGACTTATCAAAGATTAAATCAACTACAGACATCAATCAAATGGTGTCGCAAATCGTGCTTTCTGTCTTTTAGTGATGAGAGAAACCATATAAACAAAAGTTTTCATGCTTATGAGCCATTTCTTCTTTTGTCAAAATTCGTTCCTTAATACATCGTGTGAAGGAATAACATCACACATTTGTTTACAAAACGTCATAAACAAGATGCTATGAAAACAAGACACTACTCAAAACCCAAAATGTATCCTTTAATCACGACTTGTTTCCACATAATAGCCTCTCGAAAAACGTCTATTGTGCGTAAACCCTTATAGTGCTTGAACCGATTTCATGCTTATGCAAACAGGCTAGATCCAGGCCAGCCGTCAAGTAAGTTGGCTGCTGGCCGATGATCTAACCTGCTTGCTACTCTGAGTATTTCTCATCAGCAAACTTAAGCAGATATATAAGGTATTGGAAAGCAGAAGGCACAAGAATATGTTTTCAGAAACTAATCCAGGGATAGCATGTAGTGCAGCACTGTCCCTTGATTTATGACTCCATCACCAACAAATCAAGACAAATGGGAAAACAAATGAGAAAGGATAACGGAAGAAACAGAGACAAGCCATAAAACTTTCGTTCGCCATCCAGGTTTTATCAGGCTTATCTACGAGAGGTATGTAGGTAAACTGAGACTGCCTGAACAACAATGGGGTGAACATCATCTAGACCGGTTCTTCTTAAAGCGCGTACTTCCGTGTTGGTGGGGGTATGCATGAGTGTGCGTCTCGTATGTGTGCATTAACCCATTACCAAACAGTAACGACATTCCACCACTTTGTTGCAGACGACTCTGGAAAAAACTGTGGAAATGAGAAATTGCTCGTATGGAGAAAAGTTCCCCCTTTCCCACAACGTCTTCTACTCTATCAGAAGATTACTTTCGAATTTTATCACATTTTGAAATGTCTTCTGTAAACTCTTTCAAATATGAACAGTCGAAAAATTGACGTTTGGTAGAAGGTTTAAGTGTGTATGCGTTTTGCATGTCCAAGTGTTTTTGTCTGTTTTGTGTTGTTGTACCTATAGAGGTATTTGTGTTGAGGTATGTTATATTATGTCTTTGTCAAAGTACTATCCATAAGAAATTCATACGTGTGTTGTCAATGTGTTTGTCTATATAGGTATGTGTTTATAGTGTATGATGTATGACCGTTCCTATTTTTAAAGGTATATTTCGTTTCCCAGCTCATCATGTTTTTGTCTGTATATATGTTTTGAATGTATAATGTGTGTCAGTCGCATTTAACGGGTCTTTATGAGTCCCTGTTCACCATATAGTATGTCTGTAAAAGTGTGTGTTTATGATGTATGTGTGAGTCTGTTCGTGCATTTTTGAGACCTTTATTTTGTTAATATTGTGGTTAATGTGCCTGTCCCGATGCTAAGGGTACTGAGGGTTAATCATAGGCTACAGTGTCATATGTAGAGGAAGAGATAGAAAGGTAGAAACAGAGAGGTAGAGATAGAGAGGTAGAGACCAGCGAGAATTACAAGGCAGACGCATCATTTACATTATGTTTCATGTTATTTTAACCTCATGTCTTCTGTAAAAGGAATTGAGTGAAATAAAGATTTTGTATTGTATTGTATTGTATTGAATACCCCGTACACCACGAAAATCACATGTCCGCCAATCCCCTATCTTAATAGTGCAATAAAGTTAATAATTCCTTGTTAAAGAATGTGCTTACATTCGATTTCAATGAATATTTGTATGAATTTACACACAATAAGATATAGTAATCCTTCTTATTTCTTCAAGAGATCAAATTACTTTGACAAAATGTGATATCATCATCAAAGCTTACCAATGGCGTTGGTAACAAAGTCCGTGAAGAATAAAAACATACATGTAGTATAAATTGTCAAATATGAACTGATTTTAAAATGACTGTTAATTATCCAAACTAAGATAGATGGATATTGTTTGGCAAAATGTCTGCGTTTTATCAAATACAAGCATGAAATACTAACTTTTCATAGGACATTAAAAGAGTCTACAAATAAATCATACATCTTACAACAATTATTCAATCAAGCAAAGACCTAATAAACAGTTCTTCGGTTCATTCAACGAAACAGTATTGCATAGATCAAATATTATTTATATCGATTTGACGGGTGATATGTTTGAATTGACATAAAGAAATATCAGAAATTTTTGAGATGATCGTATTCCCTCGATGTGCTAAACGTATTGCAAGATTCCTATTGTACAAGCTGCATTCGACAATGTCACATCACAGTAGAAATAGAAACATCGTTTTCACATAATTATACAGGTACCTCTTCAAACATAGGCACATCGACATGAATTTGTTTAAAAGTGTACTACTTGGTAAGTAAGGATTCGACCTACCTCTGGCGTCTTATAGCATAAGTTCAACTTAACAAATTTTGCTTGGTTGTTTTAACGCCGTTTCAGCAGGCTTGTAATTAGTTTAGGTCTTTTCTCTGGTTGGTTATTGGTGAATATTTACATCAGTAAAGTATATGCAAAAGCACAGATTCCTAACCTAACCCGCATGTTAGAAAAGACGATTTTCCTAATGTTTAGTCTTTGACCCGACAAAATTCGTTAAAATTCGTAAAAATAATCAATCATGATGCATGAGCGAGAATAGAGACTGACTTGTTCAAAGTTCAAAGGGTTTTCAACATGAATTACCTCCGGGACAATAAAAACGAATCAACATAAATCGTTGGGAATTCAACCTTGACTGATTTATTGTAACCCTGGGACAATAAAAGGTGCAATTTATCCAATTATTCGATCCGACAAGTTTTCTTTGATCTTTTCGGCCTGTTTAGTAAATATAGTTTTGTAAGAGGAATTTGCTCGTCGTGTGTTTTGATTTATCACAATGTTTTTCAAAAACGATGCGCCCGTGGAGATTAACAATTACCAATATAGTTACTATTCGTCTTCCAATGTTAATCATTTTGCCATATTCAATTAACACAAATCGAGGGTTCAATGCAATACTATATAGTAAGTGCTTCATAAACATGAAGCACTTACTATAGCATTGCACTGAACCATCGAAATGGAACCAATGGTTAGATATGCAATTCTTACCGACAAGCTATTTTACTCTTGTTGTGCTAGTGGTCTTATTCTGGTCCGCAAACCCATTTCGTTAAGAAAAATGTATATATCCGTGCTTTTATTTCTCAATAAATTTACTTTGAATTCAACATTCGAACTCATACCAATTCATCCATCACATCTTTCTTTCAGAGATGTATTTTGTTAAATATATTTATGAATAAACAGTTTGACGCCTTTGTATCATCCCTTTTTAATGCAGCTCACGGTATCGTTCGTGACAGGAATTATAGAATTCCAATTGCATAATATGACACGGACATACCTTCATACATGGTGCTTTACAGTAGCTTCAATACATGCTATAAATACTCAAAACATATGACAGAGGTATGTACAGTGATGTCTCGTTAATCCGAACACGTCCGTTCCCAACAAAATATCCGGATGACCGAATCATCCGGACTAATGAAGCAGACCATGTTCCTATACACTTAAAGACATAAACAGTTTATAAGCACGTGTATACTTATAACCCTTTAGCACACGCCAAATTGTCGACCGTCCCAAATTGAAAGAGTTTGCAGACGACATTTCAAAACGTGATGAAATTCAAAAATAATCTTCTGATATGGCAGAATCTTCTGATATGGCAGAAAACATTGTGGGAAAAGGAGAAATTGCTCGTCATGAGCAATTTCTCCTTTACCCACAATGTTTTCAAAAGTCGTCTGCATCAAACTGGTCAAATTTTTCCGTTCCTTTACAAATTCGTCCAGATTGCCAGACATCCGGATAATCGGGGTCCGGATAAACGAGGCTTCACTGTATAGGTAAAGTTACTTCCCTTTCTCATTTCTGTATTCAACCTCTTATCGCGACGTTGTTGGTACGGTCGGACGGATTCTTGGGCACGCCTTACAAAGATTCGTAACATTACGTGTACGTTCATAAAATGATCGTAACCATTGCATCTCAAAGGTAACATTGTTCTTGTGCATGAAAAACAGACATGTGCGTTTAAATATACGATACTGATTTCACAGTCAGAAATCTGTCCAGTCTTAGTTTACGCTTTTCTGATATTCTCGTTTTGCCTTTATATTACCGTCTACAAACCTTTGTGATACAGGGTCCTGATGAGCACCCGTTAAGAAGATGTGAGTGTAGATAGGAATCCCAAAAATATCAGCAGGCGAGACATTACAATGTCTTGACCAATGACCATTTGCAAAATAATCATAAAATAGCACGATTACTTTCAGAGCAATGTAAATAGGTCAGGTCACGTTTAGCCACATCTATCTCAACGAGTCCAATATCCACGTAACATAGACAACCTAACTGTGATTAACATCTTTCACGCGTTTGTGTTTGATAGGACTTTATGACAGTTGTCAGCTAACGAAGCAATCGTATCAACTCGGCAATCCCCATCATAAGTCGGTAGATATACCTCGTAGGCAGTACATGAATACACCAGAATACACCAGAATTCCTGGGGTAATTCGCCTTACTTCCGGCGGATAACGCAAAAAGCACACAGGCACTAAATATGTATTTAAATACACACGAATTGGTTATATATCACAATTGAATGGTTTTTTTTACCCTTTTCATAAAAGATGATCATATCAACACATCTTTGTTTCATATTTTTTCAATCGGCTCTTCTCGGCAATCCCCGGCTTGTGCTGGGGATTTCCGAGTAGATACGATTGCAAACGGACATGCGCTTCGTTGCTGACCTACTTTCAAAAATGGCTCCCCATTACCTCCGAGGTTATTTTAAGAAATGGCCGAGGTGTTCCGAATGCTAACGAAGCTTTAAAGTCGTTCGTAAGCGACACTCTTGTTCAAAAGGGTAATTTGATATGCTACCCCACTAACATACTTCAATAAATATTTTATATTCATATTTATAGATGGCCTGTGGTTATTACGTAGATTTTAATTAAACGCCATGGAAAAAATTCCTCGAGTCAAAACTGATATAGTTGAATATTATTTGAAACAAAAGCAGTTATTTGGTTATAATATGACGCCAAGGTGAAAGTCATGTTTCTGCTATGTCCTGTTTCAAATGTTGAGTGTGAGAGAGGATTTAATCCATAGAACCTAATGAAAACAGCACATAGAAATAGATAGAACAAACGAACTCTTAAGAACCTCTTTGTGACCCTGATGAAGGATTTCCCCTTCTACAAAGACTATTTTGGCTCCAACTTATTGAATTTGGCTCCAATTTTTTTAATTTGGCTCCAACTTTTTCAATTTGGCGCAAATGTTGGCGCAAAGAAAATTTTAGCCAGAGAGAACCCTGGGAATACTCTTTCTTTATACGACACTACCCAAAAAAGCATCTCTTTCTTGAAAAGCATAAAAAACAAACATAACAAAGGTTATTTATAACATTCATATCTTGTGACGACAAGATATCAAAAAAAGACTGTAAAGAAATGTTTTTTGTATAACTAACATTTATGTATTTTACTCCGTCACTATCCAAAGCCAAGCTAGTGCGTAGGCCATACTTGTGTTCTTTTCTACAAGACTTGCAGCCAATGGCTGGATATCCTGCTTAACTTTACAGGTCGGATTATTTGGTGTCATACTGTTTCTGTGTTCGATTAGACATTTTCATATTTGGAAATATGCTCTGCAGCGGGGCATAGTTCTAATCTTAATAATGAACGTTGGAAGCGAACGGATATGTGCTGCTATGAGGTCCATATTATTTGACTGACTTCAATTGATTCTGCCAAAAAAACAGTAATTAAGTAACATGAAAATTGTAGGAATAGTATATACTTTTCATAACGGTCGGGTATAAGAACCTCGATTTTCCGGTAGAAAAATAGAAGACAATTTACTGGTACCATTACACCAACCATGTAAAGAGGTGCCTAGTCATGTCAATTCTGAGTCGCTTATTCCAAGGCTAAAGAACTTGCTACCTTCTCAGTCAAATACAATGAATGTACATTGGCCGGAACTAGCTTTTCCAAACTCCAAACACGAGAATACTGATCTGGGTCTATAATGAAAGGAGTGTGGTTTTAAACTAAAATGTCGACCTTACTTTTGATTCCACAGTGGCAAGATGCATTACAGTACCTGATCCTTTGGTCGCAATACGGTATGGAAAAGGGAAATGTTGTTACGAGAACGGTTTCGTGACCAATAACGTTTGGACATTCTAATTGCATGACTAGCAACTATATCAGTTTCATTCTAATTTACTTCAAGTCAGGCAGAAATAACCGCTATAGAATCTTGCGGTGAATTTACTTTTTCATTTAACTCTTTATTTCTAAATGATTGGGTAGATGTCCGTACATGATAACTTGTGGTTTACATGAACTATAGTCCATAGTATCATGTTACATTGAGTCATACAAGTGGTTAATCGCTCGGATTTTTTTTCACAATTTTCCTTGGTTTTCTTTTTGTTATCTATCATCATTTTTCCTGAAACCAATACGGCTAACAGGTGTAAGAACCCGTGCACTTCATGTTGTACACGTGTGAATATACCGCAACCTTTTGGTATAAATAGTCCATCCCTTAAGGTATTCGAAAAGAAGAACATACGTTAGGTGGGTTACTTTAGCGGTATTAGATATCTTATGCTAATTTCTCATGTATTATCACCGATCAAAATATGAATAACACACATGGATTTGATAATCTCGTGTTGCACAATGTAATTCACCTTTGAAACTTTGAAAGTAAGCAAATATGGCAATTTAGTGTTCTATCAAAGAACAAAACGATCTTGAGATACCTTTAAAATATAGTATATAGTACAAAGAGAATAAAAAGTCGAGTTAACTAGCTAGTTCTTTTCCGTACGGGTTTACACCGTGTCAACAATATTTCATTTATGTGACAATCCCCGCCTTCTCAACGACACAATTTACTTAACGGTTAACAAAAATTCAATCAAATACGTATACTTGAGTAGAACAGTGCAAATAATTTGTGAGATGTCTCTTATTAATTGAATGTAAAGAAATCTTATTTATTTAGGTGCATATGTTACAACCAAAGGGATGAAAGCCCCCGGGAACATGCACAATATATGAGGTCTCGAACTGCTCTGTGTAGTTGACACAACAAAACTCATTTACTAGATTGATCTAGCATTAGAGTGTATAAAACAGCACGACTTATTGAATCAATGGGACTAAGTTATCCAGGGTTATAGAAAGAACGAACACACACCGTAGTAACAGCTGCTAGGTCTGATGACATATTGAACAAAAGTTACACGCAATGGGTAATGTCCAGATAGACACATATATGTATATTTAACAATCTTCATAGTTCATAAATGTAAATCCACCGATTTTTTCAGGATCATATAAAGGTTCTGTCCTCTTATATCATCGGGACGAATTATCAACTCTTTTCTTAACAAAGCTCGAATCAAATTATGGGTAATAAGATATATACACATTTAAATGGAAAGCGAATATTCAATCATTTGGGAGATATTGATATTTCGCTAAGAGAAAAAAATGTGCATATAAGGTAGCTTAGTAGCTTTTTACAAAAAGACGTGAAGGAAATAGTTTGCTTAAGTCAGAATTGAAAAACATGGATATTATCAAATACGGATATTATCATTAACAAAATTTTGTAATGGGACACTTCGTTGAAACCGTCTTGTACTCGTACTTTGGAATGTTGCAGTTTATCTTGTCTTTGTATTGAAATGAGAAAGAATTATTGTTTTGAACTTATTCATATTTCTAGCATAAGATGCATGGTAAGGTCAATCGGAACACTTCGGCAAATTCCGGGTCAGTGTGGCTTGCCAACATCACCGAGGGGTCCGATTGTAGTAAGGTGCTACTCTGGTGCTTGTTAGAATCACACATGTGCCAAATTTACATTACAAATGGTCAATCAAACCAAATACCTTTGAATTTCGAATAAACCATGTACAGTGACAACAGACATTACATGGTGATGCTCGATTACAAAGCCGGTAACAGACGGCTTAACCCTTAGAATGCTGGATAATTCATAAAACAAAATAGATTTTTGTGGATTTTTGTGTCGTCTGCTTTCCGAAACCTTAAACATCTGCTTAGTTTTGTTGAGGAAAGATACGTAGAGTAGCAAACATGTTAGATCACAGGCCAGCCGCCAATTTACTTGGCGACTTGCCTCTGATCTAACCTGTTTGCATACATGCATGAAGTCGGTCCCAGCACTTTGAAGGGTAAAGGTTGATATTTAACATTAATCAAACCAATTAACAATTATGCGTCGACTATTGATTTTCCATTTTAGGACCATTGCTTTTCCATTTTAGGACCCAGCGAGTAAAGCTAGACAAAGGCGTGAGCACATGCCCGTTCGCTGGTAATCTTGATAATAATTACACAATGTCCAATTCTGAAATTGTTGGTTATCTTATACTATAAGAACTCATTCTGACTGACCTTCTGAAGAAGTTTGAAAAGATACCTGTCACTGGGGTGAATTGCTCAAGTTGGGCAACTTTCCTTCAGTTACAATAGAGTGTTCTAGGGATTTACAGGCTGGTTTACAGATTCGATTCCCATTTAGGCCAAATGTGTCATTTCGGATGCCCATTGGACAAGACACCATTTCCAAGCTTGATGTTATGCTATCCCAGAAAGGTAGATAAGTGATATGGCTTTGCCATTTGATGTAAAATTTGAGGAACGAGATAAAAAAAAAAAAAAAAACATCCATAAAACTTGTTGGTTAACATTGTGACCAATGTTTCGAATCTATGCACCGCGCCAACAGACAAAAAACATTTCCCCAAGTATAAATAGCACCATGATGTATTGAATCTATACACGAATAGCTCCGGGAATACAGAGAGAAGTTATAGTGTGATCTCGTGTTACATGATGAGTGCAGCTGAAATTTCAACTTTTAATGCTCGAAGTACAATGCTTCCCACGCATAGATGTCTTTCCCAAGGCCCATATTCTCAAAATATTACGCTTTCGTTTAATTAACGTTGAAGAAGGGTTATCGTTCTCAAATGAGCATGATAGATAGGTCGTCTTCTTGATGTCGTTTTAGCATTTCTAACGTCACATGAGACAGCGGTTAGGTTGACTTAACATTTTCCCAAACAATAACGACATTTGACCACTTTGTTGCAGACGACTTTAGAAAACATTGTGGGAAAAGGAGAAATTGCTCGTGACGAGCAATTTTTCCTTTTCCCGCAAGGTTTTCTGCTCTATCTAAAGAATATTTTTCAATTTCATCTCATTTTGAAATGTCGTCTGCAAACTCTTTCAATTTGGGACAGTCGAGAATTTGCTAAGGGTTAATATAAGGGTTAAGATAAGGGTTCAACTTAAGTTTAAATTTTAAAAAACTTAAATTCTAGATCATCACTTAACGGTAAACGGAAAAGGCAAAGATACGAATTATAGTCTTATATCTATTATAAGCATCATACATTTAACTTGTTCACAGAAGAAGAAAAAAATGAAAGTCAAAATAGAATGCCATTGAACAGTACATTTGGTGTATTGTTCGCAGACGCCTGTTTATAGAGTTGATTATTCGATAATAAACGAATACCAAGCTGATAGCAACCGATTTTTCACTTTTCTGCGGTTTGATAATAATCACTTATTAGGGTGAAAGATCGCGTCAAGAATATGTCAGTATTATTGAAATGCCGTTTTTATGATGATATGGGACCCTACACGTCAAATTATACCGCATGACCGTCCTTTATTTAGCAAACTGTGACTGGAAATACATGTATTTAAGTATAAAACATCATTATTTTCCCGATATTCGGAGGGAAGCTCTGTGACTAACGACATTAATTCCCAGTTTGAGATAGACGATTTCTATACAATATATTTATTGAAGAAAATTTATGAAGTAATGGGTTAAAGAAACTTTATTTTCTTCATCATGATCGATCTAGAGAATAAATGAAGCGAGGTTTATTGCTCGATAACATGACGAGACCCTACATGAGAAGACACATTCACTTATCGACGATTTAGTGTATGACTGTAGTAAGTCCTTCATAAATGAGAAAGACTTACTATAAGTGTGCACCAATCCATCATTACGTGATAATCATGGTAATGGGACGAAATAAAATGAGACTAAAACGCGACTGGTTTGTTTCGTCGTCTTTGTCGGGAGCAGAAGCAAAGCCATTTGTTTCTGTTTTGATATAATACATGTACTTTGGACCGATCGGACTGTTGACGTGGAACATACTTCCTATATTAGCCTCTATCTATGAATATTTGGTGATACTTTCAAGAGACTCTTGTTGGGCTTAACGCTGTGTCTGCAGTAGTTCATTTACATTACGACTAACTCGGTATTCACCAACACAAGGCTAGGGCTCTGAACTGGTATATCAAAGGGCTATCCAACGAAGTCAGCGACGCTTGTGGGAATCGAACCCGTGACCTTCGAGTTAGGGTTCGTCTCGTTAAACATTAGGCCTCAAAGAAATCGATACTGAGCCATGAAAGAGGAACCCATTGAATTCTTTATTCCTTGCATGTACGCCACACTGGCTTACACTGACGCTGACTACTTTCCCACATGGATTTTCTATACCATCGTTGGAATCTCATTTAATAAAGCGAATGTTAAATTATCCCTCATGTACACGCGTACCGGTTGTGTTAACAGAAAGCCGGGAGTTTCTTATATACGGCCAAAGACCGTTTCCTAACATCGTAGGAAATATGTAATCAACGGGTACCGGCTATGTACACAGGAGGCAGAATCGAGAGTTACTTATATAAGGTTAAAGACCATTTCCCAAAACCGATGTTTAACAAGTAACTTCAAACTAAACTACGTTGTAGATCATGAATGAGTCTAGTTTTGGTTAAGATCACTAAACATCGCATCGGGGTGTTGTGTTTACATACACACTAAAAGGTTTTAGATTTAACAATTACCTACGTAATAATGTGTCCTTATCGTAACCTCGGGGTAACCGCCATATTTGAGGTTGTTGAGGTTTACATACACCGGGATAGGGATAAAGTGGGCCTTACAAATGCTGCGTTTTTATTAACACGGATGATAAAGATAAATTGCTCATAAGGAGGAATTCATCACATTGGTTTTTCTTTGTACGGCCCTGAACACCGTTTCAACAATTTTCAGTCATACAACGAATTTAAAATAGTTCATACGGCGTTTATCACCACACATACAAAATCAATTGTGATGAAGTATCTACAGACTTCTGAAGCAATTGCGTCGATGTAAGTTTTAATCGAGTAAATGGTAACATGTGCGTGTATCTGAGTGATCATTTAGGCCTTAAACACCCAAAACCAAACGAACAGTTCTGACAGCAATTGGTCTTTGAAAAATTGTATCCTATGTTTACCAGTATACCCTTAGGCGATGCGTTTTATCGTTATTTTACAACATGTCGGTACACTGAGTTGTCCAGATCTTCCAAAGTAAACAAACGACTCATTTAATTCAATTACCCCATAAAAACTTACATAAACCCAATACATTAAGTTAAGCATTCGCATTTGATCTTACTGAAAGGAATTGTTTTAAGGAAATACTGTTATAATTTTGGGCATTGTTCGTGGAAAAGATTGTTCCCTTTAGTCGCGATGGGTTTCGAACAGCACATAGAAATAGTCATATGACACCTCGATATGTTCTATGTCAAGGTAAATAAAGTATGAAGTATCCACAGAACTATCGGCGTTTCGATAAATGTTAAAACAATCAAGGCAAATTGATCAAATCAACACACATCTGATTTCTTATTCGCTGTATTCGAAAAGTAAACAACCAACTGTAAACTGCTAACATGCTCCTAGACTGAATCTGAAAAAGGTTCATAACCTATGTAGTAAACTACAAAGGGGTATTAAAACTAAAACACGACAGGTCGAGGTTATAGCTGAAAATGATATGTCTTCTATCATTTTTTTTTTTTTTTTATGGGTTTTACATCACATCAACATTATTTCAGTTATGTAGCGATGCCCGACTCTTAATGATGGAGGAAGACCCCATACTCAACTGCCCATAAGGGCTGGTCAAGGCGGGTAGAACCATCGGCATTCCGTAAGTCAGTCGGGAGAGTCTTCTATCATTATTTGCAATATACGACCATGTTTTTCTGAAACCAATCCAACCCATGGTAATACGTCATTGATCCATTTAACATCAGAAGCGTTCAAAAGAAGCATGATACATGCGTTTCCTAATGATATTTACCTATTGTTTTACATCGAATGTGAAGGAAACTTGAAGTTTGTTTAAAGCCACTTTTGATGACTGCTTCCTGGATACAAAACAGTACTCCCTCCAAATTATGGGTTATTCCCGGCAATTTTCACCTCACCTATCGAGGATTCGAACCCGGTACCCTCAGTACAAGAGGCCGACGCACCACTGTCGCCCGCATTTTGGACAGAAACCATTGTGAAAAAAAATACGATAATGCTAATTGTTGGCAATTTTGTCATATTGTTACATTTTGACTTATTACAGAAGTAGTATGTGTCAAAGTACGGCAGTATGGACTATGAAGCTTAAAATAAACATCATACAGTCGTATTGGGTTACAAGGATCCCGTGTTTTCTAATCCAAACCACGATTCTAGTTTCATTGGCGATAACTGAAAGGATTCTCGTGTTACGATGTAATACGAAACGAGGAGAGTTTGTTGTGCACGATTGCTGCATTATCCATTGTTATAAAACATGCGTGTAAGTGTCTGATAAGCCATTTAGGCTTGAATTACTGTCGACACAACGTCTGGAAAACGTTATCTCGGGCTTTTGTACTTTTCAGAATTAATTCTTTTACCCATTCATATTCGAAATAAAGTAGATGCTACAAGACTTAAAACTCACATTTAGATTTACAGGGTTTTCAACTGTATTTCAGTTAAATCTCAGTGGTAAGTTCACCCTGTCGTCTACTTATATTAAGCCCACAGCGCAATACACTTTCACTCTTACAGTATCTGGGCATTTGAAAAATCCATTGAAAACTGAATTAGAAACCCACTTCTTTCTTAAGAGTAGAATAACATTCATCTTCAAAAGAATGTAACAGTCGATAAAAACACGCACAAATGTTTGCGAAGGTGATTGTACAAAAGTGAAGGTCTGGATTAAACCGCTATAAAAACAGTGTATTCGTTTTTCGCCGATTTTGCGACTTATCGAATTATCGTTTCACCACAAGTTCATATCTAAAGCATTAGCTGACGATAACATCGAAAACCAATAAACATGCGTCTATTTCCACATTCTCACTTTGATCAAAACTAACCATATCATGAAATATGAATGAATTAAAATCGAGAGATATGATTAATTAGTTAATAAGCTAAAATAACGAAATTGTAACTTATATAAATAATGTTGTTTACCTGCGTTACTGTACATGGTAAAATTAGTTATATTTCCCACCTAAATTGAAATAAGTGTTGCGTAAAAAACCTCTTTATTAACCAACATTAAATCTGACACATTTATGTGAGAGATAGCCCATCAGCCGTGTCCATTTTATAAGGCCTTACACATAGTTACCATAAAAAAGGAAAAATAATTTTCTTTCACAAATGACCGTCCCTGTATTTATTAGGATATATTTTGCATTTCTTTTAGTCTTAGAATGCTTGGTGATTTTCTAAAAAAAATGATTTTTGTGTCGCTTGCTTTTCAAAACCTTAAGTATCTGCTTTATTTTTATAAGAAAAGATAGCAAAAAAAATAGCTATTTTTATAAGAAAAGATAGCAAAAAAAATAGCAAACAAGTTAGATCACAGGCCAGCCGCTAATTATCTAGGCGGCTGACCAGGATCAAACCTATTTGCAAAAGCATTCAAGCACTATCAGGGTTAACCATTCGACTCATTTGAAATGATGCGGTGTCTTGAACAAAAAGTATTAATTGAAGAATAAAGGCAATTTAATTAAACCGTTAAATGTAGAGATTTTATTTAAGAAAAAATTAACGCTTACAAAACACTGAAATCTTCAATAGTAGATGTCTACTGTATAAGATCGTATAAGAGCCATTGGGACCTGGAGAACCGACCTGAACCAAGTTAACAAATGTGGGGAAATTTAGAATGACCATTGTTTAAGCAACAATAGCCTAAATTGGAAATTGAAATAAAAAAAACTAGGAAACAACCAATTTCCTCTTTATTATTCATGGGTATTTCCCATTGTGGCAAAAGGATAAAATGCTCATTTTGGAACAATTCATCAGTTTATATGGTTCTGCAGTGGTCTATTGGTTATCGTCGGGGACTTGAGGCCGGCCGGTCTCCCCCGGTTCGATTCCCGAAGGTGACCATCTATTTCACCGTGGAGTGTCCTTGGGCAAGACAATTTACTAGACTAGTACTGGTAGGAAACCAGGGAACATGTACTATAATACTAAAAAATGCTGTACATTAACAGGAAGAAGATGACGAAGTTTTCTAAACACACCTACAACATATGCGTTACAGTGAAGTACCATGGAGTAAGGTGTTATGCGAAATGGAGTGATGAGGGAATGAACCGGGGTCTATCGCGTCGATCTGTAATGATATAGGTCACCACATGTCATAAATAAGTCAGATAAATCGATCAGATCGATAGTATCGGTGTCATACTGCGATCATATCGTTTTAACCCTTTCCCAAACAATAACGACATTTGATGACTTTGATGCAGAAGACTTTAGAAAACATTGTGGGAAATGAGAAATAGTTCGTAGCGAGCAATTTTTCCTTTTCCCACAAGGTTTTCTGCTCTTTCTAAAGAATATTGTCCAATTTCATCACATTTATAATGTCGTCTGCAAACTCTTTCAAATTAGCACGGTCGAAAATTTGTTGTTTGGGAAAGGGATAAAAGGGTTATTTCATAACGATTAACATATCCTTTATATAACTTAAGAATCAGTTACTGGTCCATTGTAGGAAAGTCAATTCATGGACAATTAAAGAGATTGAAAAATAACCATTTTCAATAAAACTAGATAGAAACCATTGTTGGCAAAACTATAAATTGTTATCAAATTGCTCATGATTAGGCGCTTTCATCCTTTTGTCACAATGGCTTCTAAAGCAATCTTCAGCAGATGCATCAATGTGTGATATCGTTGATGATATAGTGAGAAATAGATCTTATTGAAGGTGACTACATTGTAACAGGGTGCCTATCTTTCTACGAGGAGCATCTTAAAGACATCCGCCAACTCCTTCTTTTCTATTTACTCTTTGGAATTGTCTCTAGAAAACAACTATGACATGGAAAATCAATTTATGAAGTAGATAATGTAAAGTGGTAGTTGTAATACCTCCCCTTTATACCAATGATTCCATATTTGCTATGTATATATCTACTGACTTGACCATTCCCTATATTGTTAGTCCTCAGCCTTTATTCCTATATAATTAAGCTCTTGTAGGGGACACCAGAATTGCAATTTTGTAAAACAAAGCCAACAAATCCATGATCATTTCAACCAAATGCACGGCCTCCGTGGTCAAGATTCCAGTACAAAACTTAAAATCAGCTAGCCCTTCTTTGCGCTGTTGGAATAGCGGTTAGGGCGGTAAGTTATATTTTTCATTAGCGATACAATGTAGTATAACTGTCTTCCTAAGGACAATTAAACAAGGGGTTTTCTTCCACCCAGTATGAGCCTGCCTTTGAAATAAAACTTTTTAATTGCTTACGTAATGAAAATCCCCAATCTATTAATAAATCAGCCAAGCAATTACAACAAACCATTTGGTTTCATTTGGACCATCTTATCACGTGCGTTATCTTAATGGCGATCTAGATAGTTTGCACAATTCGACCCAAAAATAATTGTGCTGCAGAGCTTTCCTTGACCCAAAACTGTTATAGTAAATTACCCATAATTCCTTGATATGACCCACAATAATAATAATGTTCCATTCATAATTCAATAAATAAGGGGTCATCCCAAAAATCAACATAAATCGAGGGGGGCATTCGAAAACCCTGGTGAAGAAACCTTTCTGTGCTTTTGGGGATAACCTGGTTATTTTTGAACTAAAGGTGCCTCAGCACCTTTGTCCATTGAATTTACATACCACTTTTTGAGGGACGGTACTTTATCGATACAAAAACAGCGGTCTGACCCCAATTACTCATTAAACCTCCGCCTTCACTGTGCGGACTAATACCTCCTTGGAACTAAGAATGTAGTCCGGATTTACGGCTTTGCTTTGCTCTATATCAATATTACTGTTGCCTCATGGGAAATCGTAAAATGTCCAGATGTTCGAAAATAGACTATCGGTCAGTGTCTGTTCAAAGAAATAATGATTATAGTAATGGTGGAAAAAGGAGCAGCTGTTTTCCTCGAGATGTTGCCCAGAGAAAATTTCAAATGTATCCTCAATCATCTTGCTTTAAACACACCTTAGTCCTTCAGCGTTTTCAGCGCTTTGATTTAAAATATGTCGTTCTACCTTAATATAACAAATTTCGTTTGAGAACCAAGAAGGTCGTTGATCGAGCAGCACAGGTTATATATAGATGTTGCAATTCCAACTAAACGGTTCCGGGAACAAACCAGGGTTTGGCCAAAAGTATTTACGACACTATACCGTTTTCCATTCTTTGGTTAAAGGCCCATTAAAGGAGATTAATGCTATATCAAACTATATTATTTTGTAAACTTTTGGACAGATCCAAATAGTTATCACCAATAAACACCATCAGCACAACTTACATGGGAAAGTAAACCAGAAATAACCCAGATTAGCAAGTTTTATAATTCAGATTTCCTGATTCTTCACCACACATATTTATTAACCGACCAATCAAAATTCGTTATTTTGAATATGTAAACAAACAGGTTGTTGATAAACATGATTGAATTGGAGACAACTATATTTCAAGCACAAAATAACTTGTTTCAAATAGTCTCATTAATAGGGTCTCAATACATTTCTAAAGTAATTATCATGACTTTTATAAACATAATAAAAGAACTCCATATATTTTTTCAGTAATTTATGTGTACTCCTCTCCTTTGCTGTGCCTTTAGGCTTTGATGCGTGTTGCCTCGAATCAATAATTGTCTTCTTGTGTCTTGTTTATACCTGTCGTGTTAGATAAGTCACACAAATATCTACATTCCTAAGACGTTGAGGTAATACATTTAAGAAAACTGTTAAAAGTATAAACATATGGCAAGCCTTATAGTACGTGAATGAAATCGCTGACCTAGTTTGGGGTAGAAATATGCGGAGACTATCCCTTTATTGCGATAAACTTGAAACCCGACACAGTGTTTTATAATACGCTGGTTTAGATAGAAACGAACCGAGGGGCTGTATTGTAATACTCATAAAATAGGCAAATTATAATTGGAAACAGGAACATCCATACAGCCATACAGAGACGCACAGACATACGATCACAGTCACTGTATGTCTGTGCGTCTCTGACAGGTTGGATAACTCACACAAAGACAGGCATATACACATGAGCACATCGAGAATGGTCTATTTAAAAACACCTTCAAACAGCCAGAATGACAATCTAACAGAAATCCAAACCAACAGACAGACGCACAACGATGTCCGTATACAAACGCAACCACGTTCACGCAAACATGCGCACGCATAACGACAACCGGTCACAGACGGGCATATACATACAAAAGTACTGACCCACAGGGCTACAGAAAGAGAAACATTTAGACAGACTGACCGAGACAAAAAGATACGCAGACTCTCCAACACAGACCAAAAGACCAAACTATATTTGCCACGAGGTGGATTGGCTGTATTTGTTGTTTTTCATTTCTTTTTACTGCTCTCACCCTCTCACTCATGATCCCAATCCTAAACAGTATAATCTCATTTGCTCTGTCGGCAGCAAATCCGACTTCGACTACAAGGGTATTGAGTTCGAGACTTGACCCGGCAAATGTCCGACATTATAGAATTCAATGCGATATATTTGTCTCCAACCATAAATCAAATATTTCCATATAGGAATTCAGACAGCTGGGAAAACAGTCAGCTGCTAGGAATGAAACATATGCAGTACAAGTGATTCATTTATCTCTCATTATTAAATAAATGTTTCCATAACGGAAAGCAGCCAGCGACAAGGAATGACATGTTTGGGAAACAAGTGAGAAATTATGACTGAAATACAGTTGAATACGACCTTTACCTCAAACCCAACCAATCCGCAAGCGTTGGGCATACCTGTGTTCAGCCCCACCAGCCTATGACCTTCAACCCGTGACCTTCGTGACCCGTATTGTTACCCGGTCAAAGGTCAAGTAGAATTTGTCATTCGAGCGAGAAGCGCCCGGGTAATCTCGGATTGGATGACAGATCGATTTGAAATCCGATCGAATGACATGGTAAAAACCCTTTATACGTATGAACGAGGGCATATAAGCCTGCGAAACAGGGCCCTTGTATTCTAATTATTTCAATAGTTTTGCAGTTTATTCTATACTGTTGGTACGCATTGGAATCGTCTTCACGAGACGATTCCAATGCGTACCAACAATATAGGATTAAACGATGAGATAAAAGGTTAAGCAATGGAAATAATCCCACTTATCCAAAGTAATCTCTACCCCACCTATACCCTTGGTAACAAAACCTGTATGACTATCCAGTCAATTTACCCTGCTATAGGTTGATCAATATGCCAATCAAAGTAATACTGCAAATCGTGTATTGCGGTTCGAGTTTGACTTAATAAAGTTTTAACCAGCTTCTGTCGTTAATTCTAAAGGGATGATAAAACAGTGACTAAATGAGAAATTGCTCATTCGTCAAGATTTGTTCTATGTAGTCTTTCTCAAGACGTTTTAGAAAATGTTTGCGTATGAAATAACTTTTTATGGTGACTACAGCCTGGACTATTGTGTAAAAAGCGTGTAATGTCAAAATACAAAAAGTCAACCAACACACACCAGGGATTTGCATAAATGGGCCATCATTTCACCCGGAGGTTGAATTGAAGATCTTTATCGTGATAAAAGTTGACAGTGACCGACTCCGTTTCACACATTTTCATTCAATATTTCCGCTACGAAACGTGTAATATATGGAAGAAATAGAGATATATAAAATCACTCACTACCGTAGTGTCTAACAAGCATCTTCAATCGGATGGCTTTCACCACGAATCGTTCCATATATCAAGGGAAAATAAGAAGACGTTTTTAAAAGAAATATTTGTTACATTCGGGGGGTTTCAACTTTGTCTTAGTTAAAAAAAAAAAAAACAATGGTCAGCGCATAAAATCCATAAAGTCCATGTCGGTCAATGTTTCATCACCTGGACAGCACAAATTGCCTTTCAACCCGCCGACTCATTTTCCAAATGAACATATCATTCTGAATTTCATGTTAAAGATTCCTGTATATAAACGTAATACTTACTTTCCATTGTTTACGCTTTATAAATCGATTAAAAAATCCAAACAGGAACCTGCAGTAGCAAAATAAAACTCTTATAACAGGCAAAGTACCTTCTTTGTCTCAAAGTTTACAAAATGTGTTTGTCGCATGCAAGGGGGCCTCCGTGGCCTAGTGGTTAGAGTACAGAACTTGAAATCACATGGCCCCTCTCCGCGTGGGTTCAAATCCTGAGACGGATATGGATTTTCATGAGAGGCAGTCTCCCGACTGACTTACGGAATGCCGATGGTTCTACCCGCCTTGACCAGCCCTTATGGGCAGTTGAGTATGGGGTCTTCCTCCATCATTAAGAGTCGGGCATCGCTACATAACTGAAATAATGTTGATGTGATGTAAAACCCATACATATATATGTCGCATGCAAGTTATCGTGAGGTGAAGTGAAATCAACGAGAATGATTACTATCTACAGTGAACTTTCGTTAATCCGAACACGTCCGTTTACCGAATAATCCGGACTAACGAAGCAGAGCATGTTCTTATTCACATTAAGACATAAACGGTCTGTATGAGCGGTGTATAGTTATAACCCTTTAGCAAACGCCAAATTGTCGACCGTCCCAAATTGAAAGAGTTTGCAGAAGACATCAAAACGTGATGAAATTCAAAGATAATCTTCTGATATGGCAGAAAACATTGTGGGAAAAGGAGAAATTGCTCGTCACGAGCAATTTCTCCTTTACCCACAATGTTTTCAAAAGTCGTCTGCAATAAACTGGTCCAACAATTCCGTTCCCTTACAATTTTGTTCGGATTGCGAGACATCCGGATAATCGGGGTCCGGATAAACGAGGGTTCACTGTATACGCATGGGCTTTATGGGTAAGGGTTTTGTTTGTTTTGACAGGATAATATTCAAAACAATGCAAAGGGTGGGATGGGAAAGCTTGTCAACAAAGCGACTATCTTCCTAAAGTATCTTGAAATATGCCAATAAGTGCGACCAAAGGCACAATTTTCTCAAGATGAGTAAACTATCCATAGTCTCATTTTTTCATTTTCTTAAAACCTGGTGAGCTCTAAAAGCGTTTACAGTCGCACACGTTCTACACAGGCCGTGGGTTACATTGTAATCATATAAAGGGTGAATGTTTAATTTCTAAAATACACAAACCTACGTTTATAGTCAACATTTATATACTAAACGTTTTCTCCCTGTTATACATGTGTATATTTATAGCAGTATAAATGGTTCTCTTTAAAAAATAACAATCAGTGTTAACACAGAAACCGCCAAAAAAATCGTCCGATGATTCTCATCGAAAGGAGCTAGAGATGTGCATGTACATTACGTTTACATTATACAAAAAGCATGTGTATATTACAAAATAACGTACTTGTAAAAAAAGTCGGGTGATTCAAACATGTAGTAAGGAACGTTCCCTGCACTCAGCTCACACAAAACTCTAAACAATTACAAGTATATAAGCAATAATTGTCGTTTTGTAAAATTTAGTCAATGGAAAAGGCCATCCCATCTAGATTCATTCTTCAATATTATAATTAGTGATAAGTCTTTAATTTTTAGCAGTAGCAGATGAATAAAACATAGCAAACGCAAAAGCAAATGAATTCGTATCATACTTATTGATGGATATCAGTGAGATAAAAGGATAATTCTTTGTCATTAGGACCAATGTATTCGTTTCTATATTGGTTTCCAAAGTCAACAGGAACATAAAAGTGACGTTTTATGGAATAATGGGAAAGAGTTCTTTTTACAAAACACCACGATTAACTAAGCTGACAAAGTTAAAATATTAGTCGTGACACGTACTTCATTCTTCATTCATGTCTACATGTAACATTTCGCCCAACGCTACAGTATTATGTTACGTCTTTATAATTTCAATTATGCTTTGAAATAAATCAGTTTTGGAGTATGATAAAACGACACAAAGAAACCGCCGAATTCGATATCAGTTATTGAGCAGCTGCACAACAAATACTCACGCCATTGCGCTCTATACAATTTCCTTTGTTGATTCTATCTTAAAACTTGTGTTGCAGTACAAAATTCCTTTAAAAGCAATTTCATTACCTTACGTTGATACAATGAGACCTAATACCACAGGTGAAAGCATACACTTCATGCACATAGATCTATTGACGCATATATATTAAGGGGATATTAACCTACGAGGACGATGTTTTCCTTGTATAACATCCTTAAAACATATAAATAAAGCATGGGTGGTGTTGTTTCATAGTAAAAGACAATTGAAAATGTGAAGATGACAAAAGAGACAGACAGACAGTCAGAGAGACAGACTGACAGACGAGAGACAGACTGACAGACAGAAAAGATAGACCGAGGGAGAGACGAGAGATAGACATAGAGAGATAGAAAAGCATATAAAAAGAGATACACAGTGAGATACATACAGAAACAGAGACATAGATACACATAGAGGTGGATGGAGAGACTGGCAGACATATGGTCAGACAGACAGACAAACAGACGAAATACATCGAGATAGATTTGCGAAAGAATGAGAGAGAGAGAGATAAAGAGTGAGAGAGAGAGAGAGATAAAGAGTGAGAGAGAGAGAGGGAGGGCGAGAGAGAGAGAGAGAGAGGAGGAGGAGGGAGGGAGGGAGGAGGAGGAGGAGGGAGGAGGAGGAGGGAGGGAGGGAGGAGGGAGGAGGGAGGGAGGGAGGGAGGGGGAGGAGGAGGAGGGAGGGAGGAGGGAGGAGGGAGGGAGGGAGGGAGGGAGGAGGAGGAGGGAGGGAGGAGGAGGAGGGAGGGAGGGAGGGGAGGAGGAGGGAGGGAGGGAGGGAGGGAGGAGGGAGGAGGGAGGGAGGGAGGGAGGGAGGAGGAGGAGAGGAGGGAGGAGGAGGGAGGGAGGGAGGGGAGGAGGAGGGAGGAGGAGGGAGGAGGGAGGGAGGAGGGAGGGAGGAGGAGGGAGGGAGGGAGGGAGGGAGGGAGGGAGGGGAGGAGAGGGAGGGAGGGAGAGGAGGGAGGAGGGAGGGAGGGAGGGAGGAGGGAGGGAGGGAGGAGGGAGGGGAGGGAGGGAGGGGAGGAGGGGAGGGAGGGAGGGAGGGAGGGAGGGAGGGAGGGAGGGAGGGAGGGAGGGAGGGAGGGAGGGAGGGAGGGAGGGAGGGAGTGTAAGATAGACAGTTTTAACAGATAGTTTAAGCAGACCTTTATTATATTTGCAAGTACCTGAGTATGTTTAACTTTTTAAACTTCCAATATCTTTATTTTCACTTCAACTCCTCTAAAATCCAACACAGTATTACAATCTCACAGCGTTTAAATCGATGAACATTGAATTAAAACGAGCAAAGAGCACAAAAAACACCGCTTGTGTCGATCACTATAGTATAAATATCCGATACTGAATTTCGTGCCTAGCGTCTGATAGGTGCGGGATGGAATGGGGACCCCCTCACTAGTATTGCCCTGTTATAATAAACATGTGTCACACTCCGTGCACCTCCATTTAACGAATCGACACTGTCATACTACATTACCGTATCTCCGCCTTTCACACGAAGGAGGTAGAGGGTTTATAAAGTGACAACAGAGATGTACATCTCGTTTCGGATTTAACCCTTTACAAAACGCAAAATTTTCGACTGTCCCAAATTGAAAGAGTTTGCAGGCGATATTTCAAAATATGATGAAATCGAAGAATAATCTTTTGAGAGGGCAGAAAACGTGATGGGAAAAGGCGAATATGCCCTTTAAGAGCAGTTTTCCCTTTTCCCAATATGTTTTCCATAGTCGTCTGCAACAAACTGGTCAAAGGTCGTTATTGTTTGGTAATGGGTTAAGAGCATCTTTATCTAATATAAACATGTGCGTGTAATTGGTCCAAAATGAAATATCATATCTTAACCAATTCATTTCCCTCGTTCTGTTTTTCTTCCCTTCTTTTTTCTTCTAGACAAAGACCATTATGTTATAGTTGTGAGCGCGACCAGTAAAAGATTTCTTTGTTATTATATGTTGGTGGTGATTACCTTTTGAATGATAAGTTAAAACTTATTTATGTTATTGTATTGATTGTGTGGGGCCTCCGTGGCCTAGTGGTTAGAGTACAGAACTTGAAATCACATGGCCCCTCTCCGCGAGGGATATGGATTTTCATGAGAGGCAGTCTCCCGGCTGACTTACGGAATGCCGATGGTTCTACCCACCTTGACCAGCCCCTATGGGCAGTTGAGTATGGGGTCTTCCTCCATCATTAAGAGTCGGGCATCGCTACATAACTGAAATAATGTTGATGTGATGTAAAACCCATATAAAAAAAAAATTGATTGTGTAGTATGTTCTAAACTTAGTTAGATTAATTACTCTCGATTCTGCTTCCTAGATACAAGCTCAGTATGAGCGTTGAATGTAGACGAATGAAAAAGTCGCAATGCAGACCTTGTTACCCACGGGAATCGAACCCATGACCCTAGTGTCCCAAGGCCGACGCTTTACCCCTGGTCATTTGTCTCTAGTATCAATAATCGAATGATAGTGTACTTATTCGACATGCAAAAAACTTAGTTTGCTCCATTTGTTTTTGTTTTATGTTAGATCTATATGGGCCGGATATCATATAATTTTCATTATGTATACCGTATTATCCTTAAGATCAGGGCAATAGATGAAAAAGTCGCAATAAAGGCATCGCTGCGTACGGGATCGAACTCACGACCATCGCTTGTCGAAGCCGATGCTTTTCTCTTGGACCACTTTCTTCTAGTCTAATAAGTCAAACAAGGATGTAGTTTCTACTCGACACGCAACAAGCCCTTAGTTATTATCATTACGATTTGTCTTATATATTTATCTATATGGGATGAATACTTGATATTATCAGGTACAATACTTTAAGATAAGGGCACTAATGCCTCCTCATTCCCTCAACCCATTACTATAGGAGTATTATGATTATACTCACCCAGGGGTAGCTCGGATGATCCAACCTGTAAGTAAGAATGAAATATCTACGTCTGGATCATTCGGACTAATACAGGGTGGCGTTTCAGAGCTATTTATCAAGAGTAAGCACGGCTATGGGTCCGTGAGGAGAATACTCAGAGAAATATATACCTTTTATGTTCGATCTGGTGCAACCTAAGGGTATTTCAGGCGAGGGAATAGGTATAAATATACTAAAAAAGGGGACATTGTACGAGACGCTCAGTGTTATCCGTAGACTTTCATTTGATAGTGCACACAAGTGCTTACTCTACATACATGTAGCTTCGCACCTAACGTATATAACATTGAAGTGATAACCAATGGGAGAAAGGCGACATGAAAAGAGAACCAGAAAGACAACCCAAGAGTGAAATTTACTAAATTTGAATTCATAAACCCTTACACCATAATATCTATACCGTGCATTTTATGGATGATTATGCATTTTGTAATAACGGTCTCACTTTCAACCCAATACAGTGAAACCTCGTTTATCCGGATCTCGATTATCCGAATGTCTCGCAATCCGAACGAAATTGTAAGGGAACGGAATTATTTGACCAGTTTGTTGCAGACAACTTTTGAAAACATTGTGGGAAAAGGAGAAATTGCTCGTGACGAGCAATTTCTCCTTTTCCCACAATGTTTTCTGCCATATCAGAAGATTATTTTTGGGACGGTCGACAATTTGGCGTTTGCTAAAGCGTTATATAAGTGTACACGTGCATACAGACCGTTTATGTCTTAATGTGTAAAAGAACATGCTCTCCTTCCTTAGTCCGGATGAATCGGTAATCCGGACATTTTGTTGGGAACGGACGTGTTCGGATTAACGAGAAATCACTGTATCATGTTATCGTTTCTTGCCTGCTATTGTTATCATGTTGAGGGGGGATGGGTTAACACAGCACGTGGGGCAGAGAACGTTTGAAAACTTGAAAAAGCTAGCGCACTAAATGTCTCAAAAACTTGGTAAACGATGAGGGAGTACTCATTGTCACACTTTGCCTCTGTTGTAAAACAACAACAAAGTATTGACTGTAGTAAACATTCTCGTAAACGAAAAAGGTTAAAAGCTTAATTTAGGAAAAAAAGAACGACAGGAGATGTTTAAACGCTGTTTGTTCACAATGAGCATATTTCTTCTTGCATAAGTCAAACTGAATATCCTACTAAACAATATTTCCTTGGACAAACAGACGTCAATATATACGTCTTTGATGTATTGATGACTCGATTTAACGTCTTATGGTGCGTATCTCATAGAAGAGAAGGGGTAATGGAAATATTTCAAGGGTCCAATGCAAGACTTTAGTAAGTGCTTCATAAACATGAAGCACTTACTATAGTCTTGCACTGAAACCTCGATTTGCATTGACTTACTCGGAGATAGAACAAGTAACTCTTGACCTAACCCTAAGCCCTTATGCAGGAATTTGGAATGGTCCAAATTGAAAGCAATATAGGTGTTCTAAACATTTAATTCATAATTATTTGTAGAAAGCTTGGTAATGAAAACAATAAAATGTTCGTTACTAGAATTCCAAACTTCTTCACGGTGGTGTGTAACCCTAATAGTACCGGAACCGACTTCATGCTTATACAAATAAGTAAGATCCAGGCCAGCCACCAGGTAAATTGGCGGCTGGCCTGTGATCTAACCTGTTTGCTACTCCGAGGTTTCTTTCCTCAATAAAATCAAGCAAACACTAAAGGTTTTGGAAAGCAGACGACACAAAAAATCTGTATTTAGAAAATTACCCTGCATTCTAAGGGTTAAGGACTTCCACAACAAACACGTCAAAGTGGGATATGATGGAGTAAGGCAAAGGGGTTAAACGAATTGACCCTCCAATAAAGGTGTGTCACGGCGCCTTGTAATTTCCGAATTAACCCTTCCTTATTGGAAACCGACCGCACATTTCAATTGTATTAGTAGTCAATGATTACAAAAGGGCTCGTAAATGCGGGCTGTATTATTATGTGTAACTCCGTAATTACCCATTATGCTTATAAATCATATTCTGCTCGTTGTTCTATTGACTTGAGTTAGACGGTATCAAATTAGTTCATGTGGGGGGGGGGGATAACTCTTCTGTGAGAGATATGAGGAAATGACTGGCAAATCATAACTCGGATAATCCAAGATGTAACTGTGTGTTACACGTAGAATGAAATATCTGCGTCTTGATCATTCGGACTAGACGTAGCATGGATAAATGAAGAGCATAAGTTAACAACAGACCATAAGGATAAATACATTGTTTATCAAGACGGCTCAAACCATCAACATTCCTTAATTCAGCCTGGAGACTATATCTAAAGACAACCGTGAGACTTAGCTCTCATACAAATTTAAATCCACCCTACCCTGACGTGTACCTAAACGAAATTCAAATCCACTGACCACCCTGATTTGTACCTATACAGAAAGGGGAGACATGATTTCAAATGGAGGGGTATGTGAAGTCAACTTAAGTACTAGCACCACTAGGCCACAGAGCCTTAACCAAGGGTCGTGAACTTTAAGTCACAAAGTTCCTCCCTCTACATAGGTAGCGGGGTATAAGTAGTAGAAAGTTCATGAGAGGTACCCTTTATGATGACCGACGGAATAAATGCCGGAGGTTTTACCATAACATTTGTCCATAAAATCCATATGGAATACCAGATGTCTCATATATCGCCCGTTGCGTGGTTTGTTTTTCTCTGATTGATCTATTCATTTTAGCTATGAATATTGCGTTAACATTTCACAATGTGCAAAGCCTAAATCATACGAATGAATAAATTTTGATATAAACAAAACAAGGACGATACTGAACGGAAGCAGTATTACAGTTCGAAACTTCAATACATAATCAAAATATGTCAAGCGAACACAATTAAGGCAGAAGCGATTGAAATGAGACAGTGTATAGCTGAATACGAATCGTCATCCATTCAGAAAGCTCCAACCTTAGGTTTCGGAGATTATTGTGTCCAGTTTATTGTACGGCACTTAATACAATATCTAATTTAGTTTTGAAGGTTCTTTGTGGACGTTCCATGAATCTTACAAAATAAAAGCAAAATCAGACGACATTGAAAAAGTATGAAAGACAATATTTTTTCTGATGAGTTATCTATAAACCATCGTGACAATCGAAGAAATTGCTCAACTTGAGCAATTCCTTCTTTTGCCACAATTGTTTCATATTCTCTGCTAAATATACGTAAGAACGTGTATATAATAGAGATAGTATTCATAATCATGGCTGCCTCCTGGTGCTTTTAATTCCCGATGTTCCCCATCTCCCCTCGGCTTTTTTTCAATAAATTTCCCGACGGGGTGCTGAAATCCGATCAGTAAGAGTGTCAGGTGAAATGTGCTTGCTTTTTTGCGATCCCCATGACACGTTATTATCCATGCCAGCGTTGCAGCATACATATAAAAACTGACGCCTAAACGCTGCAATCCTCGTACATATTAGGCGATGTCTCCTGTTTGTAGTGGTACAAATTGTTCCCATTGATAAAAGAGATCCAAGTGAGCATACATTACCATTGTTCATTTTTTTTTCTAATTATGCAGGATGGAGAAAAAGATCCAACGCTTAATTCATAATAGGTGCAAAAACACCCATTATCATTTTGACAAGGTGAACAATGCATCTCATGCTTTTTTTGGCCACCCTACAAAAACTGGCAGCGGACCTACTGCCCTTAGAACCTTTTGTTTCACAATCTGTTTGCTTGGTCCAAATCAAAGCCAACATCATTGCACTAAACATTAGAATGAAAAATAAAGATTTCTTTATGATATTGGTATAAAATATAAATAAATCAACGTGTGCTTTCACTCTATGGCATGCTGATTTCCTAAAATTTGCATAAAGCAGTTGCGTTGAACGGGTTTGAATAAGGTAATATGTTCTATAAGCTGTGAAAGTCTGTTAATATTCTAGAGTACAAACATGTATAGTAGCAACCTTGTTTCCTGGTACCAGCGAGTATTTTACCAGCTTAAACTTATATCCAGCGATGCTCAAGATTGTTTATACATTTCATCTGAGGTATTTGGGCTAACTCGAACAATCAATTATGACCGTCTATTTAGACAGACATACCAACAGCATTTTCTTATGAGAAAAAACGCACACAAATCTTCATCGAAAAGCATCTCGAGAGATGAGTATTATGCTATAACTAGCATTACAATCTGTTGCAATTACCAAAATGGCAATTGATCAATTACGTATGTTTAGGAACACGTCAATATGCTATTTGCTTCGGAAATCATCGAAAGCGGTTTAAAACTGAAATCCGTCTACTTCTTAAATCACGTATAAACGCAGTACATACATGGTAAATGTATTCATTATGAGGTATAAGTTACGACGATCACGTCTGGTATTTCTAAATACTATGTATAAACGACCAAAACTAGCCTTATAAGCCACATTATCTACACGAATGGACTTGTTGTGGTGCAAATATACTTACATGTCGAGCAGGAAACTTTGAAAGATACGATTTCCCCCAGGTCAATAAAAATTGACCCTTATCAGCCCCTGTATAGCTTTGAAAATATTACTTTACCTAAGCTGTAACCTGATATACTATTAATGTTTTGTATGTGTCTATATGTTCGGTTGGTGCAGGCTTTGCCTTCAAATTATTAGAGTCTGGTTTAGACAACACTACTGTGTAGGACGTTCACATTTACATTCTTTTTAGACTTTAAATCACCATCCATTGTAAACGATCTGTCGGGGTTAACTCAGTGCTAGCAATGTCTTTGATACAAATAATTCCAAACGTTTAATTAGTGTCATTTGAAATACCGCTGATTAACTTCTTGCTTTTGAAAGTATCTTGCAGCAAACGATTAGCGAAACTTTGCTAACTTTTCAATATACGATTTGATATACACGATTCATTCGCATTTAGAATCCCTTTAACGCAATACGACATATAACAATATTTCGGTGGGTCTGAAAGCAGCTGACAAAAAAGAAAAACCCTGTATTATTTTTTTCAAATAATGGATTGAATCCGTTGTGTTATATGAATGATTTCTTCTTTCGCAATAGTTGGTTCTAATATGTTACGTAGGAGATGTGAACAAGAGGGAAATTATGCCTAAATGGATAATTTAGTAATTATAGTCATTTATAGTTGCAGCCATGTAACAACCCGTTATGTAATAAAGTTGCACTATGTAATAATTATTACAAAACGGGTTGAAGTTTATTACATTTTGCGTTTTTCGATGCGAACCCACTATGTAATAAAGTTGCATAATGTAATAATTATTACAAAACGGGTTGAGGCGTATTACACTTTGCGTTTTTCGATGCCAACCCGTTATGTAATAAAGTTGCAATATGTAATAATTATTACGAAACGGGTTGATTTTTTTTTCAAAGTGATTTTTTTTTTACAAACCCGATATGTAGTAGTATTCATAATGGTAACATGGTGATATTTTCACACTAAAGATAGCCTCTTCCAAGCCAAAACAGGCTTATAAGCAAAAACCAAACGTTCTAAAAATCTTTGTTTGAGCAATTTTGAAGCAAGGAAACCGTTCCGAATGACTAAACGTACCGCAAACAGTCAAGCCAAGTATCTTAAAAGCCGAAATGGGCTTATCAGCAAATTACAAAAAATATTTTAAATGTCTGTTTTAACGTTTAGATGCTAAAATAGCAACGCATGTGGCAACAAGTACCGACAAAAATGCATACAGAGATGCTTGAAAGCCAATATAGGCATATCAGCGATTTGTAAAAATATCAGAAAACTTGATTGTTCCCCAATTTTCAAACGAGGATACTGTTCCAAATGACTCAATGTACCTAAAGCACGTGACTAAGAATGCCAAAATGGGCTTATAAGCATATTACAAAAATGAATTTGTATGTTTGTTTTTGAGCTAATATGGTAAGAAAAACATCGCAAATGGCAGCACGCACGCTATTCTCGCAGTAAAGCTGTTTTAAGTAAAATTGCATTATATAATAATTATTACAATACGGGTTGAGGTTTATTACATTTTGCTTTTTTCGATGCGAACCCGTTATGTAATAAAGTTGCAATATGTAATAAAATAAACAAAAAGGATTGATATTCTACAAAGTGAATTTTTAGATGCAAACCACTTATGATATAAATAAAATTCATAATGGTTACGTGGTGACATTTTCACATAAAAGGTAACCTCTTCCAAGCCAAAAAGGCTCATGAGCAGAACTTTGTTTGAGCAATTTTCAAGCTAGGATACCGTTCCAAATGACTCAATGTACCGACAAAAAGTTAAACAAAGTAACTAAGAAAGCCGAAGCGAGCGCATTAGCAAATTACAAAGGCGATTTTATATATCTGTTAGATACACTTATATACATGTAGTGAGAAAGACTTCGCAAATGGTAGCGCACCAAAGTGCAAATCTTGAAGAGAAGCTGTTTTCTTTAAACGTTGAACTATGTAACAATTGTTACAAAATGGGTCGTGTTTTATTACATTTTGCATTTTAAAATGCCAACCCATTATGTAACAAGAATCTATAACGGTCAAATACCGATGTGTTTACACACAAAGGAAAATCTCTTCCAGGTCAAAAGAGGCAATATTTAGTTTTAAAATGGCTCAGCTTTGAACAAGCCTTACAAAATAGACACAAACCATTGTTTGGTGACCAAAACGGTCCTTTTACTAATATGAAAAATGATTTTAATTATCAATTTTTAGCTTGACTATTCGAAAAATAAGGAGACCTATACTTGTCACCCGGGCGTCGGCGTCACACCTTAGTTAAGTTTTTAACAGCAAGTATGTAAATTACGAGTTACTGTATGGAATGGGTTGATACTTCACAGTTGTGTTCATAGTCATAATCTAAGGTCCAAATTTCATATATTTTGTATTGAATTGAAGCAAATTATGCGGCCTTTTGTACTTTGGGTCATTTTTTTCACATGCGTTTGTAACTAATAAAACCACGGTATGGAATGGACTGACACTTCACACATTTGTTTGGATTGTACTTTAAGGTCCCTGACCAGGTGTCATATCTCTATGTTTAAATTCAAACAAATTACGCTACCTTTTGACTTTATGGTTAATTTTGTATATGCAAGTTTGCATCTCATTAACTACGGTATTGAATGGTATGGTACTTTACACATGGGTTAAGAGTCATCGTCTAAGGTACAGTATTCATAACTCTGGTTATGATTTAAGCAAATTATGTGGCCTTTTGTACGTAGAAAAAGATTTTGCATGCACTTTTGTACTCAATAGCTTATGAAAGGAATACTCTTAATCTTGGCACCTTATTCATTTTGTAAGGTCCACCGTCCCTGAAACAAATAATATTCCACTGGCATTTACCTCTCTCCGACATTATCGAATTGTCGAATACGCTGTTAAATCGACAACTCTTTCGAGATTATATACGTCACTTATACTGAAAAAGCTTGCAAACGACCAAAATAAGGAAATACACACTGCGTCCTTAATGATCTTAGTTATCGATGAACCTTAAACTACCGTCCCAACCAATCATTTTCGTAAAAGAATTACAATATATTCCTTCAAAATGCAAATCGCAAAGTAAAATGGGTCTTTACCAATATTGCAATTTATAATAATTGACTGGCCTTTTAGGCCTGTCTATGCTGTCGTACGGAGCAGGTTATCCGGATTTCTCTTGACCTGTAAACACACTGTATTTTTAGCTCGGAACCACTTAAGCAGTTTATTGTATTTTTCTAACAATCGTGACGTTTCGACGCATGCAGGTGCGTATGACAATCACCTCGGTATAGATCAGATCAGTTGCTTTTTATTGTGCTCGAGTTGTACAAAAAAATTACAAGGCAACACTAACTCATAGAAATGAACCAAAATCTAATGATATTTAATGATGTCTTTTCTTTCTGTATCTGCTTCTCACGTGTACAATGATGAAAACGTGGATTGACATTTTGTCGTTGTAGCATCCTGATTAAAGTTAGAAGAAAACCTTTACTATAGTCATACTCAAACTCTACCAGGCGCCAAATGAAGTTACTCAGTTAAAGTGTATGTTGTATAAAAGTATTATATTTGTTTTATCCATACATCTAACTTGACCGAAGTGTACATGAAATTAGCGGATGGATACATTATCACTAGCCTTTGTATAAGGGTATATCTTTTTTTATACTTGGCCGCGACTTTACGTTCACTATAATATGGTTTATGGAATGCCTATACCAAAATAATCACTAAATACAGTTGTAAAGTTAAAGTATTTATGGAAGTGGGATGGTTATGTCATGGTTTAAAATCTTGATGAAAACTTATTAAGATGCATTTACAGCAGATGATCTTCATATGACAATTATTTTGACATGACGTCTTTTATATCAAATGCATTCAAAGATTTCGATATTTTTGGTGTCTTTAAATCAAAATGACGAGTAAGCTATATAGTACACGTATATCCGATGCAAAGTACATGTAAAGGAAAAAGGGAGAGGCTTTTCTTACAATATTTTCTACCCTTTCCTAAAACATCTCCCACATGTGTCACAAATTAGACTGGTGTCTGCATTGCTTTTGAACTTAAAAAGATTTAACATTTGTTGTTTGTTAAATGTTTAATATAGGTATAATTTCCTGAAGATAAAACAAATTTCAGGAACAAGGTTTCTAGATTAGGATTCTTGGTGCAAACGACGTTTTCTTGACCAATGAATTAACACTTTTCTATAGACACTTAAAGGCGCTCTCTCAGAGCTGTGTGTATTTGGAGTTACAAAAGTAAAAACATTGGTATTGAAAGTCCTTGTCACTAACCTAAAGACCGTTTTCCATTTCTTTACAAATAAGTTGCTAAAACCCCGTGCTTTCGTTAATTAACATGCAGTGAGCGATCGCGTTTGTCTGATCATCTTTGGGAAAGCCGGTTTATAAATCAATGGGAGAATTCTTCTTCCCGCGCAGTTTGCTTCTGTTACGTGACAACTAAAAATATTTTCATATCAATGACCTCCCTTTACTTTTTAATTTTCACATTATAATTAAGATCACATGATTAAAGTTGTCAAATAAAAATTCCTTTCCAGGAAAAAAATTATAATATATAATCTGATTTGAAATGGCATTTGTTCTGTTAAGTCTTTAATCTTGTTTTTCTGACAATACCCGTGGTTAATCTTTTCAGAAGATGTATCGTAGTATCCTATGTATAAATAATGCTTACTTACTTGCCCGGATTTATCATGCTCACCGAATGACAAATGCCTAGGCGGTGATGGTAGACTGATGAGTACCACCTCTTACTCTAAGTTAAGACGTTGTTTACAAAATAAACCCGTCCTTAGATATCTGCGATTTTAATGTTCTAGATCCCCTTCCCCTTTGTATAGTTACGAGCAGGGCTGGGAAGCTGTCAATAGTCTAGTTCTATGTTACTTCAGAAATCTTTGTTGTTATTTTTAGAAGACGATTTATTTAAAAAGAAAAATCTCCATCTCTGAGAGGGTCCCTTTAAATATTGAACTTAATGTCTATAGTTAAGATTTTGTCTGTCTTCTTTCTTCTTTTTTCATCCTAGTTCAAACAACAAGACCCATCTCTTAGTACTATCAGTACTTTGATTGTAACAACAAGGTTTGAGTTTCATCACATTGTGTGTTTTTCAATGTTAATCCGTTTTTAGCTCGACTATTCGAATATAGTGAGAGCAATACTTCTCATCCGAACGTGGAAGTCGGCGTCACATCTTGGTTAAGTTTTTACGTGCAAGATTGCATCTCGTTACCTACAGTACGATATGGGTTAATAATTCACAAATATATTTGGTGTCATCATGTAGAGACCATGAAATAATCTATGGTACCTGACAAAGTTCCAAATCTCTTGATTTTGATTTAAGCAAATTATGCGCGGCCTTTCGTGCTTAGAAAATCCTGGTTTAGTTTTTACGTGCAAGTTTGTATCTTATGAACTACTGTTTGTAATGAGTTGATACATCACATTCGTGTTTCGTGTCGTTTTGTAAGGTCTTTGACCGAGTTTCATATTTCTTGTTTTGAATTTAAGCAAATTATGTCGTATTTTGTACTTAAAAAAAATATTGGTTAAAATTGTGCATGCATATTTTGTTACATGTTGCAACTTTATTGCTTTACGGGTTGGCATCGAAAAAGACAAAATGTAATAAAACTCAACCCGTTTTGTAATAATTATTACATAGTGCAACGTTATTAGAAAACAGCTTTACTTAGAGAATTTCATTTTGGTATGTGCTGCTATTTGTGAAGATTTCCCACCATAAAAGTGTTAAAACAGATAAATAAAATCGCCATTGTAATTTGCTGATAAGCCCTCGTCGGCTATCTTAGTTACTTGGTCTAATCTTTTCGGTACATTGAGTCATTCGGAACGGCATCCTAACTTGAACATCGCTCAACTAAATTTTTCCGATAACTTCTGACCTTTGCTCATAAGCCTCTTTTGGCTTGGAAGCGGTTATCTTTTGTGTGAAAATGTCATCACGTAACCATTATGAATATTATAACAGAACGGGTTAGCATCTTAAAGTTCGCTTTGTAGAATATCAAGCCTTTTCATATGTTTTATTACATAATGCAACTTTATTACAAAACGGGTTGGCATCGAAAAACGCAAAATGTAATAAAATTCAACCCGTTTTGTAATAATTATTACATAGTGCAACGTTATAAGAATACGGATTTACTTAGAGAACTGCATTTTGAAATAAAACCTTAGAGTTACCCCTTTTGAAGTCATCATTTAAGTTTGTCATCGGAAAATCTTCATACGACATTTGGTATGTTTGGTATGTTCATAGCATTGACCACTGTGCTAAACCTAACTATCATATTACTTGTACAGCCAATTGATCTACATTGTGTAATTGCTTATACGCCAATATATGCTGTTCACCAAAAGTTCTCGCCATATTTTGGTCGTATTCAATCGGTTTTTGTGTTTCACTTACGTCAGAAAAAGAGATATTATAGTCCATTTCAATATCGCTGATAAGCTTTATCTGGCCGAAAATAACTCTATGTGTCTCGTTTCGAAAGGTTCTGCCATATATGTGTGCCATATCTGAAACATTTATCGCGAACAACCAAGTTTTCTGATATTTTTACGTATTGCTGATATGCCTATGTTGGCTTTCAAGCATCTCTGTTGGCCTTTTTTCGGTACTTTTTGCCACTTGCGATGGTATTTTTAGTATCTTAACGCTAAAACAGACATTTGAAATATTTTTTGTAATTTGCTGATAAGCCCATTTCGGCTTTTTAGATACTTGGCTTGACTGTTTCTGGTACGTTTAATCATTCGGAACGGTTTCCTTGCTTGAAAATTGCTAAAACAAAGATTTTATGAACGTTTGGTTTTTGCTTATAAGCCTGTTTTGGCTTAGAAGGGGCTACCTTTAGTGTGAAAATATCACCATGTTACCATTATGAATACTACTACATATCGGGTTTGTAAAGAAAAAATCACTTTGAAAAAAAAATCAACCCGTTTCGTAATAATTATTACATATTGCAACTTTATTACATAACGGGTTGGCATCGAAAAACGCAAAGTGTAATACGCCTCAACCCGTTTTGTAATAATTATTACATTATGCAACTTTATTACATAGTGGGTTCGCATCGAAAAACGCAAAATGTAATAAACTTCAACCCGTTTTGTAATAATTATTACATAGTGCAACTTTATTACATACTGGGTTGTTACACAGCCATGCGTGTCAGTTTCATCCCTCCCTCTCCCGTGCCCCTATAGTAAACATTTTCATATTTACTTAAATACCTATGTAAACTTGAAAGATGTCCAGAAGAAATAACCCGGAAACATCACGAAAATATTTCATATCAAGTAATCTCACATCATTTTGTTTTCGATATATTATGTTTTTAAAGGGAGGTCGCTGCTATTGATGATACACAAATGCATCTTAAGTTACTTCCCTTGTATGAAAAATGGCGATAACGTCTTGGAATTCTTACTCACTGTTAGCCTAGGGCCCCGGCCCAGGCGTTTTACCCCATTGGGGGCACCGAATGAAAAGTTCCTATTCTGAATTACCTGCCCCTTAACGGTACATTGGTACTAGTTCATCATAGTACGACGGTAACCAGACTAGGCGTATGCCCCGCATTAGGCGTAAGCGCATGGGTCAGGGGCCCGTTTTACTAAACAACTTACGGAAAATGTTTGCGTAAGTCATAATTGATTAACATGGATAATATCTTCAATGAAAGTACAATATTGCAATGTGACACGTCATTGGAAGCGGCTCGGAGAGACGATTCCAATGATGTGTTACTTTGCAATATTGCTTTGCCAAATATTGAAATAAAAGGACTTATTGTTTTAGACTTACGCAATTCTTAAGCGTAAACTGTTAAGTAAAACCGGCCCCAGGACCCCAGGCTAAGTCGTTATCACGTTTTACCAGGAAATGCTATTATAGTTGAAGTTATCGCTATGAGGAGTTTGTAACGTCTTGTCAAGAAGGTTCCCATTACAGTATCATCTATATATGTAAATGTCATAATAAGTATTTCAAAACTTGCCATCATAGCTTCTCTTCACTTTATCTCGGTAACGTAAATAAATTATCGATACATTAAACAAAGAGGCCGTCTAATGTATTTCAATTTTGATCAGTTTTTAAATTTTAAACAATTAGATTCAACGACCCTTCATACCCATCACTCGAATATCACCATGGCTTATATTCTACTTTTGATATAAACCCTGTCTAGTTGGCATATATCTAAAGGCACCGAAACACGAAAGTGCATGCCATTGATCACGAAAGTTGCAGAGACCTCCAAGATGCATTTAGACGCCTCTGCAATATTCGTGAGCAAGTGTACCAAGACTGGTGAACACCACCATGGTGCTGACGACGAAATCGGTTGCGCAACTTCCGGTTTAGCGTTTTTTGTGTGTGTCTGCATTCTAAGACAAGTAATCAAAACTCCAGAAACATGATTCAACCCTTATTGAAACCAACCGCCAATAGGTAAAGTCTTGGCTTTGAACTTATGGAATTGGCTGAGATTTCGAAATACGTCCGATATAACCTAAAATAATTAATAACATGGGCATTCTCTTTCTTCAGCATATGTTCTATTTATCCAAATATATAGGCGCAATATACGGCTCATGATGATATAATATAGTATGGGTGTTCTTTCAAAGCGGCGTAACAGATATAAACAACAGACACCGTATGTTACAAAACTAAACATATCTATTCAAATATAACATCACAATCAGGACAGTCCTATCAACAGAAATGCCCCTCTTATGTCCGCATAACATATGTATAACATCACTTTCAATTGAAGGGTCCGATATTTAAAAGACATTGTGAAAACCAGTTTATCAGAAGGGTCCGTCTTGCCTTATTCATTATGGCACAAAGGTAAATAGAAGATATGGCTAAGATTTTCAGGGGAAGGTTATTAGTGTGGGGTTCTAACGCAGTGCAAACATATTTTAGTTATATTACGGCTCTTCTGCGAATCACTGTTTCGAAGCGTCTTGCATAATGGCATTTCCTACATGCATGGGTCGTTGAAGGAGCTCGAACGTAATGACCTCTCCGTTACAAGTCCAACAACTAGTGGGCTCAGCAGGACCCCGTCATGAGAAAGCTTAAAGGCACATCAAAGGAGAGGAGGACAAATAAATTACTGAACAAATATATGGAGTTCTTTTATAATGTTCATAAACGTAATGAGAATTAGTTTAGGAATGCATTGATACCCTATTTAATAGTCTCATTTAAAATAAGTTATTCTGTGCTTGAAATATAGTTGTCTCCAATTCAATCATGTTTATCAACAACCTGTTTGTTTACATATTCAAAATAACGAATTTTGATTGGTCGGTTCAAAAATGTGTGTATAAACTGTCAAGGTCAGAGGTGAAGAATCAGGAAATCTGCATTATAAAACTTGCTAATCTGGGTTATTTCTGGTTTACTTTCATATTTAAGTTGTGCTGATGGTTTTTTCTTGTGATAACTATTTGAAATTGTCCAAAAGATTACCAAATAGTACAGTTTGATATAGCATGAATCTCCTTTAATGGGCCTTTAATCAAACAAAACAAGTAAACATATCTAAGATAGAATACAAATAAATTAATTGGGGTGAAAGATAATTTGTATATTATAAAACAAACACATACCATACATCTTAACTTAGGCAGATACATTCATAAAGATTTAACATGAAAGAGCAATCATAATGGCACACATGATATTCACCTTTTTGCGTGGATACAAGTTAATGTTAAAAACTAAGGAGACTGCATTATGACCGATAATAATATATCTGTTTAATACGATGAAGTAAGAATGGGGGACACACTATGACTCATAGCACATAAGGATGTTTAAATTGAAATAAAAAGATTTCAGATTTATGAAAAAAGAGAACTTATCTATAAACACAATGCACTAAAACATACATGTATTTATTAGAATATAAGTCATAATGAGATAATTAACTTAGGAAGAAATACTCAAATTAAGGTTATTAACATTCTCATAAATCTGCAATGTGCGTTTATGGTTTGAGTGAGGAAAAAAGCATGATGATTAAGGCACATTCGTTTATCAATCTAAGGGGGTTCTAACTGAAATGCTTTCATTTTCTTGCTCTCTATAACCATTGTGCAATATATACAGACGGTATATTTCTGAATAACACTATCAAAATATTGTCACGGTCTCTTTATAACCATTGTGCAATATATACAGAATATTTGAATTTTCCGAATGACAATATCAAACTTGTTTTGCTTCCTCTTTATAACCAGCGTGCAATATATCCAGTATAATTCTGAACAACAATATTAAAATGTTTCCATAAACTCTTAATAACCATTGTGCAATGTACACAGTTCATTTCTGGATAACAATATCAAAATACAAATATTTCAAATACCTTTACATTCCAACTTATTTGTAACAATTCAAAATCGAAGTAGTCAGATGTGCGAACTAGTCAGATATGGTACATTGAAGCGCCGGAAACTATTTTTACACAATGATCAATACTTCATGACAAGCGTGATAACACATATCATGGGAGGTAATGATAAAACATTAGTTTACTATTCTTGCTGAAATGCTATGAATTCCTTGAAATAAAACAATAAAAAGATCGTTATGTTTAAAAGCCAGTTATCCATTGTTCAAAGATAGTTCGTTCGAAAGATAATTTGTGTCGTCTGCTTTCAAAAACTTTAAATATCTGCTTCATTTTAAGGTGCAAAGATACTCAAATGTAGCAATCAGATAAGATCACAGGCCAGTTGCCAATTTACTCGGCGGCTGGCCTGGATCTAACTTAAAGCATTTAGTCTGTTCCAGCTCTATACGGGTTAAGAGTAAACTGCTTTATGTATTTCTGCAACCCAACAAGTGTTTATCTTGGTGGTTGGACCTTTCACCGACCATTTCGAACATACAAACACCTACCATGGATTATGAGATATGTCCTTTTTTTATCTCTTTATCTGAAAGATTCAATGTCTGTCCATCTTTAATTATGTTTCTCGTCGGGTGCATTTCAAACATTTGTTCTAGTTCTAGAATTGACGAAATTGCATGGTAAGTACATGAACTTGTATATTTGTTAAGCAAGTATTAACCCTTTACCAAACGCTAAAATTTCGAAATTGAAAGAGTTTGCAGACGACAATTCAGAATGTGATTAAATGAAGAATTCTCTTCTGATAGGGCAGAAAACATTATGGGAAAAGGAGAAATTGCTCGTTAAAGGCAATTTCTCCTTTTCCTTCCATGTCTACCAGAGTCGTTCACAACAAACCGGTCAATCGTCATTATTGTTTGGTAATTGGTTAAACATTCTTAGACACAATTCATTTCTATGCAAGTACAACCCGATTACCTTGCCGCCTCCAACCAAAAAGCGTACCGTAACAACACACCCAAATTACGCCATAGATACTGAATAAACCAATTAATGCACAGAGCGCTCCGCCTGCAAATGCAAGAGCGCTATTTACGCTTTTGTTTGGTTCGCAGTATTGCTTGACATTTAGTTCTCTCTCGATGCCATTATTCCTGGACCGGAAAGTGATGTCTGCGCCTGCGCACACCGCACCGGACAGGAAGGCAAAAACAGCTGCCAACATTGCGAGTGTTATCAAAGCAACACCAAGTCCGAACTGTCCACAAATCTGAAATTAAAGCATGATTGTAAGGGTTGCCTTTTCATTTCTTGATCTCCAACATAAACACAAATTTGGGCATAACATACAGAGTCTACATTGCCAAATCGATTATATAGTTTTTACCTTACACATAATTTCTGTCAAGGGTCTGACCTTAATCCAGCTTTATCAAGGAACCCCAAGCTTTAGTTTGACTTAGACACTTTTTTATTTTGATTTAGTTTGACAGTTGCTAGGACCTCTAGTTCATTAATGACTATATTTCAACAATTGTCACAAGAGACATAAAGTTCATGTACCCAGGTACATGTTAGCAGGGCGTTTATAGGCTAGTTCGGAAAGTTCAAGGTTATAAAAATGACACTTTGCCATCTGAAGTATTTGATTACGGAAAGGGACAAACCACCATCCACCCAAAGGGATAAACAGGATCAAATTACTGGAATACTCACATATCCTTTCAAAGAACCGGGGATATCTGTGCTGGTTTCCGATATGGAATTAAGGCCCGTGGTACCAGCCCGGAAACACAGAAATCCTACAACCAGATGCTGTATAACGAGAAAAAGCGGGATAAAAATAGTGAGGAATGTAAAATGGCTAGGGGTGTAAAATGGTGAGGGATGTAAAATGGTGAGGGATGTAAAATGGCGAGGGATGTAAAATGGCTAGGGATGCAAAATGGCGAGGGATGTAAAATGTCGAGGGATGTAAAATGGCGAGGGATGTAAAATGGTGTGGGATGTAAAATGGCGAGGAATGTAAAATGGCGAGGGATGTAAAATGGTGTGGGATGTAAAATGGCGAGGAATGTAAAATGGAGAGGGATGTAAAATGGCGTAGGATGTAAAATTGCGAGGGATGTAAAATGGTGTGGGATGTAAAATGACGAGGAATGTAAAACGACTCGAATGTAAAATAGAGTGAGACACAAATAAAATTTGTTAGTGATTAGAAACTGTAGTGGGAGAACATCACAAAAGCAGCAAATGAAGCCATGATTTTCTGATAATCTGTATTCATTTGTTGGTTTCATAGAATGTGTCACTAAGTAGGCGATGAGCACATATTCTAAAAGTTTAAATATTGTACTTAAAAAGTAATTGATATTGTTCGTATTTCTCTTCAAGAATGCGAAGAATTTGTGGCTGTTTTTATGAATATTTCTTTCCTTTCCCCCATGACTAATTTTGAATGTCGTTGCAACAGACCACAAGAACAGTTTATCTCGAGTAAAGTTAGTCATTTAGTATATTGTTAAGGGATGGTGCAAAACCATCATTTAACCCTTATAGTGCTGTAACCGATTCCATGCTATTGCAAACAGGTAAAATTCAGGCCAGTCGCCAAGTAGATTGACGACTGGCCTGTGATCTACCCTGTTTGCTTCTCTGAGTATCTTTTCCATCAAAATAAAGCAGATATTTCAAGGTTTTGAAAAGTAAACGAAGCAAAATTCTATTTTCAGAAAATTACCCAGCATTCTAAGGGTTGACATTAAGGTGGCAACAGTAACGAAATGACACTTCGTTCCAATACCCTACGACTAAAGACCTTACCAACAGTCCAACCAGTAGAACTCCAAAATTGAAAACCGGAAATCCTATGTTGGAGGAGGCGACTACTAGAGTGGCCACCCCTATTGCCATGGTAACAACGGCTAATACCATATGGATGACGCCCACATTGCGAAGTTTTGTGAGGCCCTCTTTCCTCTTGGCGTAAATCTGTCTTGGGTCTGAAATAATGTCGGCGGAAAAGATTTGTTTATCATATATCATAGATAAGACACATGTAAGAACGAATAAATGAGATGATATTGATTTGTTACCAGTTACAAAGGCCATTGCTATATTGACAGACGCCTCACTATGAATGTCTAAATGTTGACAAAAAGCTTCGTTCATTGCTCAATATAAAGACTAACGATAATGGTGTTTGTTCCCATTACCTGGTACAGAAGAAAGAATGACAGACATAATAATATACACAGCTCTAGACAGACAGAGTGTGACTGTGAGACAAACAGAAAGACACTCAGAGATAAAGAGAGGTTCCGAGGGAAGCAGGAAGAAGGATCGGGGGGATGGTGCGTGTGGTTTTATTTTGGGGGTAGGGGGCATGCGGGTGTATGCGTGAGAGAAAAGC